>AP025049.1:20954583-21088160 GCA_036186865.1 Eustoma russellianum
TCCTCCCTCTCCCTCACAGACGTTCTTCTCCCCCTTTTTTTTTTGAAGTATGCGTTGCTTTTAGATATGGGGGTTGGAGGATTTTATTTTGATTAGGAGAGAGATTTTAGGTATTTTGATGGAATAATTTATGGAGATAAGATAGTGTAGTTATCTTGAATATTTTAGATTAGATAATTTCCCTTTCTTTTCTTTTATCTTTATCCTCCTATTATTATTATTATTATTATACTTATTTCTTTGTTTATTTTTTTTTTTCACGGCGGTAACAAAAGGTGTCTGTGATTGTCCAGCCGGGTTTGGCACAATATCAGTGACACTTGAGTTTTTTTGTTTTTTTCGGTGCCAGGCCCAAAAAACATGATGCAAATAAAATAATTTAAATCATGATTATAATCATTACAATCATGTTCCAAACAGAAACTAGAGAACTCTTGAAGCGTTGGTTCCGCTTATCAATATGAAACAAGTAGCAAGGACTATGAGAAGGGCACGCTTTCCTTTCTTCATACTAAACTTCACCGCAAGAGACATTCTGATAAGAAAAAAAAACTCCTCCCTCTAACATAAGTACGTGCTGATACTCAGTTACACATTATTGAACCTAAATAACATAAATCGGCATCAGTCACGAAGCAATGTTCATTCTACAGGGAGCAATCTGAATCAATATAGAAAGCGGGACAAAAATAACAAATGTACCAATGTGGACTTACAGCAACCGGCTTATTGAGCACAAAAGCACCAATACCGTGGGAGGAAAAAGACATTTATTGAAAGGTGAAGCCTCCTGAAGTCATGGCCTCTTCTTGGTTAAGGATTTCCTGGCCCATTGTCTAAGGCATTATGTAACTGTCTTAAAATAATGTCGTAAGTGCATTTCACTCAAGTTCATCACAAACTCCCACAAGGTTCATTGGAAAAACTATGTTAAAGAACGTACGAAGTGATGACATGCCGTATTCGCTTATAACATACTTTGAGGTGTAGGATCAGATCTTGCAAGGGCATCGTACATATCTGATGTTTCCTTTGCAAAATGTGCCTTGGCTTGAGGTCACTTAATCTGCAAATTTGACAACAATTAATTATTATCCAGACGTTTTTCATCTAATCCTCACTCATGGTAGATAGTAAAATAACAAAGTTTTGCATAATGCGCCTGAGCTATTTTTTGTTGAAAAGAAGTTTCATTTAATTGAAGACTCTCACTATGCTCTGCGCAAACTCACACTATGTCAAATTCACAAAGTGCTGTGGTGATGATCCAACTGAACAAATGAGACAATCCGTGGGAAGTTGAAGTAGAGCGTCGGACATAATGAAGGACCAATGGTGCTGAGCTTCAATTGACATGTTTAGGAATCAAGAAGTGCAACAACTTGTTCTCGAAGCATCATGGATTGAAAGGGAGAAGCGGTTGGTAGTAATGGTTGGCTAGTGGCAACGCGCCAGATCTGGGAGAAGATAGGTGGAACGCGTGAGCGTTTAAATAGAGGGAGAATTACGCTTTTGTCCTTGTACCAATAAAGGCTGAGTAGTATTAGTTAGGGACATTAATGTAATTTCATCCTTGCAGTTATATTTTCTTCCACCTGCATGTAAACGAATGCAGCTACTGAACTTTGTAGAAGCTGCTGTAATTTTTCTTGTCTCTTGAATTCTCAAGAAACAGTTATCAATTTTTCTTCCTTCGTCTTTATCTCAACTTCCACTTTATTCTTCTTCTTCCTTAGAATCTGTTTTGTTTGAGTCATTTTTATTCTTGCTCAAAAATTCTCATGGTATCAGAGCCTTTGGAATGACTTTTGGATCATTCATGGCTAACAACAATTCTTCTCCTTCTACATCAAACAATAGCATTCAAAATGTGATTGATCCTTGAAGATCCGTATTATATTCACCATAGTGATAATCCTTCCCTGATCTTAGTCCAGCCGTTACTTGATGGGAACAATTATCACGGCAGGAGTAGGAGTTTCAAGAGAGCTCTTATGTCAAAGAACAAGATTGGCTTCATTGATGGATCCGTTGAAACACTTGCTGAGACAGCACGCAGATTCAGTGGATGGACTAAGGCTAATAACATGGTGGAATCATGGTTGATTAATTCAGCAATTCCTTCGATCAGTCAAAGCGTTATGTGGTTGGAGAATGCGATAGATATTTGGAATGATCTTAAGCACAAGTATGGTACTGCAGATGCTTTTAGACTTTCTGATTTACAAGAGGAGTTTTATAGCATTAAATAGGAATATGCGACTGCGATTGAGTATTATACGAAACTGAAGGTTGTGTGGGAGGAGTTGTTGGTACTGAGATCCATTCGAAATTGCACTTGCAATCGCTGTTCTTGTAACGTTACAGCTCAGATAAATAAATTCATAGAAGATGATTGTGTGATTAAATTTCTGAAGGGACTTAATGGTGATTTTGAAGCCATGAAGTCCCAAGTTTTACTTACTAATCCACTTCCTGATTTGAAAACCACGTTTGCCATGGCTGTAAAGCTGGAGAGAAATCTTGCATACTGTAATTCAGGGGCAATTTCATAATACTACCACTGCTGTCTTGAATGTGGGGAATGTCCGTAGACGTAGTAGTTATGGTGGAAGAAGCTATAGTGAAGGAATAATAGGATCTGGTCCACAGAGAGCAAGTGGTAGAGGATTCAGAAAGGAGAAGCAGAGATTTAACCAAGGGGGTGCAAGATCTGCTTACTGCACCTATTGCAATATGCAAGGGCATACCATTGACAGGTGCTATAAGAAGCACAGATAGCCTCTAGGGTATAGACCAAGAGGACATATTAACTATATTGGAAGTGATGGATGCAACATACAGGAAAGTGATGGTATAAACCAAGATGACAGTGTAATGGTTAAATATAATGAAGGCACTCATGATATGGTTGGTTCACATGCTATGTAAGATGTACTTGCACTAACTCATGAGCAATACAATCAACTCGTGACTTTGCTTCAGGAGGGAATAAAAAGGCCATAGCTAATAGTGCAGAGGGCATGGGTGGACAGTATGCAGTGCTTTCAGCACAGTTCTCTGGTGAGTCCGTTAAGATAATAAGTAATACTCTATACAAAACTCTAACATATGGATTTTAGATTATGGAGCCTCAGATCATGTGTGTTGTTGTCTCCATTTATTTGATTCCTGTTCTCCTGTTCACTCTATATCTGTCAAGCTCCCTGATAATTCCCCTGCCAAAGTCACCCATATTGGGAATGTAAGTGTCAATCCTAATTTGATCCTTTCTGGAGTATTCTTTATCCAATCTTTTGCTTTTAACCTTTTGTCCCTAAGCAAACTGACGGCCTCCAAAGCCTACCTTGTAAACTTTTATTCTAATCTTTGTGCAATTCAGGACCTGACAACCAAGAAGATGATTTGTTCAGCTAATGTATCCCAGGGACTATATGATCTTCATGGTTGATTCAAAGCTTCAGTACCTACCCTAGCCTCTCCAATCAATGACATCTACCTGCCTTCAAAGACTATTGCAACTGTTGTTTCAGATCCTCTACTTTGGCATGCCAGACTTGGACATATGGGAGCCTCAAGAATGAAAGAGATCCAGAAGCTGGATCCTCAAGTTACAGTTTCTGATGATTCATATAAATATAGCATATGTCCATCAGTTAAACAAAAATGTATTCCATCCCTATTTCAAGTTCTGTCAACAAAGAACCCTTTTCTCTTGTACACATGGACATTGGGAACCCTACAAACATCCCACAATGTATAAACAACACTACTTTCTTACAATAGTTGATGACTACTCTAGATATTGTTGGGTGTATTTGGTGAAATCCAAGTCTGAGACAAGAAACATAATTCAAAGTTTCTATCAATATTCGTTGGCTCAGTTTGATATATGCATTAAAGTAATTAGAACAGATAATGGATTGGAATTCAATATGAATTCTTTTTATGCTTCCAAAGACATAATACACCAAACTAGCTGTGTCAACACCCCACAGCACAATGGACTGGTTGAAAGAAAACAACAACACATATTGGCAGTTGCTAGATCCCTCAAATTCCAAGCACATCTTCCTACACAATATTGGGGTTTCTGCATCCATCATGCAGTATACCTAATTAATCTTACTCTCTCATCTATTCTCCACCAAAAGACTCTTTTTGAACTACTGTACAAAGCCATTCCTACCTACAGTAATCTCAAAACTTTTGATTGCCTTGCTTTGGTAACTAACGCCAAGGCTCATAAAGAAAAATTGCTCCCAGGGCTAGGAAGTCCATCTTCTTGGGACTGTCCTACACTACCAAAGGGTATGTTTTGCAAGATCTTGATACTAGAGATGTATTCATTTCAACAGATGTGGTGTTCCATGATCAATTTTTCCTATGCAGTCTACTTAGACGAACCAAGTTCTCCCTTTGTGCCAGCCCTTCCAGCTTCTAGTCACCCATAGCACTCCTACCTTCTTATTCTACTCCTTTCTCATCTACTCCTAATCCACCCTCAATTCCCAATATCACAACATCCTTACCAAATTCTTAGTCTAACCCTTCTACTTCTACTGAGCCATCGAGACCCCCCATTACTACAGTTTCTTATAACCTAGCAGAAGGAAGTCTAATTGTCGAACTTCCAATCTTGTCTTCTGATAACCCTACACATACTGATTCCTCAATCAATGCTAGACTTCCCAGGGTCAGAAAGCCTACTTCCTATCTCACTAATTATTACAGTATTCATGTTTGTCATCATGGTACTAAACACTCCAGTCCTCATTCCTTATGTAAGACACATACACTTGCATCTCTGACTCCACAATATAAAAACTATGTGTTAGGTACTAGTATAAATGTAGAAACTCAATCTTATGTTGATGCATCAGAATCTCCAGCTTGGGAGAAGGCCATGGCAACTGAGCTTGCAGCCTTAGAGGCTAATCACACTTGGGTGATTGTTCCTCTATCCCCTGGAAAGAGGTCCATTGATTGCAAATGGGTTTATAAAATCAAGTATAAACCTGATGGGTCAGTGGAGAGATACAAGGCCAGACTAGTTGCAAAGGGGTACACACAAAAATATGGAGTGGATTATCAAGACACTTTTTCACTAGTGGCAAAATTGGCAACTATCAGAGTGATTTTGTCTATGGCAGCAAGACTACACTGGCGTATACATCAGCTTGATGTTAACAACTCGTTTCTCTATGGAGACTTGCATGAGGATATCTATATGCTTCCACCTCCACGGATAGTTTTACCCAATCTAAGGTCTGTGTGTAAGTTCAGAAATCTCTATACGGCTTAAAACAAGCTAGCAGGGAGTGGAATGCCATGCTAACTAAATTTATGTAGATTCAAGGTTTCTCTCGTCAAAACATGACGATAATCTCTTCACTACGGAAGTTGGGCTCTTAACACTGGTCCTATTGGTGTATGTGGATGATATCATTGTCACCTGTGACAATGATAGGGCCATAGAGGATGTTAAATCTACTCTACATAAAGAATTTCAGATCAAGAATCTGGGGCCTCTGAGATATTTCTAAGGCATAGAGGTGGCTAGGGCCAAGGAAGGGATACTCATTAACTAGAGGAAATATACTTTATAGCTGTTAGAACAGACTAGATTCCTGGACTCTAAGCCTGCCAAAAGCCCAATGGAAAGCCATACCAGCTTCACACATAATGACTCACCCCTCGATTGTAGATATCTTAGCCTATAGAAGGCTCATTGGAAAGCTCATTTACCTGACCATTACAAGGCATGACATTGCTTTTCCTGTGCAGCAATTGAGCCAAATTCTTGGACTATCGCACAGAGAACCATCTTAAAGCTACACACAGAGTTCTAAGATATCTCAAGGGTACTGTTGGGCACAGACTATTATTCCCTAATTCAGGTGATCTTAGACTTAAAGGGTTTGTGGACAAAGATTGGAGAGGCTGCCAAGAGACTAGGAAATCAGTCACTGGTTATTGTGTGTTCCTAGGAAGAGCCTTGTGTCGGACCGTAGCACCTACAATAAACACCACTAGAGAGGGGAGGGGTGAATAGTGGTTAGAGGAAATGACACTATTTAAACCTTTTTCAAATGTCCCCTCAAATCCGATTCTATAAGGTTTAGAATCAGAGTCTGCCTTTAAAAATTGTGTCTCTTTGTGTAGAACTTCAAAAGATTTGAAAATTTCCATAAACAACCTTCAGGATGCTTGCCAACTTCTGTGAAAATTTAAGAAAAATCCAAAGTCACTTGACTCTTCAACAAAGTAAAAACTTTAAGTTGCACAAATTTTTCAAAACAGAACATAAAAGTCGCTCAATTTTGAAAAGATAGATTTCCTTGTATACTTATCCAAAAGGTGTGATCTTCATGTCAAAACAAAGCTTAGGAAATCTAGTTTATGTTTTGGAAAAACCGTGACCAATTATCCTAGGCAAATAATACAGAATTGCAAAAATTTGAAGATAAGTCAGTTTTGCTGATAGATTTTCGTAACTAACTTGCAACAACTGTTTGACTAACTTTTCTTTGCTTAAATCAAGCGATTCTTATTGCAAATGAAAACTAACAGTCTGAAGTTGGTTGACACCAAATATCAGAATTTTTGAAAACATTTTTATATTTTCCCCAGATTTTAGAAATTCACTGCAGAAACTGGAAAAATAAGGCAGAAATGTAAAGAAGACAAAGACACCAAGAATTATCTTGATTCGGCCAATGTGACCTACTCCAATCCCAAGGAATACCTTTTCTTGGATTTTCACTATGGAAATAACACCTTACAACTTACAAAGTACTTGATTCTTGGGTTATACACTAACCCTAATCAAGACTTGATCACCACACCTTACAAACTCAAGAATGTAATCACCTCACCACCTATTAATGTAGCCTTATAGAATGACTAATCAATTACAACTTTTATGAGTACAAGAGGTGTATATGCAGCACAATAACAATCAAAATCGCCTATAACATCAGTTGTAAGAACAAGAATAGAGAATGGAGAATAGGAAGAATGAGAGAAGAAGATAGTTTCAAGTAATGTGTCTTCCTTCTTCAACTCCTCTTCTATATACAGGTGTGAGTAGCCCCTTGTGGATTAGGATGTCCACATGTCACCTTCCATATCATCAATCTCACTTGTCTTCATTTCATTGGAAGACCACCTCAACACCTTGATTAGTTGTCACTTTCAAGAAGTATGACTGGTCCATGTCAAGTGCTGAAATTTCTGCAGGAATTTTTAGAAAAGTTTATGTGGTTTGGATGGCCACTTTTCTCCACCTTTTGCTAAACTTCTTTAACAACTTGGAATGGATAATAGCTGACCAAATCTGCATGATTTGAGCTCCAAAAACCGAAATATATGCCACCATGGGTGCCAAGAATGCAACTCCTTGCCAGCATGTCATCTAGGAGTGTTTTGGTTGGTCCAAGTGGTGTAGTTTTGCTCATATGTAGAAATCTGATTTGTCCACCTCACACATGCATATATGAAAGATTTTTGATGTAAAAAATGCGTAGAAAATCAGAGTATAATGGCTGGATAGTAATGAGAATCAGCTGCACAGTAAATATCACCATTTGATCCAACTACTTCCCATTTTCTCTCCTTCAAGTATGACTGATTGTTTCTCAGCTTTTTGACCAATATCCATCCAAAATAAATAATAAGTTCCAAAATATGTATATGATAACACCAAGATGATTATATAATGCGACAAAATAAATGTCACACCATAAGAAGTCCGAGAAAACCGAAAACCATAACATATATGGTTAATATATATATATAAAGTCCATGAATCACCAAGAACAATATGAAGATTATGAATATGATATAAGAGACATCCATAGGGAAACCATTATATCATTACACAGAAAATAAATCTATGTGAATGACCAAAATGCCCTTGAGCACCAAAATGCCCTTGAGCACCAAAATGACCAAAATACCCTTGAGTGCCAAATATGTCAAAAAGGGTGTAGTGATTCTCCAACTTTGTACTTTCATAGATATGGACATTCTCCATGTGATAAGACCCTAACAAAGTTCAAAACATACTCCTTTACCCTTGTGGTAAGTTGTAATAACTTCCTTGGCAAGTTAGTGATATAACACATGCATATATAAATTCGGTAAACACATAAAATCCAAGTAATGAAACATGATAAACATATATGGAATGTTTAAAAACTCATTACATGCAAAGAAGATCATGTGTATATAAAAAATGAGCATTAGTTTGTCATATGTTAGATAATTTTTCTAGAAATCCGTTGACATCGATCGATATATGTCTCAATTTTAGAGACTAATGTATACATCGATGGATCGATATCCATGTAGTTGAGAGATCTATGTCTCACAGTGAGGTTTGTTTTTGATTTCGTGAGACGTGGATCGATCCACGTGAGGGGCTGACGTACGTCAATCGATCCACGTGAGGGGTTGATGTACGTCGATCGATCCACGTGAGAGATCGACGTCTCATAGTAAGTTTTTGGTTCTATTTTGTACAACATCGATAGATTGATGTTAGGGGATAATGTATATCGATCGATCCATGTGTCTCTGCTTAAGAGATCGATGTCACTTTTTCACTTGTTTCAACTTTGTTTCAACTTTTTGATTCTTTTATAATATAAAGTGATGTTTTAAGCATTTAACACTTAAAATTATGCTTTTGAAAATTGTTCAGATACAACATTCTCAACATTCTCCTCCTTTTGAATGATTTTCAAAAATAACATTACATGATTTTAAATATTTTACCAATTGTTTGGTAACCAATTGTACCAATTGTTTTAGCCTATACTAATTGTGTTTAGACATGTTCTCCCCCTCAACATATACTCTTCTCCTTAGATTATGCTCTCTCCCTTAACTTATGCTCAGAACCACTTATATCCCCTTACAAAATCATGATTTCTCTCTCCATCTTTATTTTGCAAATAATGCTATGGTATCCTAGGAAAACGTTCCTAATTTCTCTCGTAAGGCTTCGAAAGTGGCTTGACTTAGGGGTTTGGTAAAGATGTCAGCAACTTGGTTATCAGTTCTTATATGGTCTATAGTTATATTCCCTTTTTGGACATGGTCTCGTAAGAAATGGTACCTAACTTCTATTTGTTTGGATTTAGAATGAAGTACCAGATTCCGTGAAAGATTGATTGCTCTTGTGCTATCGCAGAAAATTGGAATCTGGCTCATTATAATACCAAAGTCACTAAGTTGATGTTTTAGCGAAAGTATTTGTGTGGTACAAAGGCTTAATGCTATATATCCTGCTTCGGTGGTAGAAAAAGCTACACTAGCTTGTTTCTTAGAAAAACAAGAAATTAGGTTGGTGCCTATGAATTGACAAGCTTCGCTAGTGGATTTTCTATCTATCTTACAACCACCGTAATCAGCATCACTATAGGCATGCAACTCTAACTTAAAGTTTCTATCGTACCAAAGTCCTAAATGAGGTGTATATTTAATATACCTAAATATCTTTTTCACCGCATTATAGTGGGACACCTTAGGACAAGTTTGAGACCTAGCACACATGCACACACCAAACATTATATCCGGTCTAGATGCGGTTAAGTATAATAGTGATCCAATCATTGACCTATATAGTGTGTCATCAAAAGTTTTTCCATTTTCATCACTGTCTAACTTGGTACTTACACTCATGGGGGTAGTTGTAAGTTTCAACTTTTCAAATCCAAATTTTTTAATCATGTCATTGATATACTTAATTTGACTAATTGGATTCCTGGAGGGGTTTATTTTATTTGTAATCCTAAGAAATAGTTGAGTTCTCCTACCATAGACATTTCAAATTCAGATTTCATACAATCTTCAAAGTCTTTTACTAAGCTAGGATTGGTTGAACCAAATATTATATCATCTACATAGATTCGAACAATTAGCAGATCACTCCTTTTCTTTTCAAAAATAAGGTATTATCTATGGTTCCTCTCCTATAATCATTTGCGAGGAGGAAGTTCGCAAATCTATCATACCAAGCTCGTGGAGCTTGTTTTAAACCATATAAAGCTTTCTTTAGCTTGTATACAGGGTTAGGATGTTTTAAGTCTTCAAGATCTAAGGGTTATTTTACAAAACTTCTTCTTGTATAAACCCGTTTAAGGAGGTACTTTTAACATCCATTTGAAATAGTTTTATGTTACTCAAATTAGCAATGGCTAATAGTAGTCTAATGGCTTCTAGGCGTGCAACAGGCGCAAATGTCTCCTCATAATCTATTCCCTCTTGTTGATTATATGCTTGTGCGACTAGCCTAGCTTTATTTCTTACTATATCACCTTGTTCATTCATCTTATTCCTTTAGTACCTATTATAGATTTATTCTCAGGTTTTCGTACTAAATCTCATACATCATTTCTAGTAAACTAGTTCAATTCTTCATTCATAGCATTCACCCAAAAAGTATCACCTAAAGCTTCTTTAACATTTTTGATAACTAAGTGAGAAAACTAATGCATGCTACTCGGCAAAATTAACTCTGTTGATATTTCTCCGAGTTCTTATACCTTGATATAAATCTCCTGTGATCAATTCCTTAGGATGCTTATGTTTATCTTTAATATGCCACCAATTACTGACTCAGTTCATTCTCTTCTTCTTCAAATATATCATTTGTATGTATATTTTCATATTCTATTGGGACATCTTTCAAATTTGACTCTTCTATTTGAAGATTTTCTCGATCAATATCCTCTAAATGTTCATGTAATTAATGTTCAGGGAGAGTTAGATCTAGAGGATCGGTTGTGGGTTCTAAAGAAAGATCATCATCATTGTGAAAGTTTTCATGATTGGAGTCAAACTTTTTAATTTTAGCATTTGTTTCAAGATAAGTATTTTCATTGAATTTCACATGAATAGATTCAATGATCTTTCTAGATGTAGGATTATAACATCTATATCCCTTTGAATTGATGGAATATCCAACAAAAATGCATTCTATTGATTTTGGTTCAAATTCATCTAGATTATCCTTAGTGTTTAGCACAAAACATTTACAACCAAAAATACGTAAATAATCAAATTTTTGTAATCTATTATTTAATAGTTCATGAAGTGTTTTATTCAACTTCTTTTTATAGATAATCTATTTATGATGTAGCCTGCACAATTTACTGCTTCAGCCCATAAGAATTTTGGAACATGATTTTCACATAGCATAGTTCTTGCTATTTCTTGTATGGTTCTATTTTTACGTTCTACAACTCCATTTACTTGTGGTGTTCTAGGTGTTGAAAATTCATGTTTTATTCCATTTAGTTCACAAAATTTAATAACATCCTTAGTCTTAAATTCTCCACATCTATCACTTCTAATTCTTTTAACACTTTCTTCATAAAGTTTTTCAAGTTGTTTAACAAGTTTTTCAATTTCTAATGAAGCATCATGTTTATGTGTTAAAAATAATTTCCATGCATATTGTGAGCAATCATCTACTATAACACATACATAATACTATCCACCTAGACTTTTTGTCCTATTTGGACCAAATAAATCTATGTGTAATAGTTTTAATATGTGATTAGTACTCACTTCATGTTTTGGCTTTAATGTTTCTTTACTATGTTTACCCTTAATGCAAGTTTCACATACTTGAATATTATTCAATTCAAGCCTAGGTAAACCTCTTATTAGATTCTTTCTAAGCAAATTTTCAACTATAGAAATGCCTATATGACCTAATCGTCTATGCCATAGTTTTATATCTAAGTTATATGATACTGAGGACTTAATTTTAGTATCTAACATGTTTTTTAATGATAAGGTGTATATATTACCATCTCTACTTTCTTTTAACACAATTTCTCCTTTATTATTGGTTATATCACATGAATTAGGAAGGAAAGAAACATTATAACCACAATCAATTAGTTGCGAAATACTTAATAAATTGTAAGATAAATTTCTTACTAGAAAGACATAGCTGATTTGAAATGTATTCGGGTCCCTAACCGTTCCTCAACTCTACCTTGGATGTTGTCACCAAATGTCACCTTTCCTCCATGATTTACTTTTTCTAATTTGGTGAATAGCTTGGGGTTCCTAGTCATGTGCCTTGAACATCCACTATCTAAAAACCACTTGGTTTTTAGATCATTTGGCTTTATCTTCTTTTTGTCTTCTTTCTTACAATTATCCTACCAAGAAGATAAAGTTTAGGTACCCTTTATTTGAGTCCTTGAATGTTAAGGTCACATCCTTGTTTATATACCATTTGGGTATCCAAGCTCGGATGTATCTTTTTGACACATTTTTAGCATTATTATGGTTGGAAAAATAAAGACGATTAGCATATACATGGCCATTCCACTTAAATGGAGATGTTTTTTTGTATGTGTTATGCCTTGGTTTATATGCATTATAACTTGGAAGATTTTGATAAGTATAGTAAGGAATATAAATTTGATTCCTAAATGGAACCTTGTATCTATAATCATGGGTTGCATGTGCATTTCCATAAGATTCATAAGGAGGATATGTAGGGCGCCTAAATTTAGATTTATCATAAGGGGTTGAATGTATTTTATTTGATATAAGCATATTTGAATACATATAAGCATAATTTCTAGGTGTCTAAGATGCAAAACTTTTCTTAGACACTTTTGTAGGTGCGTGTGATCTTATCTTAGCCATAGGATGAATAGAAGGAGTAGGCAAAATAGGAACACTTGATTTATTTGCCCTATATGTTAACTTAGACCTAGATGAAACAAAATTAGTACTTTTGCCTAATTTATCATTTTCTTCTTTATAAGCGAATCCTTTTTTTTATCATTGCCATATTTTTGTGAGGAACTTAGTGTATCTAACATATTTGTTCCAGACTTAAATTGTTCTAGTGTTTTCTCTAAGTCTAACTTACTTGATTTAAGTTTAGACACTTCTTCTTCACAATCATGCATTTTGGTTTTTAACATATTATTTTCAGTTTTTAGGTTTTGTTCACTTTTTCTATATGACTAAATTTTATCTTTCAAAGAGTCAAGAGTATTAGAGGACTCTTGTTTAAAAGACTCTAATTGATTGGAAAATTCCAAGTTGGACGTCTTCAACTTGTCATTTTCTTCAATTAGTTTCTTTTTCTCTTTAGATAACTTTTTATAATGAGCATGCATTTTCATGAGTTCACCATACATTTCATCGAAAGCCATCTCAGTATCATAATCAAAATTAGAAGTAGAAGTTGCCTCATTTGAGACAAAGCATACTCAAGCTTCCTCATTCTAGTGCTCAGATTCTGAATTTTAAGAATCACTCCATGTGCTTGCTTTGTGTGCACGCTTCTCTTTCTTTGATTGAACCACCTTTGTCCTTCTCCTTGGATCTTCCTTGGCTGGTTTAGCATTCTTACTCGGACAATCATAAGATATATGACCTTTTTGTCTGCACTCATAACTCTTAAGTTCTTTATCTTACCATTTATTTTTTTTAACTTTATTTTAAGTTTTTAGATTTTAGGGTAGAAGAAGAAGAAGTCTTAGATCTGTTTGGTTTATTAGGATGTTTCCTGAAGAATTTTTGAGGTTTTCTAGCCACCATTATTATATCATCGTCTAATTCATTATCACTACTTGTTGAGCAAGCTTCATTACTTGTAGAGACTCATTTGAACTAAAAGCTATATCCTTATCTGATTGTTTAGAAGACTGCGCTTTCCTTTGATTTAGTTTAGCCTCGTAAACTTTTAGTGAGCCAATTAGTTCATCTATTTTTGTAATGGACTTGGTTTCCTCTATTGATGTCACCTTTGGATTCCATTCAGAAGGAAGACTTCGTAGCACTTTTGCACTTTCTCGTTGTTGGTAAAGGATTTAGCTAGAGCTTCAAGTGCATTGAAAATGTTAGTAATTCTCAAATCCATAGATGTTATGGATTCGTTCGGCAACATTTTAAACGACTCAAGTTTAGTCATAAGCATGTTTATTTTAGACTCTTTTACACCGCTAGTACATTCATGCTTTAATTCTAAAGATTTCCACATGTCGTGTGTACTTGTGTAGTTTGAAATATATCCTGCTTCAGAGGCCGTTAGTCCATTCAAAAGTAATTGCATAGCTTTAGCATTCATGGGCATTTTCTTTTTATCGGCGGTTGACCATTCACTTTTACATTTTTCTACTTCTTGTGTTACACCATTTACTTGTATAACCTTCATTGGAATGTACGACGCATCTTCAAATATAGACCACAAATCGATGTCTATAGTCATTAAGAATAGCCTCATCCTAAGTTTTCAATGAACGGAATTATTACCATTGAAAAGAGGAGGGCGTTGAGTAGGCATACCTTCCAACTCACCTTTGTGAGGGATCAATGCCATAGTGAATAGATAGAGTACCTTTTATTTGAACAAGAAAGCTCCAATATACTCTTGCTTCTAACTTTGTCTTCTTAGAGTGGTGTTGACCTCGCTCTGATACCAATTGTTGGACCGTAACACCTGCAATAAACACCACTAGAGGAGGGGGTGAATAGTGGTTAGCAGAAATTACACTATTCAAATCTTTTTCAAATGTCCCCTCAAATCAAATTCTATAAGCTTCAGAATCAGAGGGGAGCCAAGGTGTTCATTAAGTTGGACCTCCGTTCGGGTTATCATCAGATGAAAATCAAGGCTGAGGATATCGCAAAAACAGCCTTTCGCACCCGATATGGACACTATGAGTTTTTAGTGATGCCGTTCGGGTTAACCAACGACCCTACAGCGTTTATCGATTTGATGGATTCGGTGTTCCGGGAGCAGTTGGACAAATTCGTGGTGGTATTTGTCGATGACATATTGATTTATTCTCCGGATGAGGAATCTCACGCAGAGCATCTACGGACCGTTTTAGGCGTTCTACGAGAAAATAAGCTATATGCTAAATTCAGTAAATGTGAATTCTGGCTTAGTAGTGTTGCCTTTCTGGGTCATGTTATCTCTGAGGCTGGTATATCTGTTGATCCAAAAAAGATAGAAGCTATCACAGAGTGGCCACGGACCGAAGTTCGGAGTTTCTTGGAATTAGCAGGATACTATTGGAAGTTCGTCGAAGGGTTCTCCAGTATTGCCGTTCCTTTAACCCGGCTAATACAAAAGAATACCAAGTTTGAATGGTCAGCTAGTTGTGAACACAATTTTAATAAGTTGAAGAAAAGGCTGACTTCAGCACCAGTTCTTGCTCAACCCATTCCTGGGGAGAGATTTATGGTGTATAGTGATGCTTCTAAGAGCGGCCTTGGTTTTGTTCTGATGCAAATGGTCGTGTGATTGCGTATGCTTCTCAGCAGTTGAAACCATTCGAGCAGAATTATCCTGTGCATGATTTGGAACTTGCCGCTGCCGTGTATGCATTAAAAGTATGGAGACATTATTTGTATGGTGAAAAGTGTGAGATTTACACCGACCATAAGAGCTTAAAATATCTTTTCACCCAAAAGGAGTTAAATATGAGGCAACACAGATGGTTGGAGTTGATTAAGGATTACGATTTGGATATTCATTACCATCCGGGCAAAGCAAACAAGGTAGCCGATGCCTTGAGTCGGAAATCCAATCATGCGCGGCAGACTCCTCTGGAGAGGGATATGGCTGAGTTCGAATTAGATATCGTCGAGTCTACTGCTAATGTTCTAGACACTCTTATGATCATGCCCTCCTTGATCGATCGGATTAAAGATGCTCAGAAGAATGATGTTGAGTTGTGTAAAATCTGAGAAAAGTTGCAAAGCGAACCGAATGAGAATTTTCAAGTACAGGATGATGGCAGTTTGTGGTTCCGAAGTCGATTGTGTGTGCCTAATGTCGATGATTCGAGAAACAAAGTCATGAAGGAAGCGCATAAGTCAAGGCTATCTATCCATCCGGGAGCCACCAAGATGTATCAAGATCTCAAGCCGAACTATTGGTGAATCATAGTGGATGCGGAAAATGTGGTTTTTGAAATTGTTTTAAACCAAAAACCCAACTTCTGAAAACAGTTTCTGTTTTAAGGACCTATTTTGAAACATTTTGAAAACTAGGTTGCAGGTCTTCAAAAATTCTGAAATTTGGAGGGATCTTAGTCTCAGATGTTCTATGTCCTAAAAATTTCAGATTAAAATTCAACCTCTAACCCCTTTAAAAATCGTTGATGGTCAGATTGTGCAAATCTGCCAGAAACGGTAGTCTGATTTGAAAAATTAATTCCTATTTAACCGTGACTCCTAATGCTCTGAATATTTAATGACTAACCCCTTAGTCGTTGTATTTAATTGATTTGAAACAGTTTTGAGAAAATTCTTTTGGAAAGTTAGTCAAATACGTTCAAAGTCTCAACCTTTGCAAGCCTGAAAATCAGACTGTACTAGTCTCAGAACTTTTGACGGTTCAATGACTTATACTTGTCCAAAAGGGTTGAAACTTGCGCCAAAAGAACCTTAAGACGTCTGTCTATGTTTCCTAAAAGTTTCGTGATTTTTGAAATTTGTTTACTATTTTTATGAACGTGATACAAATGATGCACTGTGCAGGAAACTGAAAGTAAGTGCTGAAAGTAGAGAACACAAGGAATTTTATACTGGTTCGGTTAAAACAACCTACTCCAGTCTTCGAGGACACCTTCCTCGGTTAGCACTAATCACAAAACACAAATAACACCTTACCACACAGGGTTGATGGAGTTACACACCATCTCCAACCCTTTACAAACCTTGTAAATGAATACAACGATCACGAACACCACCACCTTGCAAGTGCAAGATTGATCACACATTGATCAATCTTTTACAGCAATAAAGAGTATAGGATGGTATGTAAGAAGCCTATTCAAGATGTATGAATATGAATACAATAGGCTTTTAGAGAGAAGAAAGAAAGAAGTGTAGAAAGAGAAGGATATAGCGTTTTTGATCTTGAATTTGCAAGACTCCACGATCTCGCGAGGGTGAGCTAAAGGGGGAAACGAAATAATTTTTTTCACTTTCCTTTTCATCATTGGTGGCCGCCCCCTCTTGCCTTGATCTTCCCTTGAAAATTATCTTTTAAGTCCTTGGAAGAGTATATTGCATCATTGTGACATTTCCTTGCTTACTTGGCAACTCCTCATTGGATGATCATTAAGCTCTTGCTTACTTGGTACTCATTGATTGGATGGAAGTTGTCATCATTTGATGACTAGATAAATCTGAAATAAACCTTAAAAACCATGTGCCAATTAGCCATAAAAGTGTTGCCATAAATCACATAATCATTTCACATAATTAGCAAGACAACTAATCTCCATTTTGCGCCTAAAAATCGGCCACATTATTATTCCACATGCTGAAATTTTCAGCATGTGTGATATTCACACAATAATCAAAACATTTCCATGTATGTATAGATTAATTCCTTGAAGATTGAAGAATCAAATATGTTGAATCTTGAAGCATAAATTCAGCCACATTCATTCCCACACATGCTGAAAATTTCAGCATGTGTGATATTCAAAGATATCACCATATTATTTTCATAACATCTTTAGAACATTGCCATTTTATAGTTCATTTAATCCACATAATTCAAGATAGTAAATATGGCTCATTACTTTGAAAATTTTGACCAGCCTAATACAACACATGCTGAATTTTCAGCATGTGTCACAAATGTGACAAAGTTTGAAATGTTACCTTCCGTAGTTCCTTTCTTTATGTCACCAACATTGCATACTTCATTCTTGGCCAATCAAGATGCCAACAAAGCTCCACATATTCTCCAACATGGCTGAGCTAGGCGTGTATGATGAATATACATGTGCTGAATTTTATTTTTGCAAACTTTGTAAAATAGTGCACATATAATTATACACATATGGTATATTCCAATCAGCTCTTAATTGATTTTTCTAGAACACTTTAGAATGTACAGAATATGTAAAAAGTGTCTAGATACATGTTATATGCCATGCCAAAAATGTTTCATGTGTCGTGTTCGTAGAAAACCGAATTTTCAACGTTTGTCGATTACCCGATTTTTCTCCAATTAAATTCTAACTTTTTGCACATGTTATATATATTATGTTACACATAATATACATAAATTAAACTTTAATATTAAGCACTTAGGGCTGATTAAAGTGGCGCCCAACATGTGACAAAAAATTGAATTTGGAATCTCCACAATTTGGCCTTAATTTGAGGTGATTTGTGTGTGCCAACATGGAATGATTTTATGACTGCATTTACCATGTAAGCCACGAAATTTGTGCCCATTTTTGAAGTGTAAGGGTTGGCCATCTATATATGGCAAGTACGTGACACGTGGGCGAAGTTTCGGTATTCACCCGATACGACAATTTTTGGTTTAGAACCTTTTAACGTGTCGTAATAAATTTGTCATCACCATGACTTATATCATATGATATAAGACCTGAATATACTCATAAATATGAGTTAAATATAGTTGTGTGACGTTAACTTACGTACGAAAAATACATAACGTGTCGGTAGTATGTTGGAATATATGTGTATGTTCCTTTTCAAAAAAAATCTGAATATATATATATGGTAAAAACGTGTAGCATGAGGGAGAAGAAGACTTTCCATTCTTCAATTTGTTGCCTTTGTGCATTTTCCAAATATAGCTTCCTTTAATGAACTACTTAGTTTATTTAACTAAGTACTTCACTTAATGAACTAGTTTAGTTCATTAATGTTGACACATGAAAATAGTTCAAACACAGCAAATGCTTGCCATTTGATGTAAGCTTTAAAGCTTCATGGCTCGTTAGTACGACAACATTATGTATGAACTATATAAATCAAGTTTTATGCAAGAACGTGTCATGTCATAATATATGTCATGCATTTCTTTAATATACGTTATTTAAATCATGCATTTTGTAATCACTCAAACCCCTTTTTCTCTATAATCTCCCCCTTTTTATGATTTACAAAATAACCTACGTTCATGATTTAAATTTTATCGATCCCCTCCAATCATGCACAAATTCAAATTTTGAATTTTGAATTTTCTCCCCCTTGATTTGTGCAATCAATCTCTCTCCCCCTTAAATCATGCATTCTCTCCTTTATTTTGGAAAGTCAATCAAAAATGCGTGTAAATATGGAAAGACAATCAGATCAAATCAGCAGAAATCATGCCTAATTTAGAACGAAGATTTTCATACGTGGCTTGATTTAATGCTTTAGTGAAAATATCTGCTACTTGTGCCTCTGTGCGTACGTGATCTATGACAATATCACCATTGTTGACGTGATCACGAAGGAAATGATAGCGTACTTCTATATGCTTGGCCTTAGAGTGTAGTACGGGTTCTTAGATAAGTTGATAGCGCTCATACAATCACAATATATAGGAATACATTGAATCATAAAGTTGTTGTTTTAGCCACAACAATTGTTTGCAACAAAGGCTAAGTGCCATGTATTCAGCTTCAGTGGTGGATAGGGCGACGCTGTCTTGCTTTTTAGAAAACCATAAAATAAGTGAATTTTCTATAAATTGGCAAGTGCCACTCGTGCTTTTTCTATCTATTTTACGTACACCATATTCTGCGTCAGTGTAGGCATGCAAGTTAAATTTGCAGTCTTTATCATACCATATGCCTAAGGTGGGTGTGTGTTTAATATATCGAAATATTCTTTTTACGGCATTATAATGAGACATCTTAGGTTGACTTGGAAAACGTGCACACATACATACACTGAACATGATATCAGGCCTACTAGCAGTAAGATATAGCAAACAACCAATCATAGATCTATATAAGGCATTATCAAAATCCTTACCATGTTCATCCTTCTCTAATTTAGTGGTGACACTCATAGGGGTGGGTGACGGTTTTAAATTCTCAAAACTGAACTTTTTAATCATATCATTTATATACTTAACTTGGCTTATATGTATACCTTTACTCGTTTGTTTAATTTGCAAGCCAAGAAAGTAATTTAATTCACCAACCATAGACATTCCGAATTCCGATTTCATGCAAATTTCGAAATCTTCAACAAGTTTATGTGAAGTGGAGCTGAAAATGATGTCATCAATATAAATTTGAATAATGAGTAAATCCGATTTATCTTGTTTTAAAAATAAAGTACTATCTATAGTGCCTCTTTTAAAACCATTTTCTAAAAGGAAAGTAGCAAAACGATCATACCATGCTCTCGGTGCTTGCTTTAGACCATATAATGCCTTCTTTAGTTTGTACGCGTGATCGAGATGTTTCAAATCTTTAAAACCGGGTGGTTGTTTCACGTATACCTCTTCTTCTATAAATCCATTTAAGAATGCACTTTTCATGTCCATTTGATAAAGTTTAAAATCTTTCATGCAAGCAATAGCAAGTAAAAGTCGTATGGCTTCTAAACGTGCTACGGGTGCAAATGTCTCATCATAATTAATTCCTTCTTCTTGACTATCCTTGTGCTACAAGTCTAGCTTTATTTCTAACAACTTTTCTTTTTTCATTCATTTTGTTTCTAAACACCCACTTTGTGCCTATTATAGTCTTATCTTGTGGTCGTGGCACCAAATCTCATACGTCATTTCTAACAAATTGATTAAGTTCATCATGCATAACATCAATCCAAGAAGAATCACTCAAAGCATCATGCACATTTTTAGGTTCAATTTCGGAAATCATGGCATGAAATTGATTTATTTCATCCGGATTTATTCTTCTACGTGGTCGCACACCGTGAGTGATATCGCCTATAATGAGATCGTGTGGGTGATCTCTATGTCATCTTGGTTGATTATTTTCTATGTTCTCATGCATTTCTAAGTGATCATGTATTTCTAGTATATCATACATATCATGCGTGCCATCATCATCATTCAACACGGGTTTCAATTCAAAATCATTATCATATTCTTTATCTTTATCAATCTCACCAAATTCATTAAACTTCACATGAATGGATTCTAGAATTTGTCTAGTGATGGGATCATAACATCTATATGCTTTTGAATTCACAGAATATCCAACAAAGATGCATTCAATTGATTTAAATTCAAACTTATCTAAATTACCTTTCGTATTTAAAACAAAGTATTTGCAACCAAACGCACGAAAGTAATCAATTTTAGGCATGCGATTGTTTAATATCTCATAAGGCGTCTTATTTATTTTCTTTCTAATAGACAAATGATTAACTATGTAGCATGCACAATTAACGGCTTCCGTCCACAAAAATCTAGGCAATTTATTCTCGCACAACATAGTTCTAGCAATTTCTTGTAAAGTCCTATTCTTTATTTCTACTACTCCATTTAGTTGAGGAGTTCTAGGTGGCAAAAACTAGTGTTTAATTCTTTTTTCTTCGCAAAATGAAATCATGTCCTTGTTTTTAAATTCACCGCCTCTATCGCTTCTTATCCTTTTCACATTGACACCATATTGATTTTCAAGTTGTTTTATTAGTTTCGCAATCTCAAAGGCACTATCATCCTTATGTGCAAGAAACAACGTCCAAGTATAACGAGAAAAAGCATCAACAATCACACAAGCATAGTGACGTCCACCAAGACTCGTAGTGCGACTAGGACCAAACAAATCAATGTGTAATAATTCTAAAACTCTAGTCGTGCTTATTTCATTTTTAGGTTTAAGTGACTCGCGTGTTTGTTTGCCTTTTATGCAAGATTCACACAATTAAAAGTTGTCTAAATCAAGTGTAGGCAATCCTCGTATTAGGTTCTTTCGATGGAGTTTTCCGAGTGTAGAAATGTCAATGTGCCCTAAACGTCTATGCCACAAATTTACGTTAGGTTCATTTGACATGAAACACTTAACCTTAGCGTCTAACATATCATCCATAGAAAGCGTAAAGATGTTTCCTTTCCGTTTTCCTTTTAGCACTACTTCTCCATTTTTATTTATGATATTGCAATAGGGATGAGTAAACCACACATCGAAACCATTATCAATAAATTGTGAAATGCTAAGAAGATTATAAGATAAGTTGCTTACCAAAAAGACGTTGGAGATTTGAAGGGTGCTTGAGTTTCCAATTGTACCTTTTTCGATGATCTTGCTGCCTTCATTGTTGTCTCCAAAGGTCACAGATCCGCCTTTTGTGACCTTCTTCAATTTTGTGAACAAGCTCGGGTCACCCGTCATGTGCCTCGAGCAACACTGTTAAGGAACCACTTGATAGATGTATCTTTTGATGTGTGGTTTCCCTGCAATGTACAAAAATAATTTAAGTACCCTTTTAATTTTGGGTCCTTACGAGTTAGTTATTCACCTCTTAGTAAAAGTACCTTTCGGTACCCATACTTGGGTGATCCTTCTCGGTCTGGCAAATGGCAAGAATGTAGACGAAGGTGCAATGTAGTAAACATGTGGTGAGTGGACTTTGGGCCTTTGGCCGAGAACTCCTTTATATGCGTCATATTGAGTCCGTTTTTGATATGTCCTCGTGTTGGTGTGCATAGTGCATGATCTAGATGGATGAAATGAATATCGTGTATGCGTCACTTGTTTCTTTCCATATCTATATGGCACAAAATTATATTTCGCATGATATGAAGCTGAAGTATGACGGGATGAGGGGAGAGGGGGTCTTTGCGTCATCTTAGACATCGTATTCGCTTTTTGGAGTGTCTACTTTCTTAGACAAGACAAACTTGGTTGATTTAATGGATACTTCATTTGTCTCAATGTATCCTAATCCAGTTTTATCACTATCGTGTTTTTGTGATAAAAGAATGTGATCTAGCATGTTAGATCTCGTGTCAAATTGTTTCATCATCTTTTCTAAATCTGTATTCCTTGATTTCAAATTTGAAATCTCGGATTTCATTTCATTATTATGTGTAGTCAATGATGAGATCTCTGTCTTTAATGCATAAATGATGCATGACGACTCTTCTTTTGAATCGTTTAATTGAGCAACAAGATTCTCGTTAGAAGATTCTAACAACTTCTTGTCTTCAATTAATCGATTCTTTTCTTTCGCGAGAGTCTTAGTAAATTTATCCAATTCTAAATACTGACTAAAAATATCATCATAAGAAGGCTCAGAGTCAGAATCAGAGTCAGAAGATACCTCGTTTGATGCTTTGGACACAAAGCATACTTGTGCAGTCTCATCTTCTATATCAGTCTCGAAATCAGATTTATCACTCCAAATGGAGGCTTTGAGAGCTCTTTTCCTTTGCTTAGGTTCTGAAACGAGTCTATTTTTGGTCCGATCCATGTCAGGGTGTTTGTTTGTTTGCTTGTCCTTATTAGAGCAGGCATATGATAGATGTCCAAGTTTACTATCGCCTTTAAAAATCGTTGATGGTCAGATTGCGCAAATCTACCAGAAACGGTAGTCTGATTTGAAAAATTAATTCCTATTTAACTGTGACTCCAAATGCTCTGAAAATTTAATGACTAACCCCTTATTAGTTGTATTTAATTGGGTTAAAACAGTTTTGAAAAATTCTTTTGGGAAGTTAGTCAAATACGTTCAAAGTCTCAACCTTTGCAAGCCTGAAAATAAGACTGCACTAGTCTCAGAACTTTTGACGTTTGAATGACTTATACTTGTCCAAAAGGGTTGCAACTTGCGCCAAAAGAACCTTAAGACATGTGCCTATGTTTTCTGAAAGTTTCGTGATTTTTAAAATTCGTTTACTATTTTTATGAATGTGATAAAAACGATGCACTGTGCTAGAAACTGAAAGTAAGTGCTGAAAGTAGAGAACACAAGGAATTTTATACTGGTTCGGTTGAAACAACCTACTCCAGTCTTCGAGGACACCTTCCTCGGTTAGCACTAATCACAAAACACAAATAACACCTTAACACACAGGGTTGATGGAGTTACGCACCAACTCTAACCCTTTACAAACCTTGTAAATGAATACAACGATCACGGACACCACCACCTTACAAGTGCAAGATTGATCACACCTTGATCAATCCTTTACAACAATAAAGTTTATAGGGTGGTATGTAAGAAGCCTATTCAAGATGTATGAATATGAATACAATAGGCTTTTAGAGAGAAGAAAGAAAGAAGTGTAGAAAGAGAAGGATGTAGCGTTTTTGATCTTGAATTTGCAAGACTTGTTCTTATCTTTTGTTTGTTCTCTTCTTTCCTTTTTACCATTGGTGGCCGCCCCCTCTTGCCTTGATCTTCCCTTGAAAATTATCTTTTAAGTCTTTGGAAGAGTATATTGCATCATTGTGACATTTCCTTGCTTACTTGGCAACTCCTCTATGGATGATCATTAAGCTCTTGCTTACTTGGCACTCATTGATTGGATGGAAGTTATCATCATTTGATGACTAGATAAATCTGAAAATAAACCTTAAAAATCATGTGCCAATTAGCCATAAAAGTGTTGCCATAAATTACATAATCATTTCACATAATTAGCAAGACAACTAATCTCCATTTTGCACCTAAAAATCGGCCACATTATTATTCCACATGCTGAAATTTTCAGCATGTGTGATATTCACACAATATTCAAAACATTTCCATGTATGTATAGATTAAGTCCTTGAAGATTGAAGAATCAAATATGTTGAATCTTGAAGCATAAATTCGGCCACATTCATTTCCACACGTGCTGAAATTTTCAGCATGTGTGATATTCAAAGATATCACCATATTATTTCCATAACATCTTTAGAATATTGTCATTTTATCTTTCATTTAATCCACATAATTCAAGATAGTAAATATGGCTCATTACTTTGAAAATTTCGGGCAGCCTAAGACAACACATACTGAATTTTCAGCATGTGTCACAAATGTGACAAAGTTTGAAATGTTACCTTTTGTAGTTCCTTTCTTTATGTCACCAACATTTCATGCTTCATTCTTGGCCAATCAAGATGCCAACAAAGCTCCACATATGCTCCAACATGGCTGAACTAGGCGTGTATGATGAATATACATGTGCTGAATTTTATTTTTGCAAACTTTGTAAAATAGTACATGTAAAAAGTATCTAGATACATGTTATATGCCATGCCAAAAATGTTCCATGTGTCGTGTTTGTAAAAAAACCGAATTTTCGACGTTTGTCGATTATCCGATTTTTCTCCGATTAAGTTCCAACTTTTTGCACATGTTATATATATTATATTACACATAATATACATAAATTAAACTTTAATATTCACCACTTAGGGCTGACTAAAGTGGCGCCCAACATGTGACAAAAAATTGAATTTGGAATCTCCACAATTTGGCCTTAATTTGGGGTGATTTGTGTGTGCCAACATGGAATGATTTTATGACTGCATATACCATGTAAGCCACGAAATTTGTGGCCATTTTTGAAGTGTAGGGGCTGACCATCTATATATGGCAAGTACGTGACACGTTAGCGAAGTTTAGGTATTCACCCGATACGACAATTTTTGGTTTAGAACCTTTTAACGTGTCGTAATAAATTTGTCATCACCATGACTTATATCATATGATATAAGACCTGAATATACTCATAAACATGAGTTAAATATAGTGGTGTGACGTTAACGTATGTAGGAAAAATATATAACGTGTCCGTAGTACGTTAGAATATATGTGTATGTGCCTTTTCAAAAAAAATCTGAATATAATATATATATGGTAAAAACGTGTAGCATGAGGGAGAAGAAGACTTTCCATTCTTCAATTTGTTACCTTTGTGCCTTTTCCAAATATAGCTTCCTTTAATGAACTACTTAGTTTATTTAACTAAGTACTTCACTTAATGAACTAGTTTAGTTCATTAATGATGACACCTGAAAATAGTTCAAACACAACAAATGCTTGCCATTTGATGTAAGTTTTAAAGCTTCATGGCTCGTTAGTACGACAACATTATGTATGAACTATATAAGGCAAGTTTTATGCAAGAACGTGTCATGTCATAATATATATCATGCATTTCTTTAATACACGTTATTTAAATCATGCATTTTGTAATCACTCAAACCACTTTTTCTCTACAAAAGGATATTTATTTTTGATCGTGATTTTGTTCAACTCACGATAATCAATACATAAGCGCATGATGCTATCCTTCTTTTTTAACAAAAAGTATTGGGGCACCACAGTGAGAAACGTTGGGGCGAATGAACTTTTTATCCAGCAATTCCTACAACTGAATCTTTAATTCTTTCAATTCTATGGGGGCCATCCTATACGGTGCCTTAGATACAGGTTCAGCTCTAGGCACCACATTAATCTCGAATTCAACTTCACGCTCCGGAGGTATTCCAGGAAGATCATCTGGGAAAACATCAGAAAATTCATTTACCACTGGATTATTAGCGAGTGATGGAATCTGGTTCTCCAATTCAGCATTAAGAGCATAAACAAGAAACCCTAGATCTCCCTTCTTCAATGCCCTGACAGCCTGAGTAGCGGTCAGATACACATTTTGTGGAATCTTCTTTATCTTAGGTATTTCCTTGATACACAACTTCCTCTTTAGATGGGTCCGAATCATAACTCGCTTTCATCGATAGTCAATCTGAGCATGGTTTTCAAATGACCAATCCATACCCAAAATAACATCAAAATCGCCCATCTGAATTGGAATCAGGGTGGCATCGAATTCTGTCCTTCTAATTCCAATCCGCAGTTCGTATAAAGGTGATGGGAGGAAATAACTTGATCGCCAGCAGCTTGAACATGGTAGGGCATCCCTAACCATGTCGGGCAGCTGCTCAAATTCTTAGCGAATCTCTTGGATACAAACGAGTGGCTTGCACCACTATCGAATAACACATTCGCATGCACATTATCAACTACTATAGCACCTAAGGCAAGTCATAAGATAGACACAGGGTTTCACACAGATACATAATATGAACAACAATAAAATTATGCAAATTTAGAGTACCTGTCACGACATCAGGGGCGTCCTTGACCTCTGCATCCGTCATAACATGCACCATGGCATTTGCTCTGGAATGGCCTTTCTGCAGCTGTTGAACAGTCTGCTGAGGCTTGGCATTCTTCTGAGAAGCATTCATCGGACACTCCTTGATCCTGTGACCAGACTTACAGCATCTGAAACTTGCATCGGAACCAACTCTGCACTCACCAGAATGATACTTCTTGCATGAGGGACACTGAGGATAGGCTGACTGAGGAGCTTGATTCTTAACCTGTGGACCTTGAGGTCTCGGATACTGAGGTGAGTGATACAGCAGCGTGTTGAGACCGAAATTAGGGACCAGGAGTACCTTTCTTAATAAATTTTTCACGACCTGGTCCAGAACTACCAGAATCACAGGGCCTCTTTCCCCGCATCTCCTCATCCCTCAACCGAATTTATTCTTCCATGGTGTAACTCTGAACAAGCATGTCACTGAAGGTCTGGGGCTTAGAACTGATAATCCAGGTCCTAACAAGAGGGTTCAAACCAGACAAAAACTTCGACATCCTCAACTTCTCATCAGCCCAAATAATAGCAACAAATCATCCCAAAGTAGTAAACTGACCCGCATAATCAGCTACGGACATGCCGCTCCCTGACGAAGTGCTTCGAAGGCACTGACCTTTCGAGCTGTCACAGACGGTGGAAACTAATATTTGTTAAATTCCTCCAAAAATTTCTCCCATGGAATAGGTCGGGGCAATGGCTGCATATTAGTCTTCCACCACTGATTAGCTTCACTGACCAAGAAAAGACGTATCACTTGAGCTTTCATCTCATCGAGGGCCTGAATCAACTCAAAGCAATTTTTGACTTCATCCAACCATTTCTCTGCCCCATCAGGATTAGGTCCACCCTCAAATGATGGCACTTGGGCTCTCTTCATGGCCTCAAAATAGAAATCAGCATCGCGCTGTTGAGCAAGAGGTGGCGCAGCTCGAGTCTGATACATATTTTGGCCCATCTGAGCCATGGCATGCATAAAAGCCTGGAATGCACCATAATCGGGCATCGATGGAGGCGGATAGTAATAGCCCTGAGGTGGCTGAGGATTCTGTCCGGGTGGCTGATACTGACCCTGCAGAGGAGGCACATAAGCTTGTTGAGAAGGCACTTGAGCCTGAGGAGGAGGAGCACGCTGCTGTAATAGGACTGGCTCAGTAGGGGGCAGTGGTACCTGCTCTAGGCCAGGCAACTGCATAGCTCGGCGTGGCTGCCACGTGATGCATGTGGTCTACTAGACATCCTTGAGAGGAACAGAAAAAATTCCAAGTTTAACCAAAATGATTATACTGCTGACAAAATGATTATACTGCTGACAAAAGGAGAAATGGTTTGGTTTATTTCCCGAGAATATTATGTGAACTACTATTCCTAACTTGATTACCAAGATATTATTTAATTATGATTATTAATTTCAAAAGTAGTAATCTTTTCAGATTTGACGGTGTTCGACACTCCCTTACCTCCGAAACGATCAATGGCCAAAATTCCTAAAAGGCCGCGCTACATTGCTTAATATAAGGTCACGACATTATTCAACTTAAAATCTAAAATCATAACTTAGTTTTTTTCTACGAGAAGCGTTTTAGTTATCAGTTCCGCCGGCGATCTAGAGCCTGGGCTCTAAAACCACCTGAAGCGTCCCGCCCGAGTATACTTCCTCGGCACGGTTCACCCGATGTACTCCTCTAAATGGAGTACAAGGCGTCATCACCCATTATACGCGCAAGTGTACATACGCATGGAGATTGACGGAAGCAATAAACATAAACTAAATCAGTACGTACATTTGACAATGTCAAATATTACAAACCGTCTAAATAGTCTGGGAGTGTCCACAAAATCCAAAATACACCTCACATAAAATCCGGAAACAGCATAAAGTGGTCGACAAAATGAGCATCACTCATACTCGGGAATCGAGAATCAAGATGCGTCTTCTTCAGTGATATACTCTACCTCAAAAGTACGGTCCTCTGAAAAAGAATGAATATAACCACGGTCAGACGAGATGAAATCGTCTGGCAGGCAACCTGCTCAGATCCTCTATGCGGATCAAATGGGCTAAGGCATGGCGGTCAAAAAATTTACTATAAAGATACATAAACTGGAATACATGCCTTCTTTCGAAAATGCTTAACATATAACACAAATTCAGTCAAAGAAGGTAAATAGATAATAACAGTCATACGAAGCAATCAGAACCGCTAACTAGTTTTCCCAAATACATCTCGCGATTGATCTTATCCTAGGAATCTTGGACTTAAGTCTAAATATTTCGACTTACTTCGGCGGTAAGAGAAGCATTGATGGTCTTTATTATAATCAAGATCGTAAATAAAGTGTCATTTTCAAAAGAAACAATGCTTGAAATCGTTTTGTAATTGAAGATGGCCATCAACACAACAAACAGTTAACATCGACGACCCAAAATGATCCCTCAAATACTTTGATATCATAAGGTGTTGGGGCTTATGGAACTTACCCGACTGTGACATTAGGCATCAGCATTCCATTAAGCAACCATGACCATAACCTAAGCATAGACTGTACATGGGACTCACACGACCGTGACATTAAGCGTCGGGAGCCCATGATACAAAACGACCGCTACATTAGGCGTCGTTGGAATCATTTGCCGTGTTGCTAAGGTTTGTTACGTAATACTTCCTTTTACAAAAACTTGGCAAATAACTGTTTTGGTAACTTCATAAATTCATAGCTTTTCCCTTGGAAGGAAAGAGGCGTCAAGCGCTTGCGCTGACGTTTTCAAAATCATGTTTTCTTTTGTAAATCATATCGCAAACAAACAAAAATTTTGTTGTGAAGCACAATGAAAACTGTTTTCGCGATTGTCGGGTTTCTTAGCTTATTAGCGATCTTAACGCTACATCATACTCTTACATCATACATGTCACAAATGTGATCATCATCATCATCATCCGGACCCAGTATATTCCAACACAGCAAAACTATCGTTAGGGTCTGGGGAGGGTAAGTGGTAGGCAGACAATACCTCTATCCCAAGGGATAGAGAGTCTGCTTCCAGTGAGACCTCTGGCTCTATATGTACCTGCATAAATAACATGATAATATAGATATATTGTGCTAGTGTGTTAGTGAGTAAATTCAAGAAATACAAAAAAAGACTTTCGATATTAAAATACCTATCACGTATATATGTCCATGTAATGTAAAACAATGGTATAACATACGCAAGCAAGTGGAAAGTCAACCTAAAGCGTAGATAGTGTCTACGCCTATCTATGTCCCTAAATATACTCTAAAGTGTCCCTATATATGACCTATACCTCGTTAACCTTAATCTTATGTCTCCATGAACTCCTATCCTGGACCATGTCCTCAGAGAGGTGCAAATCTAGTAGGTCGCGCCTTATCTGCTCATCCCAAGTCAATTTGGGTCTGCCTTTACTCCTGTTCCCCTCTACAATGAGGCTTTCAATTGCTCTGACCGACGCCGTTGTCTGTCTCCACTTGACATGCCCAAACCATCTCATTCTGCCCTCCCTTATCTTATCTGCTATACTAGCCACGCCTAACTTTTCTTGAAACACCTCGTTTCTGATCCGGTCTAGCCTTATATGCCCACACATCCATCTTAACATCTTCATCTCTGCTACTTCCATCTTTTGTAATTGTGACCTCTTGATGGCCCAGCAGTCTGTCTCATAGAGCATTGCCGGTCGCACTGCCACCCTATAAAATTTTCCCTTTTAATTTAGTTGGGAAATTTTTGTCACACAGCACCCCTGAGGCCGCCCTCCATCTACACCAGCCTGCTTGAACTCGATGTGGTACATCATTATCTATGTCGCCATTCTGCTGTACAAATGATCCTAGGTACTTAAACTTACTTACCTGTGGTACCACTTGACCATCGATGGTGAGCTGGCTACGCCGCTGAAGTCGCAGTGCAGATACTCGGTCTTAGAACGGATGATCTTTAAGCCTTTTCTCTCTAAAACACCTCTCCACTGCTCTAGTCTCATACTCAGGGTATGTCTACTTTCTGCAACTAATACAATATCGTCAGCAAAAAGCATACACCACGGAACTGCCTCTTGTATCGGCTTTGACAACTCGTCAAGGACAACTGCAAAAAGAAATAGGCTCAACGCAGACCCTTGATGGAGACCGACCTCCACCGGAAAAAAGTCTGTATTCCCCACAGGCGTACGAACGGTTGTTTTTGTCCTAGCATACATATCTCTAATTATGTCTATATACTTCATAGGGATCCCTCTTGCATGCAGGCTATCCCATATCAGGCTACGTGGCACACTATCATACGCTTTTTCAAGATCGATGAAAACCATATGTAAATCGCGCTTCTTCTCCCTATACTTCTCCACTAATCTCCTGATAATGTGTATTGCCTCCGTAGTTGACCTTCCTGGCATAAAACTAAATTGGTTCACCGTAACCTGAGTTTCTCTCCTAATTCGAGTGTCAATTACTCTCTCCCATAACTTCATGGTATGGCTTAGCAACTTAATCCCTTTATAGTTCCCACAACGCTGTGCGTCTCCTTTGTTCTTATATAGGGGGACCACGACACTCTTTCTCCACTCGTCTGGCATCTTCCCTGTTTTGTAAATATGGTCGAACAGAGTAGTTAGCCATTGGACCCCTTTCTCTCCTAAATACTTTCACGCCTCAATGGGTATGTTATCTAGGCAGACTGCTTTAGCTCTGCCCATCCTCTTCAGTGCTCTTATCACCTCTCCTTGTGTGATGTTCTGACAGTCGGAGTTATTATGTTGTCGTTGTTGGTTAGTGGTGTTTTCTCGTTCTTCGTAGTCGGCACTATTGCCGTTGAAAAGATTGTGAAAGTATGTTTGCCATTTCAACTTGATGTCTTGTGCTTTGACTAACACATGTCCATCTTCTCTTTTTATAAACTTCCCGCCTCCTAGGTCCTTCCTCTTTCAATCCCTAGCTTTGGCGATCTTGAACATATCATATTCTCCTTCTTTTGTTTCTAGTCTCTTATACATCCTTTTATAAGCTGCAGTCTTTGCCTCTGTCACTGCCTTCTTCGCCTCCTTCCTGGCGATTTTGTAATTATCCTTCAATCGCACTTTTTCTTCCCCGTTGGTGCATCTTAACAGCTCTCTAAAAATCTTTTGTTTGTCTTTTATTTTTTGTTGCACATTCTCGTTCCACCACCACGCCTCTTTATGTACGAACTTCTTTCCTGTTGTTACCCCGAGCGTTTCTCTTGCCGCTTGAGTAATAGTAGTCGATATAGCTTCCCATATCTGATTTGTGTCATCATCTAGACGATCTCGTTTTGCAGAGATGACCTTGTCTCTGAATATATTTATTTTTTCGTCCTTCAAACTTCCCCATCGAATCCCGGGTGGGACTTTTCCAACCCCCTTACTCAGCTTTTGGCTCAATGCTATAACTACCACTAATGAACGATGTTGCATTACCGCTGTCTCTCCTGGTATAACCTTGCAGTCCCTACACAACCGTCGGTCTTCATGCCTCATCAAAAAATAGTCGATCTGCATGTGACGTCCTCTGCTGTTAAACATGATCAAATGTGATTCTTTTTCCTTAAAAAACGAGTTTATAATGCCTAGGTCATGTGCTACTACTAGGTCTAGCAGATCTATACCTTGTTCGTTTCTATCTCCATAACCAAACCCGCCATGTACCGCCTGAAAACCATCGCTATTCTTTCTAATATGTCCATTAAAATCACCTCCGATACAAATTCGTTCCTTTCTGGGTATTGCCTTTAACACTACATCTAAGCAATCCCAAAACCTTTTCTTCTCCTGTTCTCCTAGTCCCACTTGGGGTGCATAGGCGCGAATCAATGTCACTACCTCCTTATTTAGTACTAACTTCAACACTATAATTCTATCATTATATCTAATCACATCAATCACGTTCGTGTATAATTCTATCTTTACTAAGAATCATACTCCATTCTTGGTCTCATCTGACCCTGAATACAACAGCTTATACCCATTACACTATTTACCTTTATTCCCTTTCCACCTAGTTTCTTGGAGGCATGCTATATCTATCTTACGTCTCTTAAGTGTATCTATGACTCAAACAATTTACCACTTAATGTTCCTACATTCCAAGGGGCTACCCTTAGACTATCTTCCTTTTTCTTCCCCTTACCTACACCCCTCTTCCTTAGACATGGTCTCACGGAAAAATCATGACGTCTTCTATCAATTATTGCAACTAAAACTAAAAATCCAAGGTATGCTACAGATGTTGAAAGTTTGAAACTAATGTAAACAATCAAAAGTACTTCAATGATAATAAAACAAAAATGAAATTATATCACCTGGCTAGGCTGTATCACACCAAGATTCAATAGAGCAGATCTGGATCACTGTGTAGCCGAAAAAGAGCGGTACCAATAGAGCAGATCGGGATCTACTTTCGTCAACCACCACACGAACTCCAGAATCAAAGCCTCTTGCTTTATTTAGGAGCTGCTACCTTTAAAATCTTTCACTGCGAGTTGAGAGAACGAAGACTAGAAAGAGTGAGTAGAGAACGAAGACTTGAAGATCCAATCGATGTTTGCTTCCGTTGCTTCGTTAATGGCTAGATACCAGCTCGAATCAGAGAGCGAAGAAAGAAAGTGGAGCTCACCAATGTCTCCTGAGTGTTTCGAGACAATGCTACGATAATTTCAGCCAAATGCTATGAAAAGGTCAATTAACAGGAGGCGATTGGAGAAAGAACTTGAAACACAGATAAAGATGCGATTTTGGGGAAAAATCAAATTAAAGAAAGCTGTAAATTTCTAACACACATAAAAAGGTATAACCAAATTTTGATGATCTTCAGGATTTCTTTGTTGCTTGGTAACCTCTCGCTGTCAAGAACAGCACCACTTTCACATGTATAAGGTAAAGGACCGCCGGGGATGGATGGAGGTGAAGGAGTAGCAGGAAGAACGCGGCGGAGGGGTCTTTTTCACTTTTTAATTCTTTCAACAGATGATGATATCAAATGATGTAATACTTTTTTTTGTAAGTCTAAAGCAGAAACTTTAAAAAGTATGAATCCGAAGTGGATCCAAATAAAAACTGAAATCGACTATCTGATTCTCTTTTTAGCTGAATCTACTTGCAGGCATCTGTTGCATTTACATCGTTTTAGGGCAGAATAAAAATCTGGGCTGAATCCAAAAAATGGAGTTTTTCAAAGAAATGAAAGAAAAATGATCATCATACATGTCACAAATGTGATAAAAACCTCAATTGTGCCCCTCAAATGGCACGGGTTTGGGAGCTTCCCAAAACAGCCCCGTTTTCGACATTTTATCGTAATATGGTCCCGAAATTGAACCTCTTTGTAGCTACTCCAAAACAGCCCGCCTCATGGACTTTTTGGACATAATTTCAGCACCTAAAAGTCTTATATGACACATAATATCATGGATAAAACAAAGGAAAAGTGGCACGCAATTTACATAATGTAACATATATCCATAATATCGCTATTCATAGATCTGCTTTTCATGAGGCAACTTGTGTCAATTAATAATACATAAGAAAATACTTGAGTCTCCCTAAGAGGTGCCAAGACCGAGGGGTGTGACACCCACCACAAAAACAAAAGCCTATAGCGACAGACAAAAAACGTCGCTACAGGCATATAGCGACGAAATAGCGACGAAAAATGAATGTCGTTATACGGCTTGTCGCAAAGCAAATTTCGTCGGCAATGCGTCGCTGTATTGTGACGAAAAAAATTGCGTCGGTGTATCGTCGCAAAACTGCGACGAGAAACTGTCAGGTCTGCGACCTTTTTTCTGTTGTCGCTGTTTCGTCGGCAAATTATTTCGTCGCTATTTCGTATTTTTTATTTTTTTATTAATGTTCTGCGACAAAGAATTTCGTCGCAAAATTTCGTCGGTATATGTTTTACCGTCGCTATTTATTATTTTTTTATTTTTTGTTTCCGTTTTATTTCGTCGCAAAATGTCGTCGTTAATATGTCTTTTCGTCGCTAATTTTAAATTTTTGTTTTTTTATTTCCGATCTGCGACAGACCAATTTCGTCGCCGGTTCGTCGGTATTTGTTATTTTTAAAAATACTAAATTTACTAATAATTATTTTAAATACATTATTTAATATTAAATTTTAAATTTTTTTTGATTTATTAATAATATTAATACATTATTAATTAAAAAGTTTTTATTATTATTATTTAATTTCTATAATATATTTTATTTTGTATATTAAATCATTTGTACAAATATTATACAGTAATACGGTATTTGCGCATTCAAGTTCGTATAATTAAACAACACAAACGAAATAGAATCCGTAAAATTGTCAGATAGAATATATAAAAGTACAAAGAAAATGTCAATACAACAAATGAAATAGACTGTACAAACAATGAAAAAATAAAAAACTATGAAGAGGAAGATGGAGGGGGATCATGCGGAGAAGAGTGACCATCAGGAGGGCGGGGCTGAGGCTGAGGCTGCGAGGAGTTGGAAATGAAAGTCATGACGACCTGCGACAGCTGGAAGATTTGCTGGTTCGTTGCCTGCTGCACCTGCATCGTCTGATGCTGCGCATGCTCAAACGCCTGCTGAAGCGCCTGCTGAAGCGCCTGCTGCTGCGACTGCAGTGCCTGTAAACTCTCCTCTTGCCTCGTCCTGATGGACTCTATCTCACGCTGCAGCGCCGCATTATCTGCTTCCAGGCGCGAAATATCCTCTGGCGTCGCAGAAGGCGCGGAGGTGCTGGCCTCAGAGGAAGCACCTGGATGCAGAACTTCGGAAAAGAATCGCGGCGCTGCTGATCCAACCCCGTACACCTCCTTCTTCTTCTTATTCTGAGGGCCGACGGTCCGAACCGCATCCCAATAAGCGCGGTTCTTGTCGGCCTGTTCGCCCCTATCTGCGAGTAATCTGTTGTACTCGTCCTGAAATGAGAATATGAATTGTTATGGTTTAGCAATAAAACAAACTAAGGAAAAAAAACAAATGATATCGTAGTCTACTTACACTGATGTCGCGGGCCTTCGTCGTGATCCAGTCCTCCGTTCCGTCGGAGGCTCTCTTCCGATGCGTCTTGTAGAAGAGATCGTAGGAGGCTGGCCACTCCCCCGTCTCCTGGTGCTGAAAGAATGAAATAAAATATGTTAGTGATATGCAGAATTTTTAAAAATTTCGGCATGACCTATTCGTTTATCGGAGGTATCCCGACCTTAAAGGCCTCTCCCAAGTCAAATCACATGTACCACTTAAAGTAACCATATACGAATACCAAAAAAACAACAGCGCAACATAAGTAATCAACGAATATAGATAATCCACTTAACTCACTGAATGTAAATAATCCACTTAAGTCGATGAATGTAAATAATCCAATGAAATCAATGAAGGTCGTTATAATCCAATATTAAAATACTCACCATAGAACGCATCGTGGTGGCGTGGGAAACCGATCCACCTGAGTGTGTGGCAGGTGCTGGGCCCTGTACGTTGCCGCTGCGCCGGTTCGCCGCGTTCCGGGCGCTGCGGGCTTGGTAAGCAGGGTCCCTCCACCCTTCTACCCACGCCGCCCAGACGGCCTCGGATACGTAGGCAGGCCTTATCCACGTGGGGTCACGCTCCGACTTGGTCTTGAGGGAGTTGACGAAGTCCCCGTAGCGTTTGGCGGCCCTATGCCGCCAGGCCTGCTCCACGTCGCGGGCGATGTCGGCTGGCCAGCTGTACGACTTCTGCAATTATCATACAGAGGAATAATAAAAGTGTGGTTAGAAAAGTAATGATTGATTACGCATCAAAAAGTGAAATTTATCAAATTTGAATACCTGAAACTCATCCCAGTAGAACCTACGTGTCTCCGGGGTGACACGGCCCCAGGTATATCCAGATGGGTCAAGCCTCAGGTGGAAGGACCGGGTGATGCAACCGGAAAGCGCGCCATTGTCCGATCCAAACCTGAAAGAGTTTAAGTTGTTAGGAAAAAATAACGCGTGAAATATATTTGAAAACATGTTAAATAAATTAATCATTACTTACGTATGGGTATCATTTGACCAAGGGAGGGGACGACGCCCTGATATGACACCCTGGTCCAATGCCGCATCAGATGCCGGATGAGGTGCTGAAACGCTGGGTGTGGGTGGCGTCGTATGTCTGGGGGGTGCGGACATGTCGGCAGACCGTAAAAGGTCTGAGTCCGCAGCCAGAGCGGCGGTCGAAACCGAGGCATACGTATCATGCTGATGAATGAACGCATCGAACTCTCCTTGAAGGTCCTGTGTAGATGGTGGGTATGTGGATCTCGTCGGTAAACCGTCACTAGCCATCAGATCTGAGAGGAACATATTAATAATTTTTAAACGGAGGTTTCCCAGCCTTAATGGCCTCTCCAAAGACAAATGCAAATCATACCGAAAATCATATGCAAACCTCTTACAAAACAGTTTGTACATGCATCATTCATTGGCCAAGCACACCACATTTCAACTAATTCAACCTTAACAACAATATTGGTGCATATATACCATATATACCCGTATATACCCGTACATACATATATATACCATATACATATATACCCGTATATACATATATATACCCGTATATGCATATATATATATATACCGTATATACATATATATACCATATACATATATGTACCAAAAATAGATTATATAATTATAAATATATTTAAATAGGAAAAATATATATACATACATAATTCTACCAAAAAAAAAACAGTTTCTAATAATTTTACATATATTTATATACAAAAATTACAAAAGATATATTACAAATCTATTAAAAACAGTTTTTACAAATTTAACTATATTTAAATACGAAATTAAATATATGTACCGTATATATGTACCGTATATATGTATTTGTGCGTGTATATATGTATTAAAAACATATACATACATATACCGTATATATGTATATGTGCGTGTACCGTATATATGTATATGTGCGTGTATATATGTATTAAAAACATATACATACATATACATATACATATACATACATTTACAAATCTATTAAATACATATACATACATATACATACATATACATATACATACATACGGTAATTGCAATAAAAACGAAATACATACATATACATATACATACATACGGTACATACATACATATACATAAAAACGAAATATACATATACATATACATATACATACATACGGTACATACATACATGCGGTACATACATACATACGGTACATACATACATATACATAAAAACGAAATATACATATACATTTACATACATACGGTACATACATACATACAGTACATACATACATATACATAAAAACGAAATATACATATACATATACATATATATACGGTAATTGCAATAAAAACGAAATAGGAAGAAAAACTAACCGGAGAGGGGAGGTCAACGGAGAGGAAGCTCGTCGGGGGGGGTTCGCCGGAGGGGATTTCTTCGCGAGGGGGGGTTTTCGCCGGAGGGAGGGGAGGTTTTCGCGGGGGGGAGGGAAATGGGGAAGAAGAAGGGAATTTCAGCTTATATCTATGAAATTTTGCGACGACATAGCGACGGAAGTTCCGTCGCTATTTAGTTTCGTCGCTATTTTTCATGGTCGTCGTTATTTCAAATTTAGCGACGAAACATTTCGTCGGTAACGCGTCGGTGTTATCATTTTTGAAAAAAAAAATAATACAAAATATAAAGTAGTATATACATGAATATAAGTACATCAACACATACACACTTTCATATAAAGAGGTACATAAAAAATTTTGGCTAACGTCAATCTTCCTGGTCATCTGCATCCTCATACGCATCTTCATCTTCGTCTTCATCTTCATCTTCATCTACATGCTCGTCGTCCTCTTCATCCTCGTATTCGTCTTCGACTACGTCTTCAATATTGTCAGACGGTTGTATGTTGAGATGAATTTCGATAAAACCGCCGTTGGGGTCATTTAGAGGGAGGTCGTGCAGTTGAACATGTGTCGTATCTAGAACGGACGGGTTTTCTTCTTGAAATGCGGCGTCCATACCATCTGAAACTGTCTGTATACTCACATCAAACTTGCTCGATTTCACTTTGCACACGGCTCGCCAGTCTTTTGAGCTCGCATTCATCCTCGTTGTTGGATACGATAGATAGTACACCTGGGACGCTTGACTAGCCAAAACGTATGGATCGTATTTTCTGTACCGTCGCCCTTGGTGTATGTCTACCAACTTATATTGGTCGTGGACCTTTGTGCCAACGCGATAACCTTCTCGAGTTGGATCGTACCATTCGCACTTGAATAGGACCACCCGCTTTATAGGCAATGCGGGATATTCGAGCTCAATGATGTCAGTAAGGTAGGCGTAGAAGTCATCCTCGTCCGGGCTATTGTCATAACGCTTGACACACACTCCGCTGTTCTCCGACGATTTTCGGCTGGCATGGGAGACTGTGTGGAATCTATACCCGTTGACAAAACACATGTCGTGTCGCGTGACTCTGTTCAATGGACCCTCGGCTACTGGCGTCAGAATGTAACCGTACTCATCGTCAGCCAGATGACCTTTGCTCGCCTGTAAAAGGACAAGTAAGTATACATCAACGGGGCAATAAATGTGTATCACATATCGTACACGTAACAGGCAAATACTAAACTTACATGCCACCTGAACCAATCAGCAAACTTGGAATCTAACTCATTGTTTATTGCATCGCTCGATATACCCGGTGAACGGTGTTGCAATAAATCAACGAACAAGCTGAAGCAAATTACGAATGAGTACCCTGTATATCTTTGTAACATAATGGATAGAGTATCGCAAGGTATTTATAAAATAAAATGGGAAATCGTTTATACCTCTGGAAACGGTCGACTTGACGGCAGTTGCGCAGAACATAAGAATGAGCAATCTTCAGCTCGCTGTCCCCCAATATCATTTCCTTTCCCTGTCCGTGAAATCTGATCGGATGTGTGAATATTGGGAGGACACCGGATCTGGAAATGCCGTCGTCGTTCCGGGGAACATCTCTGCACCTCGACGGGACATCTGGCTCGAAGTAATGAGACACGAAGGTCGATGCTTCCTCCGTCAGATAGGCATTGCACATAGAGGCCTCGACTTTCGCCTTGTTCTTGATGTTCAGCTTCAAATGCCTGAGATATCTGTTCATATAGTGAATATATGTTCAAATGCATATCGCTTAGACACATAAGAATGTCATGCACATAAAAAAGAGTACCTCTCGAACGGATACATCCACCTGTACTGAACAGGACCACCAACACGTGCCTCGTATGGTAGATGAACTGGCAGGTGTTCCATTGAATCAAAGAAGGCCGGAGGGAATATAGTTTCCAGCTTGCATATGATCACTGGGATTTCGCCCTCCAGCCTTGACATATCATCCGCCCTGAGTCTCGTGGCTGTAAGACATCTGAAGAACAGACTCATCTCGGTAATTGCTTCCCATACATTGGTTGGAAGCAGCTCGCAGAATGCAATGGGCATCAACCGTTGCATGAACACGTGACAGTCGTGGCTCTTCATCCCGTGCAAACCGCGTTTATTCACGTCGATGTTCTTCGACAGGTTCGAAACATGGCCATCAGGAAATCTAGCCGTCCCTAGCCACGATAACAACGCACTGACCTGCTCCGCATTCAGCGTGTACGAGGACTTCGGCATGTATGATGTGCCAACGGGATGCAGCTCCGGTCGCATGTTGAGGTCGCGCATATCAAGTCGTGCCTTCGAATTGTCTTTTGTTTTTCCTGGCACATTCAGCACTGTATTGAAAATGTTGTCAAACACGTTCTTCTCAATATGCATGACATCCAGGTTATGTCGGATCATATTGCTCTTCCAGTACGGAAGCTCCCAGAATATGCTTCTCTTCTTCCACCCGATACAGTAACGAGCCAGGTCTGCGTTGTGACTGCCGTCCGGATCATCAGCGACCCCCACGAATCCACAACTGTCTATCTCCTACAGCACCTCTGCACCCGTGAGGAGCTCGGGCTTTGTGTCCTTATCGACAATGCCAGGCATGAACGCCGTCACGTTCCTTCTGTACAAATGACGTCTGGACAGGAACTTCCTATGGCTGTCGAACCAGCTTATCTTACGTCCATGTTTCAAGGACATCGTCTTCGCTTGCTTCATGCAGCAAGGGCAAGCGTATTTCCCCGCTGTGCTCCACCCCGACAACATAGAATAAGCCGGGAAGTCACTGATCGTCCACATCAGCGCGGCGCGTAGCTGGAAGTTTTGTTTAGTCGATACATCGAACGTCTCCACGCCAAACTCCCATAACCACTTCAGCTCCTGTATCAACGGCTGCAGGTATAGGTCGATCTTCTGTTTCGGATTCCTAGGACCTGGTGCGATCACAGTCAAGAACATGTAAGGCTTCTTCATGCACATCCAAGGCGGTAGATTGTACGGCGTCACGATTACAGGCCACGACGAATACTGCTCTCCCGACTGTCCAAACGGGTTGAACCCGTCGGTGCATAAACCCAACCTAACGTTCCTTGTCTCCGACGAAAAACCCGGATGCGTCGCATCGAACGTCCTCCAAGCTTCGCCGTCAGATGGATGGCACATCTCACCGTCTTTCGTGTAGTGCTCCGCGTGCCACCTCATCTGGCTAGCTGTGGCACCGGATGCGTATAGCCTCTGCAGTCTAGGGGCGAGAGGTAAATAGTAAAATTGTTTTCTTGGCACGTTCCGGTTTCTTTTGTTCGTTCTCCACCTGCTTGTCCCACAGACCCTGCACATGTCTTTATCCTCGTTGATGCCCCAGTATATGATGCACCCCTCTGAACAACAATCGATTTTCTGAACCGGCAGTCCCAACGCCTGCAGCTGTTTCTTCGTCGAATAAAAACTGTCGACCATTGTGTTCCCTTCAGGAAGAGATTCCCTCATCAGCTGACACATCCCATCGTACAATCTCTCCGTCATGCGGTGTTCCGTCTTCATGCTCGTCATCCGACCGATCATGGACATCTGTGTGTGACTACCGCAACCAGGATACAGCGGCGTGTTGGCGGCGTTCAGCATCTCAAAAAACTGTCTCGCCTGAGGGTTTGGATCTTCCTCCACGAATGTACGCGGCTGTTCATCCGGATCCTGCATTTGTAACAACTGCTCTCCGGTAAATGCGCCAGCGGCTGCGTCTGTCACCATCTGCATGTATGGGTTGTGAGATCCCTCGCCTATTTCTTCGGCATTAACCTGACCGGGTCCCCCTTCGACGTGTACAGTTGCAGATGTAGACGCCCCCTCATATTCGCCGTGACAGTACCATGTATGGTAATTGTGGACGAAACCTTGTTTCAATATGTGAACCCTCACGTCACCCGGATCCTTATATTTACGGTTCTTGCATTTCTTGCACGGACATCTAATCTGCGTTCCACTTTCATTACTCGTCGCAAAATCAATAAATTCTTCGAGACCTTCAACAAATCTAAAACACCACTCCCCGTTGTTTACTCTCTGGTACATCCACTTTCTATCGCTTCTCCTCGGATCCATTTTCTCGCTACACCTTGAAACTAACAGCAGCTATCTTTTTTCGTGTGTAGAAAAAATCAAAATTCCACACTTCTGTATTTTCGTTCAAAATTGATGATTGATGTGTTTGAAATGAGAGAAGAATGGGAGAAGAGAAGAAGAGAAGAAGAAAGACAATGGTTTTATCGTTCCCAGTACGTTACCCACAAACAAGCACACAATACCGACGACTTACCGACGAACGGCGACGAACAAGAAACACAAATCCCGGAGACAAACAAACACATATACCGACGACTTAGCGACGAACATCGACGAACAAGAAACACAAATTCCGGAGACAAACAAACACATATACCGACGACGTATCGACGACCAGCGACGAAACACGTCGTTTGATATGCTTTTACCGACGAAGTACCGATTACATTGCGACGCAAAACGTCTCTTCATTCCGTACGACGTGTTTCGTCGCTAAGTCGTCGGTACGTCGTCGGTAAAAGACAATCCGTCCAGTTCCCCATGCTTACAACTTACGATGTTTTGCGTCGCTAATTCGTCGCTATGTCGTCACTGATTTCACTATATAGACAGTGGATCAGCATGTGCCCACAACAACATATAAAACAACTATTTTATAATCCAAAATGGTTCGTACTAAAGCGCAAGCACGACGTGGTGGACGTGGTGGTAGGGCGGCAACACCGCCAACTGAAGTGCCTTCTTCTTCAACTGTTCCTCCCCCACCTCCTCCCCCACCAGAGCCCTCTGAGCCTCGCCGGGATCGACAAATTATCGAACTCCAAACAGAAGTACGAGATCTGTGGAAAATGTTAGATGAGGTGAGGGCGCATGTCACGGTTCAGGAAGAGCGTCTCGACTACATAGATAAAAGGCAGATGCGGATTAAATCCAAATCTGCACAGTTGAGACGCCAACTGAAGGCGTGTGCGGAGAGTATAGCTTCTCTCTGTTCGGATGACGAACAGTGAGTGGCTACTCTTCGCTATTTAGCTTTTTTTAAATATTTCTTATTATATTTTGTAATTTTTAATTTTTAATTTTATATTAATGAAGTTTGTTTTTTTAATATCGTATTTGTTTTCTTAATAATTATAACACGTGTTTAATCTCTTACGAATCCTGACGACGCACCTGTATACGCGAAATGTGGTTAAGAAAAATTTCTTCCGACTAATTCACCGACTAAACATCAACTATATACCGACGAAACCTAATACAACGACGAAAACCTACTAACTATATATATCTTCGACGAAACTTAATAGAACGACAAAAACCTATTAACCGTATCGTCGAAACCTAACTATATCTTCGACGAAACTTAATAGAACGACAAAAACCTACTAACCGTATCGACAAAAAACGGAAAAACTAAATACAATGAGAAGAACGGGCTTCGCGGGTTTTTTTTTTGAATTTACCGACGCTTTACCGACGAAACAGCGACGGAAAACGTCTCTTCACATTATTCGACGCGTTTCGTCGCTATTCCGTCGCCAAGTTGTCGCTATTCGGCAGTGTCAGTTCAGTTCCCAACGGTTGCATCGTACGATAAACATACGTCGCTAATTCGTCGCTACGTCGTCGCTATAACATCCGAAAGGTCATCACTGCACATTCACTGCACACACTGCACATTCACTGCACATTCCCAACGGTTGACAAATGCATCGCTATGTCGTCGCTATGTCGTCGCTCATTTCACTATTTATACCCCAAACATCCGCTGTTATACATACACACATAGAACGTTATAAATAATCAAAATATGCCGCGTCGTTTTAAAAGAACCCCAAGGCGTGGTGGACGGGCAAACAGTGCCCCTCCAGAAGGGCCTCCTCCTCAACCACCATCGGTTGAGCGAGAGGGTTCTGTATCTGTCTATGGCCCACCGCCGCATCAGGATGATCAAGAACAAATGCCGGTGCAGGACGCCGACTTCCGTATGCTGATGGCAAACATGCATCAGCAGTCGCGGCAACTGCACTACATGACTAGAAGGCTGCGGAAGATGAAATTTAGATACTACAAGCTCAAGCGCCTTCTCAAAGAGTTTGCGGAGAATGTCGCGGCCACTCTTTCGTCCGATGACGAAGAGTGAACGGCCCATCTCCGCATCTCTTTTTAGATTTTTTTTTTATTTTTTCGTTTGATAATGTAACTTCTTATTATTAAATGAATGAGTATTTTTCCCAATTACCGCTTTCTTTTTCCTTAATCAATACACGTGTTTAATTCTCGATGTATCTGCGACGACACAACGACAAACCGAATTACGAACGGAAAGTAATTCAAAACATTTGCCACATACGGGTTTCATTGACAAAAAAACGACGATACACAACTCCAAGAACTTAGTAAACGAAGAATTTATTTTATACTTTTAGCGACACATTTGCGACGACATAGCGACGAAGCGTTATAAACTAAATAGCGACGAACAAAAACACGCAGAATAGCGACGAGACACCGACAAATCACCGACGTAATTCACCTGACTGACTATTTTTCTTTTAGCGACAACGAATTTCATCGTACTTTCGTCGCAATTAGCGACTACATTATTTTGGTCGCAGAGTCGTCGCTATTACCGACGAAACAACGACTATACGTTGTTCGTCGGTGATTTTTCCGTCGGCAAACCACAATTTTTTTGTGGTGACCCCCTCCTAACTCTATAATTCAATTCCTTTAACACTTTAACTTACATTTCTTGATACTAAAATTTATTCTCACAACTTGTGTTATTCTTGACCACACTTATGAATGGAGTGAAGTAAAGAGAAAAAGAAATATGCTTGAACTCATGAAACATAGAAGTGTGTCACTTATCACCCAACTTCTTTTAGAAGCCTTAAAACATAAGAAAACCAAAGAGATGATAATGACACTAAAGAGGACATTTTCTAGCTTTGATTTCCATACTTTTTAGCTTAGAAATCATTATCTTTATGTTAAACATATGAGACTTAAAACAGCCCCAAAATCCATCATGCAACGATATAAAGCCAAGATGATCATTTGATAGAAATCATAGCATTCAAACTCAAGAATCATACTAAAGGGTGATGCCTCACACCTAGTATCTTCATGAGCCTAAAAACATACACATAATAACAATAGTGCATCCATGTGCGGAAATGGTCATCTAAAACAAATAATGACATGATGAAGAAATAACTTCATGGTTTGCATGCTTACAAGTTCACTAGCTACACTAAGAAATAAACTTTAACCCTCAAGTGAGCCATTCGAGCCTCTACATGGTCATATCCATCTCTTAATCTTTATATCATCCTTCTAATAACATTTTTCATAAATACTTAGCACATGCAAAAATACTTATCATGCATGTTTAGAAAAATAGATTGAAACTAACTCGTTTGATATATTTGATAGAAATATAGCATAAATCTACTTTGAACATAGGACATAGTTGATCCAAGTAGTGTTGCTTGCCTTTTTAGTTTTTGATTCTTGAAGAATATAATATAAGAACTCCTCTTTGTGCTTGAGTAGGAGCTTGATATGGTTGCAGGAATACCACCCCTACACCAAAGGATACACGGCATTGACATAGAGAAAGAAAGAGAAGAATCTTAATACATGCATGAAGGTTTTGATGATAATCAAGGAGGAACCTCTAAGAAAGTCTTACCTTGGAGGTTGGGTTATGCCTTGAATGGCCTTAAAGACTTGGACTTGGTCTTGATTTGAAGAGAAAATCCCACACTAGAGCCCTTGCATGTCACATTTTTTAGATGGAAATTAGAAGAGTGAAGATTTTGGTCCTACAAATATATGCTTGAAGAATTAAGCTTAGGATCTTACCTAGATTATTGAAAGGTTGAAGGATGGTCTTGGATTGTCCTTAAGTGCCTTGAGCTTGATTAAGAATCCTCTCCTAGGTCTCTTGAGGCTCACGGTTTGTGGCTAAGAGGAGAGGGGTTGGTTTTATACCTTGAAGATAAGAGAGGAGAAGGTTAGGAGATTTTCTTGAAGTCTTGAAATTCTTAAAGTGAATAGAGTGAAGCGTTTAGAGTTGGAAAATCTTTTCTTGTTCACTAAAGGCCTTATGGCCGATCCTTGGGAGGGAGAAAGAAAAAGTTTGATTATAAAGTTTCTTGTTGGGAAGAGAGGGTAGAAGGCTTTTTAGAAATCTTAGAAATTTGGCCCAATGCATGTTGGCCTTTAGAAACTTTTGGTTGCTTATGTAGGTTGGTAAAATGAGGTTGAGAATATTTTCCTTGTCTTCTCTAAGGGTGGCCGGTTGAGGGTTATAGGATGGGAGGGTAGTTTAATCATTTTACTAGTCTCCAATTCAATAAGGTGTGCTATTTATAATTTAATATAAGATGTCATGATAAATTGTCATTTCCTAAGGGTTTATGAAATTAAATTCTATCCTCATTATTTCACAAACATACACATACACAAAATAATTCTCCAACATGACGCACGACACGATGTCGATTCGTAACATTATGTCCGAGACCCAAGTCACATTCTAGAAGCTCGACCACTAAAAGTAAGAAGCAATGCAACATATGAAGAATTACCAGTATGCATTGTGGATAAAAGGATCAAGTGTTGATGAGAAGAGTAATTCTATATATAAAATCTCAATGGAGTAATCATACGGTGCGAGAAGCAACATGGAAACTAGAAGAAGACATGTGAGAGAAGTATCCATATATTTTTGAATAGGGTAAGCATGTTTCGAGGAAGAAACTTTTTATAAAGGGGTAGCAATGTGATTGAAAAAAGAAAAAGAAAAAGGAAATAGGAATAATAAAGAAAATAAATAAGATGGATGAGTACAATTATGAACAAGTAAGATGATAGCTGTGGGAAGAGATTGATATATAATAGGAGTGGGAATGATAAATATGCAGATATAATTATAGTCAAAAAAGGGTTAATCAAGATTATATGAAGGATCCAAGTAAAAAATCAAAAACCTAGGAAGAAAATAATCTATAAATAGGAGATGAGACCCCCCCCCCCTCCCCCCAAACCCACAACAAAAGAAAAGAGAGGAAGCTTGGAACAGCTTGAAGAAAAGAAAAGGAAAAATGTCTTCAATTATCAATCTGGACAATCAAACGTTGTCAGAATCAAAAATTGAAGACAGGTTTTGGATCCTTGAAGTTCTACGAACGTTTTGGTGGTAAGTATAGATTCATGTTTAGCTTCTAATTGCTTATATTGATTAGTATGAGAAATACCTATTAAGTAATTGTGTAGCATATAGAGTGATATGGGAGTTGTATAGGTTGAATTCTTTTGGACATTGTTTGGATTATAAAGACAAAAAGAATAAAAAGAAGAAAGAGGGGCTGCCTTTCGCAGAAAAGGAGAAAATGAGGAGAAAAAAGGGAAAAAGAGGCTGCTGTCCGCATAGGGAGAAAAGGAGAAAAAAAAAGAGGCTGCTGTCGGCAGAGGGAGAAAAGAAAAAGAAAAAAAAGGTAGAATATCTGCCCAAGGATTCGAACCTTGGTAGACAAGGAAGAAGAATAAGGGCAAACCAATAAGGGCAAACCACAAGGATAAGGAGAACTTTATTATTATAGAGAATGATTATTTATTAGGTAGTTAGTTTTAGTGCTGGAAAGAAAATGAAAAAATATGCAGAGAAGGAATCGAACTCGGGTAGCACTGGATGGAGTCAGAAGGCAGTATCAGTTTAGTTGAGCGAAATTTTTGCTAAGTTTTAAGGGTAGAATATTATCAAGGATTAGAATTGGAGTATATTTTTTTGGAAAAAAGGTATTCTAAGTATTAATTAATAAATTTAATAAAAGTAAAATATAATGATGAGGTTATTAAGTGATACTCTTTATTATGAAATTGTTAGGAAGTGCAGAGCGAAAAAAATAACTGTCCAATTCAAGGTGAGCAATTCAACTCTCTTTTGTGCATTTGCAAAATTGTTTTACAAAAGTGATGTTTTGAAATGTTTATTTTTATATTAAAGTGGATCATGTAGAATTATATTGTGCTTTATAAGCACTTGTTTCATATGAAATGTCATTGATGATATGTCTTTTAAGAAATGATATGTTTTGTGCTTTTAAATACATTATATCCGGGTTGCGTGGCCGATTGAAAGATGGATGTATACGTTATAAGTAGACGTCTCTGACCTTGAAAAGAATGATGAAACGAAAATTGTGATAGATCGGCTAAAGTTTCAAAACTGGACTTGTCTTTGGAATAAGTATAAAACTGATTTCTGTAATACTCTTATTTGCGTACTCTGTGCAAATCTTGGAATTGAATTTAGTGGTAACAATATTACGGTTATTCAATCGTATGTTGGTGGGGTTCATATAAATTGGAGTATTACTAAGATAAATACAATAACAGGAATTCCAAATGAATGAGTGATTGATTTTGAAACAGCTAGATTGGATGCAGAGGAACTCATGGTGAGTGAAAATGAAGTTAAGACTTCCGTTGGATGTGGTGCTTCCAAGTCTTTGAATGATATGCCTTTGCATTGTAGAGTTCTCTTACTACTATCATTGCTTACTGTGTATGTGGCAAAGCTATGAAATTGCAAGCAGTATGGATTATTACGTGTCATATCGAGTTGCGAAGAATGAAAAGGTTAACTTTGGTGCCATATTCATGGATTTGGTTATGGAAGCGGCCAATAAATCCACTAAGGCTCTCATTCATTTGTAAATCTCATATATTACATGCTTAAGGAAGAAGATGTAAACGCTGATGTGGAGTATGATCAATAAGTTCCAAGAAAATTCAGATTTGATACGAGAAACATTCTAGAAAAATAAGTGAAACGGTAGAAGGACCTAGTCATGAACTGGAAGTTGAGGCTCAAGAGGAAGTGCATGATCAAAGGGATGAGGCAAATATATCTTTCAGGAAGAAATTGTTGGGAAAAATGCAGCAAACAAGCAAGAGTATTATCGAACAAAAGCCGAGACGAGTCTTAAGATGACTCTGTCCTTAAAGCAATTTAGCCTCTACCAAATGAGCAAGGTAGACAACAAGACTAATGCTTCCCAAGATATAACGGTTTTCTTCTTGTCCTTTGCTTTAGGAGAAGAAGATTGAACTTGTTGTAGAATTGAAAGAAAAGGAGAGTTGGAGAGAAAGAATGCTGAGAACTTTCTTAAGATTTTGCAAGATTGTGTTGTATATGTTGAAGATACCAAGGTCTACTATATATAGACCTTGGGGTGTATTAAAAGCCACTTTTAAAACTTGTCTCAACCTGGTTTTAACCTCCAGTGGCAGTTGTTTACCCTTCATAGGCGAAGAGAGATGATCATTGGACCAAAAGCTGCAATTCAAAGTGAAAAGTTCTGTCCGTTGGCACATCGATCGATCGATGTCACTTCGATCGATCGATGTGATCGATCGAAGTTGGACAGAACCTTCAGCTTCTATTTTGTCCTACATCGATCGATCGATGTCCCTGAAGTTGGACAGAATACTTCCAGTGTTTGCATCACACCATACCGATCGATCGATGTCCCATACATGGATCGATCGAAGTCCTCCAGAATACCCAACTTTATCCAGCTTGCACTTGGTTCGATCCAGTCAGAACATGGATCGATCCAAGTGACCTATTTCAAGTTTAAAATGTTCCAAACTTCACTTCAACTTCCCAAACAACCTCATACATGTTTTATATAAGTTTGGAGCACACGGTAAAGTACTTTAACGTACTTTTCCAACAATCCCCCACATGATCCAAACTTATATGAAACAACTTCAGAACGATAAACAACAAAACACTCCATTATCAATCGAAGATAATGACATATAACAGATACGATGACTTGTGGTCTTGAATCGCCGGCAGTACAACTTGAGTTATATAAATGGAAGTAAGATGAACTTCGTCTTCAATCTTACTCCACTATTGTTTATAAGAACAATAAGAAGACATATCATTATCTACTTCTTCAAGTTCGCGGTTTGGTGCGATATCGACCATGCACCTATCTCAGGATTCATAAGCTCTCTACAGAGTTTTTTAGGCTCTCACAGGAAGCGGCACCACTTCCAAGCTTATATAGGTGAAATTCATCAAGTGTGCAATGTTCACACCACCAAACATTATGGCTATGAATTTTTCATTAAGAGATTCTTAAAATCTCACCCTCAAGTCTTTACAATGAGCACTATCGACAACAACACCATAAGGAGGAACACTTAGATAGTGCAATATAGAATTCTTTCATGACTTGTTCTCACCACATTGAACCCCGTTTGTAGGATCTCTACTAATAGTGGGTTGCGTTCCGATCATGAAGAATTCTCTACAGATGGAATAAGTCCCATCCCCCTCTTACCACATTAAACCCCGTTTGTAGGATCTCTACTAATAGTGGATTGAGTTCCCATCATGAAGAATTCTCTACAGATGGAATAAGTCTCATCCCCCTCGATGTTTCATAGACTAAATTTTTGTTTAGTCATTTAATTAAGGGGTCAGCAAGGTTAAACTTGGTTCTTACATATTCCAAGTTAACCACCCCAGAACTAATCAAGTCACGCACAATGTTGTGCCTTAAACGGATGTGTCGGCTCTTTCCATTATATATCTTGTTCCTTGCACGTGCGATCGCAGCCTGAGAATCGCAATGAATAGATACAGAAGGCATATGTTTAGACCATAAAGGAATATCAACAAGTAAATTTCTTAATCACTTGGCTTCTGTACTAGCAAGTTCTAAGGCAATAAATTCAAACTCTATAGTAGATTTAGCACTACAAGTTTGTTTACAAGATTTCCAACAAATAGCTCCACCACCCAATGTGAAAACATACCCACTAGTGGAGTTTATTTCATCATTATCAGTCACCCAATTAGCATCACAATAGCCTTCTAAAACTGCGGGTGACCCTGTAAACATGAGTCCTAAATTCATTGTTCTTCTAAGATACTTCAACAAACGTCTTAATGCACACCAATGAATCTCACTTGGATTATGAGTGTATCGTGCAAGTCTATTCATAGAGTATGCAATGTCAGGTCTAGTGCAATTCATAAATACATTACACTACAAATGATCCTAGCATACTCACATTGCGACACACTTTTGAAGTTAATTTTAGACAACGTCGCATGTGGATCATAAGGTGTGCTAACTGGTTTTACATCAAAGTGATTAAACTCTCTCAACATTTTCTCCACATAATGTTCTTGAGAAATTAAATAACCCCCACATTTCTCTATTAACTTGAGACCAAGGATTAAGTCCACCTTCCCCATGTCTTTCATATCAAATAAAGAAGGCAACAGTGATTTTGTATTATTAACAACATTTACTTTAGTCCCAAATATTAACATATCATCAACATAAAGGCAAATAATGACACCATCACATTCATTAAATTTACTATACACACAACGGTCACTTTCGTTTACTATATAACCATTAGATACTAATGCGTTATCAAACTTCTCGTGCCATTGTTTAGGTGCTTGCTTAAGACCATACAAGGACTTCTTAAGCCTACACACTTTGTGCTCTTGTTCTTTGACTATCATACCCTCCGGTTGTTTCATATAAATCTCCTCTTCTAAGTCTCCATTTAAAAATGTTGTTTTCACATCCATTTGGTGAATAACAAGCTTGTGAATGGAGGCAAGTGCTACTAGAACTCTAATGGTAGTGATCCTAGCAACCGGTGAGTAGGTGTCAAAGAAGTATATACCTTCTTGTTGTGTGAATCCTTTTGCAACAAGCCTAGCCTTAAACTTATCAATTGATCCATCAGCCTTTAGTTTCTTCCTGAAGACCCACTTACAACTGATAGGTTTACACCCCCTAGGCAAGTCCACTAACTCCCAAGTATTATTACTTAGTATAGATTCATGCTCACTATCTATGTCTTTCTTCCAAAACATAGAATCTATTGACCTAATCGCGTCTCCATATGTTTTGGGATCATCCTCTAAAATGAATGATGTTATAAAGTCACTTCGAAATGACTTTTCCGCTTCTTTGTCTCTTACTTCTTCTAGGTTCATCAACCTCTTGTTCAACTACGAATTTACTTGACTCACATATCTCAAATTTAGACACACCAACAGATTGTCTGTTCATAGGAAATATATGCTCAAAAAATTCAACATCCTTAGATTCCAATATAGCACCGTTATCTATAGTCATGAATCTATATGCTACACTATTTTGAGCATACCCGATGAATACACAATCTCTTGTCTTAGACCCGATTTTACTTTTCTCAAAATCAGGATTGCCGACTTTGGCTAGACACCCTCACACTTTCAAGTAATTTAATTTGAGAGCATAGCATTTCCACAACTCATAAGGAGTTTTATCCAACTTCTTATGAGGTGATCTATTCAATATATGACAAGCAGTTAAGATTGCCTCCCCCCACAAGTTGTCCGGTAATTCTGAACTAACCAACATGTCATTCATCATATATTTCAATGTTCTATTCTTCCTCTCGGCTACTCTGTTAGATTGAGGTGAATAAGGAGGTGTAACTTCATGAATAATGTCATTCTCTTCACAAAACTTTTGTAAAGAGTCTGTACAGAATTCATCACCTCTATCAGTCCTAAGCCTCTTGATTCTTAAGTCTAGTTGATTTTTAACCTCACTTTTATAACTTAAGAACTTAGACTCGGCCTCATCTTTGTGACTTAACAAATATACTTTTGTATATCTAGAGTAGTCATCGATAAAGGTAACATAATACCTTTTACCACCTTTACTCATGTGATTCTTAAAATCACCTAAGTCACTATGAATTAGACCAAGTTTTTGTGAAACTCTATCAACTTTCTTAAAAGGTTTCTTATGATGTGTTGCTTCAACAAAATTTCACACTTATTGAAGTTGTCATCATCATAAGAAATCACATTCATGTTTTTGAGTTTCTTTATCACTCCTATATTTGCATGTCCTAGTCTAGCATGCCACATATCAAGAGACTCAGCAAAATAAACAGAACTAGATGCATCTTTATTATTGCAACAAATAACATCAAGTACAAGAAGACCTCCATTGCAAAAGCCTTTACCAACAAATTCACCATTTCTAGACAAGACTAATTTATCAGACTCTAAAACAAGTTTAATGTTGGTCTTGTTCAGCAACACTTTGGAGATCAAGTTCCTACGCATAGCAGGAACATGCAACACATTGCTAAGCTCCAGTCTTTTCCCAGAGGTTAACTTGAGAAGCACCTTACCCTTCCGAGGACTTGGGTACTATGTGCATCTCCCAAGAAAACTTGCTCATCACTGCCAATTTCCTTGTATTCAGAAAATAGGTCTTTACTGGTAGCAATATGCCTGGTAGCACCCGTGTCTACCACCCATTCCGTAGTGCCATCAACAAGGTTTACCTACGTTAAGACGATTGCTGCGATGACGTCGTCTGCTGCTCCTTTGGCCTCTACAAGGTTCACTTGGTTGCTCGGTTAGCCCTTCCATTTCCTGCAGTTGACGGCTCGGTGTCCCGGCTTTCCGCACACCCAGCACACTCCCTTCATTTTGTTCTGGCCCTGCACAGCAAATTTCTTACCTTTACCTCCACTGTTGTAGCCGCCGCCACCACTGTTGTGGAACTTAGGCTTCTTCGCAGCATGTTCCACAACATTGGCTTTGATGCCCTCCTCCCAGTGAGACTCGTCTTCCATCCCGTTGTTCTCTTCGATGTGTATGTGTTTAATTACGGCATATAGAGACAACTTAGCGTCGTCATGCTTTCCCCTCTTCTTGTATTTACTCCAAGAAGGTGGAAGTTTCTCCAACAGTGCCGCTGTCTAGAACGTTTCATCGATCTTAATTCCCTCTTGTTCCAGATTATCCGCTAGTTGATAGAACTGATGGATTGGATCGTTTATTGGAGCATGATCAACCATTTGGAATCTGAGAAATTCACTTACCACGTACTTACGTTTGCCCACATCTTCAGCGCCATACTTGTTCTCCAGTGCTGACCAAATCTCTTTTGCAGACGTGAATTTGACATAAATGTCAAATAGAGAATTGGCCAGGAAATGTAGTATGTGGCCTCTGCAAGTAGTGTTGTCTGCATCATATTTGCGTGCAGTTTCATCACTGGGCTTATCCATCTTGAGTACATATGAAACTGAAAGCATTTCGAGGAAGAACGGCACCTTGGCCGCCCACCTTTTGTAAAACTTGCCATCGAATGGCTCCATCTTGGACATATCAGGCAATGCTTGCTTGGATGTCATCGTAAATTGCTTTAAGATTGTTGGGAAAAATGCATCAAACAAACAAGAGTATTATCGAAAAAAACCCGAAACGAGTCTCAAGATGACTCTGTTCTTAAAACAATTTAGCCTCTACCAAATGAGCAAGGTAGACAACAAGACTAATGCTTCCCAATATATAACGGCTTTCTTCTTGTCCTTTTCTCTAGGAGAAGAAGATTGAACTTGTTGTAGAAGTGAAAGAAAAGGAGAGTTGGAGAGAAAGAATGCTGAGAACTTTCCTAAGATTTTGCAAGATTGTGTTGTATATGTTGAAGATACCAAGGTCTACTATATATAGACCTTGGGGTGTGTTAAAAGCCACTTTTAAAACTTGTCTCAGCCTGGTTTCAACCTCCAATGGCAGTTGTTTACCCTTCATAGGCGAAGAGAGATGATCCTTGGACCAAAAGCTGCAATTCAAAGTGAAAAATTCTGTCCGTTGGCACATCGATCGATCGATGTCACTTCGATCGATCGAAGTCGGACAGAACCTTCAGCTTCTATTTTGTCCTACATCGATCAATCACATCGATCGATCGATGTCCCTTCGATCGATCGATGTGATCGATTGAAGTTGGACATAATACTTCCAGTGTTTGCATCACACCATACCGATCGATCGAACGATCGATGTCCCATACATGGATCGATCGAAGTCCTCCAGAACACCCAACTTTATCCAGCTTTCACTTGGTTCGATCCAGTCAGAACATGGATCGATCCAAGTGACCTATTTCAAGTTTAAAGTATTCCAAACTTCACCTCAACTTCCCAAACAACCTCATACATGTTCTATATAAGTTTAGAGCATAAGGTAAAGTACTTTAACGTACTTTTCCAACCGAAAAAGAAATCGGTAAGTTTTGCAAGAAAAGCAACGGGAAAAGCTCATGCAGGTGAGGCTTCTGATTAAGAATTTGATGTTTAATATGAAGTTAATCATCTTAGGATGGATATTAGGGACATGAGCCACGAAGGAATCCATGACCGTTGGTGCCTTTGAGAATGAGGTAGGCATGCTCAATGAAGAGCTCCAAAGACAAGAGACAAAATATGAGAAGTTAAAGTTGAGTTTACGGCGGCTAACCCTGGTATATGTTTCTCTTAAGATGAAGAGTCTAGAGATGTTGCTTCACCACCACCGCCCCCCGCCCCCCCTCCTCTTCCTTTTAACATCTATCGTTTCCATTTTGATGGCACTTGTTGATTTATGCATTGGATAGTCCTGTGATGCTTTCTTTGGCATATGGTTCATTTTTTTAGTCTTCTGTTGCTTAATTTTGGCAATTATGTTGTTTCTATGGTTGCTGTTATGTGTTTCTTTCTCTTGCTATGTTCTTATTGTTTAGTTTTTTTCCTTCTTATTGTTTTCGATGTTTCAAAAGGGGTAGGGAGGGTTTGGTGGTTGAGTATTGTGGGAAAGCATAAACTTCCGAAGAGTTTTTGGCTAAGTATTTTTCAAAAAGGCGATTAACACATTGATAGGGGAAGTTGATATTTTTTTTTTTTGTCTCAAAACGATTTTAAAAGTTTGCAAACGGGATATTTCTTTAAAATCTTGAGTTGAAAAATATGTTCTGATGATTTAAATAGAATAATATTTCAATTTAAAAGTTTGCAAAAATAGAGTTCAAGAAGACTGAACTCAAAAACGCCCAAACCAAACATTCGGTCCGCTACATAGGCAAAACTGTCTGCCAGGGTAACCGAACGTAGTACCAAACTCAAGTTTCGGTTTTGTGCCAATGGGATACCAAGCTCACAAGTTGTGAGACGAAACACTCTGTCTCTGCAATTTTAAAAAAATCTGAGTCAACAGTCAAAGTCAAAATGTTGACCCATTGCTTTTGAAGTTTAAAGTTTGCTGAAGTATGGACACCCAACATTCGGTGCTGAGTTTGGTGTACAAGACAGAGAGTTTCAAAAGTGAGATCAAACTCAAAACTGAGTATGGTCTCTTCAGCCGAACATGCAGACTCTTAATTCGGTGTACTGATATATAACCATTACAACACAAACTCTTCCATCTGTCTTAAATTGAAAGCTCATTTATTGTAAATGTATCTAATGCTACTTTGTGTTAATGCAAGAATTCGTTTTGATGATTTGCACACAAGATGAGAGAAGGTTAAAAAAAACAAGTGTGTTTGAAATATCTTTAAATAATAGAAAAAAATTGTCTTCTGAGAAATCAAACGCTCTATGGAGCGCTACTTCTGATGACAGAAAGTTTCAAATTGAGCCTAATAGCGCTCTAACATATTAGAGAAATAAAACTAACTTGTTTAAGGAGCTTGAGAAATCAAACGCTCTATGGAGCGCTACTTCTGAGGACAGAAAGTTTCAAACTGAGCCTAATAGCGCTCTAACAGATCACAGAAATAAAACTAACTTGTTTATAGAGTTTCAAACGCTTTATCGAGCGCTTCAGCTTTAAATTATGATATTAAGCCTTCAGGACAGAAAGTTTCAAACTAGGCAAATAGCGCTCTATCAGGGAAGACAAATGAGGTTATTAAAGTTTCGAACGCTCTATTGAGCGCTACATTCACGAAGTCAGATGCGCGAAGAACTGAAGTAACTTTCTCTCTCTTCTGTACTTTATGTTTGACAAAAAACACTTTTTGTATTCCCTATGCTATCATGACTTTTGTGGCTATTTTTTGAATTACAAATCCTTGGTTGGTGAGAATATCTTACAATTTTAAGCTTTATGCTCAAGACTTCCTCAAGAAGTCTTTCTCAAGGTGGTGATGTGTCAATACATGAGAGGATGGCATGGTTTCTCTTCTCTCTCTTTCCAACGGACGAAAATTTGAAGCTATAAGGGTTTGAAGACTCCATTTTTGAAGACTAACTTTCTACCTCAAGCTCTCAAGTCTTCATTTGTATTTTGCTCTCAAAATCATTGTAAAATTACTTTATTGTTGAGAGTGTGTGATTGTAAAGGAGAAGAGGTCTTCTTCTAAGTGAGGATTGTGAGGAGCAAGATCTAGATTATTGGTCAAGAAGTAAGGGAGCTTCTTGTTGGGCGAAACTCAAGCTTCCAAGAGCTAATTGATGGTGTTGGAGCAACATCATTCTCCATAGAAGATTTCTTTGGTGAAGAGAAGATCTTAAGGAGGCTAGGCTTCAAGGAGGTTGAGTGTTCATTATTGAAACTCAAGCTTCCAAGAGCTAGTTGATGGTGTAAGAGCTACATCATACTCCATAGAAGGATTCTTTGATGCAAAGAAAATCTTAAGGAGGCTAGGCTTCAAAGAGGTTGGGTTTTCATTGTTCTTGAGCTAGGTTTGTTAAACCTAGTTTGTTCTTGTATTTTCTTTGATTGTTGTTTCCCCCCAAAAGAGAAATAACAATCCCCTTGTTCAAAATCCTTCTTGTTCAAAGCAAGAAGGTAGAAGAGTAGAGTCTTTGACTTGAACCTCTATAAATTTGGTGTTCTTTCATTTCCGCAATTTATTTCCTTCAAAGAACACATCAAGTATTGGTTTAAACACTTCCATTGCAAAAAGATTCGAAAAAGAACCATACTTGGATATACACACTATTCAACCCCCCTTCTAGTGTGTTTCACGGACCTAACACTTTGAGCATATTTTCATGTACTCCAAACATTTAGGTGGCAAATTTTCAATCCAAATGAAGAATATAGTTGTTGGAGACAATTTGAAGTTTAAAAGAGGACTTAATGAAGCAAGAGATTCAAATCGAGGCAAGGCGGTGAAGGGCTATATACGGATACAAAGCATCGAAGGAGGGATTTAACACTTTCACCAACCTTCCAAAATACTCTCTAATTCTCTAGCTCAAATTTGTCGCAAGTGTTGAAAACTCTTCTTGCAATCATTGCTTTTGTTGAGAGTATTTAAGCCATTACAACATAAACTTAAAGCTATTTTGAGCTTTTGTTTGTGTATTGACACTATTGGAAGTGCAAACCCACATCTTTTTGTAAAATCTATTTAGTCGGGTTCTAATGTAAAAACTTGTTGAAGTTTTACAGAAGTAGAAAAGCTCTATTCTTGCTTTTAGTTGTAGTAGTAGATGTTGTTGCTAGAGTTTACGTAGCAATTGTTGTAGTAGAATCTTAAAAAAAACCTCTTTGAGGTCATTTATTGAGCTGTTGAACATCAACTTTAGAAAGAAAATAGTAATGGCATAAAATCAAAGAAATTTGAACCAATATAACTTGCATATCTATTCTCGCTATCCCTCACTTATTTTCGTTTGGTATTTTTATATTGATTTGAACAAAATCAAGAGACCCAAAAAATTGCCCAACACTCTTCACATCCCCTCCCCCCTCCCCCTCCCCCTTTCCTTTTTAGAATGTTCTTCAAAGACGTAACAACCTCAAGACAAACTTATATAGTTTCATAGAGTGAAACAACTTGTAACTTGGGTGGTATCTTCCAAGTTTAGAGGTAGAGTACTTAAAAGCTTAGGCCTATATTAGTAACAATTTTATAGATAGAATGGTAACAAGTTTTGGCCTAAAATGCTTTCAATATAATGCTCCTTCAATTTTGTCAATGTATCCTTGAATTTGTGAAATTTATTTTCGCAACTTTTTGATTATTAACTCTCGTATATATAAAAAATATTTCGTCACTGATGTCAAATTCGAAGGTATTTGTTATAATATTCTAAATAAAATCTTCACTAAGATATATCCGAAACCCGATGTTAATATAAAGTGTTCATGATAATCCCGATAACTATAATAGTATGATCCAGATAGACCAATAAATATGTCAACATTATTGTGATTTAGTCGCCGTGATCATAGTTTCATATTACTTGATCACAGGATCAAGTTATTGTAATACCAGATTTCTTATAGACCAATAAATCTAGATAGATTAGTAGGTATGCATTATATCGTGATTCTGGCGGTAAAAAGTATGAGTGCGATTTTCCATAAGGTCATGAAGTTGCACTTGGATGCGATGTTTTGCCCTGATCTTTTATTTAGAAAGGAACGGCAAATATTTTATAAGACAGATGAGTTATTAATTTGACGTGGATGTGGGACCATTTCGTCACAAAAAAATATGGCTAGTGTTATAAAATCAAGTTTCAAGTAATGCAATATAAAGTAGATCAGAGAAGAGAGGATAGTAAGTATTTTGCTGACGATATTGTATTAGTCGCGGAAAGTAGACATAACATGTGTATAAGACTAGAAGAGTCGCGAGGTGTTTTACAGAGAAAATGTTTAATGATTAGTCGTTCTAAAACTGAGTATCTGCACTGCGATTTCAGCGGCGCAGCCAACGATGAAACTAGTCAACTCACCGTAGAGGGTCAAATGGTCTCAAAGGTAAGTAAGTTCAAGTACCTAGTTGTACAACTAGATGGGGACATAGAGAGTGACGTAGCACACCGAGTTCAGGCAGGTTGGCGTAGGTGAAGGGCGGCCTCAGGAGTGCTGTGTGATAAGAATTTTCCAACTAAATTAAAAAGTAAATTTTATAGGCAGTGTGGCCGACATTGTTACATAGAACAGACTGCTGGGCCATCAAGAGGACACAGTTGCAGAAGATGGAGGTGGCAGAGATGATGATGTTGAGGTGGATGTATGGGCACACAAGGCTAGACATAAAGAATTGAGGTATACAGAGAAAGGTTAGGGGTGGCTAGTATATGTAGCGCCCCGGTCCGAACAGCAGAGCCGAACCGATGCACCCGTCGTAGCCTACTAAGAGAACTACCAGACGTCACTACTCTCACATACACATCATCACGGACGTAAGAGAAATAAGCACAGAGACACTTATAAATTAAAATCTGAACCAATTGAACCTATACTCCCAAAAGCATAAGTAAATACAACTGTTTATGGACGTAGCCATCTAATCCTCAAATGAATGAAAGAAAGTTAAAATAATAAGAAGCAGTCTATAACAATTTCCAATATAGACTCTAAGCACCCCATTCAGCCCACTCACCGTCGTCCTCAATGAAAATCATATCATACTCGGGTTCATCTGCAAAACAACAGGGTAGGACCCTTAGCGAAACGCTAGCAAGTAACCCGCTTATTAGACATAGGGGATCATCGCATGGCAAGACATGAGTGAATATCAATATCAAAGGGGATAGAGGCACAAGTCCTGAGTTGTTCAAAAGTTCTGATTTACTTGCATAATAAAAGAAAAGAACAAGTAACACACAAGTAAACAACGATTCACTTACATAACAATCATTACCGAAACAAAACATATTATGCATGCCATTTCAAATCACGCTCCACACTACACAGTCACAAATGCTGGTGTGATGCTTGTTAGGAAATCCGATAAGATCACTGCAAAACGCGCAGCGGAAAAACAAAACTTGATCTCCGATTTCCTACCAAGGATCCATGTTGTTCGTTTAATCGATGAAAGAAAAGTACCTCCAAAGATTCGAAATCCACAGGTGGAAGAGGTGCGAAATCACGAACACCCTCTGTCGGTATCCACACGAATGCTTCCGCCCGGAGTGCTAGCTCTTGAACGGCGCGGCTAAGAGAACTCGCTTTTCTCCAAAAACGGCTCTAGGGTTTTCTGTTATTTTCGTGTGTCTTGCTTATACGAGATACACAATATATATATACACATATATTGACGTCAAAATCCGAGTCCTAATCGGATTAGTCAATGCCAATCAAAAATCCATATCAGATATGGATTCTGTCATTATTATCCGATAACATATATATATATATATACACACACACACACACACACATACATATAACCATAAAACGAAAACAATAATAATAATAATAATTAATATCCAATATTAATATTATTAATATTAAAAACGATAATAATAATAATAATAATAATAATAATAATAATAATAATAATAATAATAAATATCCAATATTAATATTATTAATATTATTAATCTCAGCCATACACATTCTTGTGTGTGACCCGATAGACCCATATTAATTGGCAGTTGATTAAATCTCTATTAAACTAACAAGTCGTAATTGGCCTCTAGCAAGGCATTACGACTACCCAATTAATACGAGTAAAGTCCAATTAGCCTAATAACAGTACATGCATTAATCCCTTTGTCACACGATATCTAGTTTGAACATAAATCATGGTCAGCGTCATACTTATATTGTTCAAACATATGATTACTCGATCTCTAAGTAGACTGATAAAACAAATGATACTGATCACACTATCAATTCATTTGAGCACGGCCATGCATTTCACAGTCTCACTAATCGAGTGGCCCAAAGATATCTCTCTCAAAAGAGAGGGACAAATTATATCTTGATTGTTCAATATCCTATACATAATTTCTATCACATTCAATCATGACCTTTATTATTATCCAGTTACGGATAACGTTTGATCATGTCAAAATATAATAGTCCTTATGTTGGAAACTATGACAATCTCAAGTCAAAGGATTAAAACATGACTATCATGAGATTTACTTATGACGCTAATCCATGTAGTAATCTCATGATGGGTCTATCCAATACACTGTTCTCTAACAAGTATCTATGAAATTGATTTGTATCACTATACACATAAGCATCTCATGATTATCAAATCAATACTCATACTGATTATAAATTATTTTATCTCTATAACAATAATAAATTAGGGACATAAATCAAAATTGTATAACATACTAACCAACAATAATGATAATAGAACCTCTTTTATTAATAATAAATGTATAACATAAATATCCAAATCATGGCCTAGGGCACATACACTAACAATACTTTTTAAAACAGTGCAATGCATGTCATAATGTCCGGTCATATAGCTTTATACCCTGTGATGGGCCACAGCTTGTCTTTATGCCTTGTGACACATCACAGCTTAACTTTATACCCTGTAATGGTCCACAGCTTGTCTTTATACCCTATGTCACATTACAACTCACTTTATACCCTGTGATGGCTACAGCTTGTTTTTATACACGGTAACACATCACAGCTCATTTCACAAAGAACTTTATACCCTATGCCCAATCACAGCTCTTAACAAAACATAAGCAAATGCAAGTGCCATGATGCAAAGATGCACATTCAACATGTCATTCAATCACTTAGGACTCATCTCATTCACACGTTCCAACATACCTCTACATGATCACGCCTACCTCAACGTTGGCATTCATATTAGGAACACAAGAAACGGGTTGAACAATCTCACCCACTCCATTTGAACTCATCAAGGCCTCAATCATTCATCCTTAGCCCCTTAGACTATTCACGCTAAAGTCTAGTTCCACTATCCCTGGGAGTCTTCACCGTTGATTCACCTTTTAACACACGTTCCCAAGACTTAAACTGACCTCAAGCACGCCCTAAGAAGCCTCTAACGTCACCCAATCAGTCCTCTAACTTACCTTTCTTTCTTCTATTTTTCCCAAAAAACTGGTTGACATCATGCCCTACATCGATCAATCGATGTGGCTTCATCCCCTCACATCGATCGATCGAAGTCCGTCAGAGAACTTTCTGTCTTACATCAGTCAATCCCTCTGCCTACATCGATCGATCGAAGTGACTTCATACCTTAACATCGATCGATCGAAGTCCGTCAGAAACTTTCTGCCTCATATCAGTCTCTCATTCTTCCTACATTGATCGATCGATGTACATCATTCGATGACATCGATCGATCGATGTCCACGATTTCTAGAGAAAAAACTTTGCGATTTCTGCAAAAACAGCAGAACCAAACCTTCAACCGTTCCCAAACTACATCCCAATCATTCCAGGCCTAATCTCTGTTATCATCTCATACTTAAACTACAAATTGAACACGACACACATACATAACAAAGATTCAAGCCCAGAACTCAAGGATTTCAACTCTACGAATCCAAAGATCTCACCTTTCACCTCAAACCCTAACAAGCAGTAAAATTGCAGCAAAAGGGATTCAAGGGGTGGGAATTTGTAGGAATTCATATGGTCACCAACACCAACCTAGATTTTTAACATAGAATGTCCAAAACATCAAACACAATCACATAAATTACACAGAATTCACATATAGGTAAACAAGGGTATAATACTGCATGGTGATCCAATTTTGAGACAAAAGTAAGGTCTTTTCCTTCACAAATCGTAGGAACTTAAAAGAAAGTTACTTGCCTTTGATTACTGATAATCGGATTGAGAAACATATGGGATTTGGATCAACTCTTGGAGGCTATCTCCTTCTCCTGCTATGGGGGTCGGCTAGGGCTTGGGGAAAGATGAGGGTCGACGTTTTCTGAGATGGATGGGGGAAAATGACGTTCTGTCATTTTTGTTATGGGGAAGGACAAAACAGGAATTTCTAAATTGTATTTTACTTAAATCCTTTTTCTTTAATTCTTAATTCTAATATTTAATCCAAAATTAATTGTAATTGATTATTAATTTCTTAAAATTCTTTCCCTCATTTAATTAAGTTCCGGAGGTTACGGGGAACAACATTCCACTCCCCTTACAAAAAGTTTAGTCCTCGAAACTGACGTACTTTATTGGAAGAGGTGCGAATACAACTCCTTCATCTGCTGCTCAAGTTTCCATGTGGCTTCACGCTCCATATGGTTACTCCACTGAATCTTGACATACGAAATCACACGTTTGCGTAGAACTTGATCCTTCTGGTCTACAATCTTTACAGGGTACTCTTTGTACGTGACATCATTCTTAATCTCCAACGGCTGAGTCTCAAGAACATGACTCAGATCCGACACGTATTTCTTTAGTTGAGAAACATGAAACACATTGTGGACCTGCGATAGGATCGGAGGTAATGCTAATCGGTATGCTCTTTCACCAACTCTGCCAAGCACCTCGTATGGACCAATATACCGAGGGCTTAACTTGCCTTTCATTCCGAATCTCACAACTCCCTTAGTGGGTGAAACTCGCAGATAAGCCTTATCACCTGCTTCGAACTCCAGGGGCCTTCTTTTAGAATCCGCCCAACTCTTACTACGATATTGTGCCACTCTTAGTCTCTCTCTTATAATCTTCACTTTCCCCATAGTCTGTTCAATCAACTCTGGTGAAGTGATCGTCCTTTCCCAACTTCGTCCTAACAAACCGGGGATCTGCACTTTCGTCCGTATAGCGCCTCAAACGGTGACATACCAATCGCACTGTGGTAACTATTATTGTATGAGAATTCCATCAGTTTCGGCATATTATCCCAGTTCCCTTTAAAGTCCAGCGCACAGGCTCTCAACATATCCTCTAAGGTTTGAATGGTCCTCTCATACTGTCCATCCATCTGAGGGTGGTAAGCTATGCTCATCCTTAGTTCAGTGCCCATAGCTTTCTGAAAGACCGTCCAAAATTTAGAAGTGAACCTGGGATCACGGTCCAACACAATACTGACATGAACTCCATGAAAACTCAAAATGTTATCCACATATATGTTTGCCAATTTCTCATAAGAGGTACTGTTCGGCATCGCCAGGAAATGCGCTGTCTTCGTCAAACGGTCCACAATTTCCCAAATCATCTCATTCCCACTTCGGGTTCTGGGCAACCCCATCACGAAGTCCATAGTCACGTGTTCCCACTTTCATTCTGGAATTTCCAGTGGCATCATCAAACTGCCAGGTCGCTGATGCTCTGCTTTGACCTGCTGACATATCAAACACCTCTCAACATATTCTGCAATACTTCTCTTCATCCCTATCCACCAATAATTCTCTTTGAGGTCCTTATACATTTTAGTGCTTCCAGGGCAGATAGACAACCTTGAGTTATGAGCTTCACCTAATAATTCCCTTCGAAGCTCTTCATTGGCTGGTATGCATAACCGGTTCTGAAACTATAGGCTTCTATCTTCTCTCAACTGAAAATCTCTTACTGGTCCCTTGTTCAATTGGTCACGGATTCCCTTCAGTGACGCATCATCATACTGAGCTTCTTTAATCATGTCTACTAACCCGGGGGTTATAGACAAGGCTGTAAGGACATTCGCCACTAAGTCTACAACATCCAGCCCAAACTCTTCAATCTCCCGCTCCAATGGGGACTGTCTTGCATGGCTAGACTTTCTGCTCAACGCGTCTTCCACTCTATTGGCTTTACCAGGGTGATAGTTGATGGTTGTCATAATCCTTAAGTAACTCCAACCATCTCCTCTGTCTCATATTCAACTCTTTCTATGAAAATAAGTATTTCAGGCTCTTATGGTCAGTGAACACTGCACACTTTTCTCCATATAAGTAGCGTCTCCAAATCTTAAGGGCAAACACTACTGCTGCGAGCTCCAAGTCATGCGCCGGGTAATTCTGTTCATAAGGTTTCAACTGTCTCAAAGCAAAAGAAATAACTCGTCCATTTTGCATCAGGACACAACATACAAACAGAAAGTTAATTCACGTCCGATATATATATATATATACACAATACAACAGTAGTAATTATATACATACCTAGTCCTTTCTTGGATGCATCACTATAGATCACGAAGCCATCGGTGCCAGAGGGTTGTGCCAACACCAGGTCCGTGGTCAATCTCTTTTTGAGTTCAGAAAAGCTCTGCTCGCATTCTGCAGTCCACTCAAACTTAGTTTTCTTCTGGGTGAGTCGGCTCAATGGAACTGCAATCGTTGAGAATCCTTCGACAAATTTCCTGTAGTAGCCTGCCAGACCTAAGAAGCTTCTGACTTCTGTCACATTCGTAGGTCTCGGCCATTCAGTGATTGCTTCCACTTTCTTAGGATTCACTGAAATTCCATCCTCAAAAATCACGTGACCGAGAAAGGTCGCACTCCTTAGCTAAAATTCACACTTGCTAAATTTGGCATACAGCTTCTGCTGTCTCAAAATCTCCAACACCACTCCCAGATGCTCTGCATGGGTCTGTTCATCAGGGGAGTATACCAAAATGTCATCAATGAACACCACCACAAACTGATCTAGCTGTTCTCGGAACACAGTATTCATTAAATCCATAAAAGCTGCTGGGGCATTGGTCAATCCAAAAGGCATCACCAAGAACTCATAATGCCCATATCGAGTACGAAAAGCTATTTTAGGGACATCACTTGCTTTCACGAGCAACTGATGGTACCCCTAACGAAGGTCGATTTTCGAAAACCATTGGGCACCCTTCAACTGGTCAAATAAATCATCGATCCTTGGCAGTGGATACTTATTCTTGATGTTTATCTTGTTCAGCTCTCTGTAGTCGATACATAATCGCAAATTGTCATCCTTCTTCTTGACAAATAAAACAGGAGTTCCCCAGGGTGATACACTGGGACGTATTAGTTTCTTGTATAACAACTCCTGTAATTGTCCTTTTAACTCCTTAAGTTCAGCTGGGGCCATCCTGTAAGGTGCCTTAGATATAGGCTCAGCTACTGGAGTCAAGTTGATTTCGAACTCCACTTCTCTTGATGGGGGTACTCCAGGCAAATCATCTGGAAATACGTCCTTGAATTCGTTGATCACCGGAATCTGATCAATGGAGGGAATCTCCTACTTAGCGTCCATAGCATAAACCATAAATCGCTCTGCTCCCTTTCGTAAAGCCTTGAAAGCTTTAACCGCCGTCAAATAAATTTTCTTAGGGGCCTTTGTCAGATTAACATCCTTGAACCATCACTTCATTCATCTCGGGATCCTTAATGGTTACTTGTTTAAGTCTGCAGTCAATGTTGGCATGATACTTAGTCAACTAATACATGCCCAATATCATATCAAAACCCCGCATCGCAACCGAAACCAATATGGCAGAAAACACCTTATTATCCAACTCCAACTCACAATACTTGTACTGATGATGTGAGACAAGTACTTGATCACCAGCTGCCTGCACTCTAAAGGGGGTCTCAAGCCACTCGGGCAGACAGTCAAGTCCTTTGACAAATTTCTTAGATATAAATGAGTGACTTGCACCACTATCAAACAACACATTCTTAGGCACTTTATTTACTAAAATAGCACCTATTCACGAAGAGCATAGCACAGAAAATCTCACATAAAGCAAATTTTGTTTCCACTTAACCAACTAAAATTTAACTTAAATCGTACATGTCACGACGTCGGTGTTCTCCTGCACCTCAGCATTCGTCATGACATAGACTCTAGCGTTGGCTCTGGGCCTAGCTCTCTGTTGTTGCTGTGGTCCCGAATCTCCATGTGGTCTCTGCTTCCACTCGGGGCAATCCTTGATTCAGTGGTCAGTCTTACCACAATTGAAACATGCTCCAGTCTTCTTCCAGCACTCCCCAACATGATTCTTCTGACGATGAGGACACACACCTGCCGCCTGTCGGTCAGGCTGACTCTGCTGCGGTGCCCTCAGAAACTGTTCGGTCTGACCTCTTCTGGGATTTTGACCCAACGTCCGGTTCTACCTCCACTCCGATCATCTCTCGGCCTTTTGCCCTTGTCGTCACGAGCCTCTCTAGGTTCAGACCTGCACAAATCGCTCTCCACCTGATAACAGACATCCAACATCTCAACAAAAGTCTTCAAGCTGGATCCCGCTATAGCTGACCGAATGCGGGGGTTCAGACCTTGCTCGAACTTGAGCATCTTTGTTCTGTTATATTCCAACACCATGGGCGTGAATTTTCCCAAGGCATGGAACCTGTCAGCATAATCAGAAATGGACATCCTGTCTTGCTCCAGCTTATCAAACTGTCTCATTTTCTTTAGTATCACAGTCTCAGGCACGTAGTACTCCTTATGAGCCTCGACAAATTGTCTCCACATGATAGGATGAGTCATCTTCGGAAGGATGTCATTCCACCAAGCATTGGCTTAGCCACTCAGCAAGGGCGTGGCCACATCCACCTTATGTTCTTCAGGCAGCTGCACTAGCCTGAAGCACTTTTCTACTTCTTCCAACAAAAATTCAGCCACCTCCGGGTCTTTAGTCCCTTCAAAGATGGGGGCATGCATCTCCCGCATTTCTCTAATATAGTACCGAATATCGTGCTGAGGTGGTGGAGGAGGAGGAGGAGGCTGCTGCTGCTGAGCAACTCCCTGCGCAATCACCGTTAATGCATCCATCAAGGCATGGGGCATTACCATCTACGGTGGCTGAGGATTTTCATTCCCGTTTCCACCGTTTCCAGGGTTTTCTCTTCTGGGAGGCATCTTTCTGCAAGATCAGCACTTATCAGCATCCTGTAATTCAAAAGATAGTACTGAAGGCTCATACGTGTTGCACGGAATGGAACTTACATACATTAAGAAGAATAATCTTATAGTCATTAATTAAATTACACCGCACTCGCACACACTCAGCTCAATCCAACTTATATCTAAGATCAAATACTTAGACTTATGGATCAACTTAAGGTCAAAATCATAGCTTAAGACTTTATATGATATAAACCTAGGTTTCCGAGGTAGATCTGAAGCCTAGGCTCTGATACCACCTGTAGCGTGTAGGACCTCAGGCGCTACCAACTCTCCCAAAACCAATTGGTGACAGGAGATGCGCATACCCTAGCCTTATAGTGCATTCAACACACAAACGCCCACGGTATTCGACTGTGACTTGGCCCACATGGCCTATGCCCCACGGCCTACGCCACAGGACAATTGCTGCACCCAACAATCTCTCCCTCAGCAATTGCTCCTGCTGGGAATCGAACCCCAGACCTTGACTCTGATACCACTTGTAGGACCTGAAAGGCACCACTAGAAAGGGGGGTTGAATAGTGGGTGCAGAAAATTTGGTTTTTAAAATTGTTTTAAACCAAAAACCCAACTTCTGAAAACAGTTTCTGTTTTGAGGACCTGTTTTTGAAACGTTTTGAAAACTAGGTTACATGTCTTCAAAAATTCTGAAATTTGGAGAGATCTTATTCTCAGATGTTCTGAGTATCTCCTAAAATTTTAGATTAAAATTCAACCTCTAACCCCTTTAAAAATCGTTGATGGCCAGATTGCACAAATCTGTCAGAAACGGTAGTCTGATTTGAAAAATTAATTCCTATTTAACCGTAACTCCAAATGCTCTAAAAATTTGATGACTAACTACTTTTTAGGTTTATTTAATTGTATTGAAATATTTTTGAAAAATTCTTTTGGGAAGATAGTCAAATACGTTCAAAGTCTCAACCTTTGCAAGCCTGAAAATCAGACTGCACTAGTCTCAGATCTTTTGACGTTTGAATGACTTATACTTGTCCAAAAGCGTTGAAAATTACGCCAAAAGAACCTTAAGACGTGTGGCTATGTTTCCTGAAAGTTTCGTAATTTTTGAAATTCGTTTACTATTTTTACGAACGTGATAAAAACGATGCACTGTGCTGAAAGTAAAGAACATAAGGAATTTTATACTGGTTCGGTTAAAAAAACCTACTTCAGTCTTCGAAGACACCTTCCTCAGTTAGCACTAATCACAAAACACAAATAACACCTTACCACACAGGGTTGATGGAGTTGCACACCAACTCCAACCCTTTACAAACATTGTAAATGAATACAACGATCACGAACACCACCACCTTGCGAATGCAAGATTGATCACACCTTGATCAATCTTTTACAACAATAAAGAATAAATGGTGGTATGTAAGAAGCCTATTCAAGATGTATGAATATGAATACAGTAGGCTTTAAGAGAGAAGAAAGAAAGAAGTGTAGAAGAAGAGAGGATGTATGCGTTTTTGATCTTGAATTTGCAAGACTTGTTATTGTCTTTTGTTTGCTCTCTTCTTTCATTTTCATCAAGTTGGCCGCCCCCTTAGCCATTCTCTTCCTCTTGAAAATTATCTTCTAAGTCCTTGGAAGAGTATATTGCATCATTGTGACATTTCCTTGCTTACTTGGCAACTCCTTATTGGATGATCATTAAGTTCTTGCTTACTTGGCACTCATTGATTGGATGGAAGTTGTCATCATTTGATGACTAGATAAATATGAAAATAAACCTTACAAAGAATGTGTCAATTAGCCATAAAAGGATTACCATAATCATCCCACATAATTAGCAAGACAAATATCTCTAATTTACCATCATAAAAATCGGCCATGTGCATGCTAAAATTTCAGCATGTGATATTCTCACTTAATTCAAATTATTGCCAAGTTTGCATTTGATTTATTCCTTTAAAATAAAGAAGAAATCAATCATCATTTAGTACACAACATTTTTACTAAATTTGGAATAAAAATTAGTCGCCAAGAGGCCACAAATTCGGCCACATCCATTACACACATGCTGAAATTTTCAGCATGTGTGATATTTGAAAATATCACTTGATTATTTCCATAATATGCTTAATACATTGTCATACTATCTTTCAATTAATCCACATAATTCAAAATGGTAAATATGGCATAATTTAGTTAGAAATTCGGCCAGCTTATGCACACATGCTGAAATTTTAAGCATGTGTTACAAGTGTGACATAGTTTGAAATGTTATCTTGTGTAGCTCCCTCCTTTATGTCACCAACATTGTATGCTTCATTCTTTGCCAATCAAGATGCCAACAAAGCTCCACATATGCTCCAACATGGCTGTATAGGCGTGTGATGATGAATATGTCTGTGCTGAATTTTATTTTTGCAAACTCTGTAAAATAGTGCACATATAATTATACACATATGGTATATTCCAATTAGCCCTTAATTGATTTTTATAGAACACTTTAGAATGTATGAAGTATGTAAAAAGTGTCTAGATACATGTTAATGCCATGCCAAAAATGTTACATGTGTCGTGTTCGTAGAAAATCGAATTTTCGACGTTTGTCGATTACCCGATTTTTCTCCGATTAAATTCCAACTTTTTGCTCAGGTTATATATATTATGTTACACATAATATACATAAATTAAACTTTAATATTCAGAATTTAGGGCTGATTAAAGTGGCGCCCAACATGTGACAAAAATTGAATTTGGAATCTCCACAATTTGGCCTTAATTTGGGGTGATTTGTGTGTGCCAACATGGAATGATTTTATGGCTGTATATACCATGTAAGCCACGAAATTTGTGGCCATTTTTGAAGTGTAGGGGCTGGCCATCTATATATGGCAAGTATGTGACACGTTGGCGAAGTTTCGGTATTCAGCCGATACGACAATTTTTGGTTTAGAACCTTTTAGCGTGTCGTAATAAATTTGTCATCACCATGACTTATATCATATGATATAAGACCTGAATATATTCATAAATATGAGTTAAGTATAGTGGTGTGACGTTAACGTACGTATGTAAAATATATAACGTATCGGTAGTACGTTGGAATATATGTGTATGTGCCTTTTTTTAAAAAAAAATCTGAATATATACAAAAATATATGTATAATGGCGTGTAGGAGGGAGTGGAGAACTTTCCTTTCTTCAACTTGTTGCCTTTGTGCCGTTTCCAAATATGGCTTCCTTTAATGAACTACTTAGTTTTTTTAACTAAGTACTTCACTTAATGAGCTAGTTTAGTTCATTAATGATGGCACCTGAAAATAGTTCAATCACAACAAATGCTTTCCATTTGATGTAAGTTTTAAAGCTTCATGGCTCGTTAGTACGACAACATTATATCTGAATTACATAAGGCAGGTTTCATGAAAAAACGTATCTTGTCATAAAACTTATCATGCATTTCTTTGTAACACGTTATTTAAATCATGTATTTTGTAATCATTCAAACCCCCTTTTTCTCTACAATCTCTCTTTTGATGATTTACAAAATAACCTATGGTCATGATTTAAATTTTATCGCTCCCCCTCCATTCATGCGCAAATTCAAATTTTTAATTTCAAATTTCGAATTTTCTCCCCCTTAATTTGTGCAATCAATTTCTCTCTCCTCCTTAAATCATGCATTCTCTCCCCCTTTATTTTAGAAAGTCAATCAAAAATGCATGTAAATATAGAAAGACAATCAAATCAAATCAGCAGAAATCATGCCTAATTTGGAACGAAGATTTTCATACGTGGCTTGATTTAATGCTTAAGTGAAGATGTCAGCTACTTGTGCCTCAGTGCGTACGTGATCTATGACAATATCACCATTATTTACGTGATCACAAAGGAAGTGAAAGCGTACTTCTATATGCTTGGCCTTAGAATGTTGCACGGGGTTCTTAGATAGGTTGGTGGCGCTCATACTATCATAATATATAGGAATCTTATTTACCGTAATTCCAAAGTCAGAAAGTTGTGTTTTTAGCCATAGTAGTTGTGTGCAACATAGACTAAGTGCCATGTACTCAGCTTCAGTAGTGGATAAAGCTACACTTGCTTGCTTTTTGGAACACCATGAAATAAGTGAATTTCCTATAAATTGACAAGTGCTACTCATGCTTTTCCTATCTATTTTACAGCCACCATAATCTGCATCAGTATAGGCATGTAAGTTAAATTCACAATCTTTATCATACAAAATGCCTATGGTGGGTGTGTGTTTAATATATCGGAATATTCTTTTCACGGCATTATAGTGAGATACCTTTGGTTGACTTTGAAAACGTGCACACATACATACACTGAACATGATATCAGGCCTACTAGCAGTAAGATATAGCAAGGAGCCAATCATAGATCTATATAAGGCATTATCAAAATCCTTACCATGTTCATCTTTGTCTAATTTAGTGGTGACACTCATAGGAGTGGGTGACGGTTTTAAATTCTCAAAATTGAACTTTTTAATCATATCATTTATATACTTAACTTGGCTAATAAGGATACCTTTAATCGTTTGTTTAATTTGCAAGCCAAGAAAGTAATTTAATTCACCAACCATAGACATTTCAAATTCCGGTTTCATGCAAATTTCGAAATCTTCAACAAGTTTATGTGAAGTGGAGCCGAAAATGATGTAATCAACATAAATTTGAATAATGAGTAAATCCGATTTATCTTGTTTTAAAAATAAAGTACTATCTATAGCCTCTTTTAAAACCATTTTCTAAAAGAAAAGTAGCAAAACGATCATACTATGCTCTTGGTGCTTGCTTTAGACCGTATAATGCCTTCTTTAATTTGTACATGTGATCGGGATGTTTCAAATCTTCAAAACCAGGTGGTTGTTTCACGTATACCTCTTCTTGTATAAAGCCATTTAAGAATGCACTTTTCACGTCCATTTGATAGAGTTTAAAATTTTTCATGCAAGCAATGGCAAGTAAAATTCGTATGGCTTCTAAACGTGCTATGAGTGCAAATGTTTCATCATAATCAATTCATTCTTCTTGATTATATCTTTGCGCTACAAGTCTCGCTTTGTTTCTAACAACTTTTCCTTCTTCATTTATTTTATTCCTAAACACTCACTTTGTGCCTATTATAGTCTTATCTTGTGATCGTGGCACTAAATCCCATACGTTATTTCTAACAAATTGATTAAGTTTGCCATGCATAGCATCAATCCAAGAAGAATCACTTAAAGCATCATGCACATTTTTAGGTTTGATTTCAGAAATCATGACATGAAATTGATTTATTTCATCCGCATTTATTCTTCTACGTGGTCGCACACCGTGTGTGATATCACCTATTATGAGATCGTGTGGGTGATCTCTATGCCATCTAGGTTGATTATTTTCTACGTTCTCATGCATTTCTAAGTGATCATGCATTTCTAGTGTATCATACATATCATGTGTGCCATCATCATCATTCAACACGGGTTTCAATTCAAAATCACCATCATATTCTTTATCTTTATCAATCTCACCAAATTCATTAAACTTCACATGAATAGATTCTATAATTTGTATAGTGAGAGGATCATAACATTTATATGCTTTTGAATTCACAGAATACCCAACAAAGATGCATTCAATTGATTTAGATTCAAACTTATCCAAATTATCTTTCGTATTTAAAACAAAGCATTTGCAACCAAACACACGAAAGTAATCAATTTTAGGCATGCGATCATTTAATATCTCATAAGGCGTCTTATTTATTTTCTTGCTAATAGACAAACAATTAACAATGTAGCATGCACAATTTACGGCTTCCGCCCATAAAAATCTAGGCAATTTATTCTCACACAACATGGTTCTAGCAATTTCTTGTAATGTCCCATTTTTTCTTTCTACTACTCCATTTAATTGTGGAGTTCTAGGTGGTAAAAACTCGTGTTTAATTCCTTTTTCTTCGCAAAATGAAATCATGTCCTTGTTTTTAAATTCACCGCCTCTATCGCTTCTTATCCTTTTCACATTGACACCATATTGATTTTCAAGTTGTTTTATTAGTTTCGCAATCTCAAAGGCACTATCATCCTTATGTGCAAGAAACAACGTCCAAGTATAACGAGAAAAATCATCAACAATCACACAAGCATAGTGACATCCACCAAGACTCGTAGTGCGACTAGGACCAAACAAATCAATGTGTAATAATTCTAAAACTCTAGTCGTGCTTATTTCATTTTTAGGTTTAAGTGACTCGCGTGTTTGTTTGCCTTTTATGCAAGATTCACACAACTGAAAGTTGTCTAAATCAAGTGTAGGCAATCCTCGTATTAGGTTCTTTCGTTGGAGTTTTTCGAGTGTGAAAATGCCAATGTGTCCTAAATGGCTATGCCACAAATTTACATTAGGTTCATTTGACATGAAACACTTAACCTTAGCGTCTAACATATCATCCATATAAAGTGTAAAGATGTTTCCTTCTCGTTTTTCTTTTAAAACTGTTTCTCCTTTTTTATTTATTATGTTGCAATATGGATGAGTAAAACAAACATCAAAACCATTGTCAATAAATTGTGAAATGCTAAGAAGATTATAGGATAAGTTGCTTACCAAAAAGACGTTGGAGATTTGAAGGGTGCTTGGGTTCCAATTGTACCTTTTCCGATGATCTTGCCTTCATTGTTGTCTCCAAAGGTCATGGATCCGCCTTTTGTGACTTCTTCAATTTAGTGAACAAGCTCGGGTCACCCGTTATGTGCCTCGAGAAACCACTGTCAAGGAACCACTTGATAGATTTGTCTTTTAATGTGTGGGTTTCCTGCAATGTCCAAAAGTGATTTAGGTACCCTTTTAATTTTGGGTCCTTACGAGTTAGTTATTCACCTCTTAGTAAAAGTATCTTTCGGTACCCATACTTGGGTGATCCTTCTCGGTCTAGCAAATGGCAAGAATGTAGATGAAGGTTCAATGTAGTAGACATGTGGTGAGTGGACTTTGGGCCTTTGTCCAAGAAATCCTTTATATGCATCATATTGATTTCGTTTTTAATATATCCTCGTGTTGGTGTGCATAGTGCGTGATCTAGATGGATGAAATGAATGTTGTGTATGCATCACTTGTTTCTTCTCATATCTATATGGCACAAAATTATGTTTCGCATGATATGAAGAAGAAGTATGACGGGATGAGGGGAGAGGGGGCTTTGCATCATCTTAGACGCCGTATTCGCTTTTGGAATGTCTACTTTCTTAGACAAGACAAAATTGGTTTAATGGATACTTCATTTGTCTCAATGTATCATAATCTGGTTTTATCACTATCGTGTTTTTGTGATAAAATAATGCGATCTAGCATGTTAGATCCCGTGTCAAATTATTTCATCATCTTTTCTAAATTCGTATTCCTTGATTTCAAATTTGAAATCTTGGATTTCATTTCATTATTATGAGTGGTCAATGATGAGATCTCTATCTTTAATGCATTAATGATGCATGAAGACTCTTCTTTTGACTTGTTTAATTGAGCGACGAGATTCGCGTTAGAAGATTCTATCAACTTCTTGTCTTCAATTAATTGCTTCTTTTCTTTCGCGAGAGTCTTAGTAAATTTATGCAATTCTAAATATTGACTAAAAAGATCATCATAAGAAGGCTCAGAGTCAGAATCGGAGTCAGAAGACACCTCGTTTGATGCATTGGATACAGAGCATACTTGTGCAGTCTCCTCTTCTATATCAGTCTCGGAATCAGATGTATCACTCCAAGTGGAGGCTTTGAGAGCTCTTTTCCTTTGCATAGGTTCTGAGACGAGTCTATTTTTGATCCGATCCTTGTCAAGGTGTTTGTTTGTTTGCTTGTCCTTATTAGGGCAATCATATGATAGATGTCTAAGTTTACCGCATTCGTAGCATTTAACATCCTTGTCATTTGTCTTGTTCTTGTTTCTTTTAGTCGAAGTAGCCTTAGTTTTGTTTCTAATGACTTTATCATGAATTTTCTCAAGCCTTTAGCCAATAAAATTAAGTCATCGTTATCTGATTCAGAATCACTATCATCTACGTGATCGGAAGAAGTAGAGACGTATTCATTTGATTTAAATGCAATGGTCTTACCTTGTTATGATGATGATTCCGATTTCCTTATGGTGAGTTTGTTCTCATATACCTTAAGTGATCCAATTAGTTCTTCCACCTTAATTGATTTAGTTTCTTTGCTTTCTTCTATGGCCGTTACTTTAGGGTCCCACTCTGATGGAAGGCTTCGTAAGACTTTTTGTACCTTTTCCTGCATAGAGAAGGCTTTTCCAAGAGACTCAAGAGAATTGTAAATGTTAGTCAAGCGAAGATCCATATCAACGATAGATTCATTTGGCAATAATTTAAATGACTCGAGTGTGGACATAAGCATATTGATTTTGGACTCTTTTACTTGACTAGTGCCTTTGTGTTTCATTTCAAGAATTCTCCACATTTCTTGAGCACTAGCACAATTTGAAACATAGCTAGATTCACTTTTACTGAGTCCATTTAGAAGTAATTGCATAGCCCTAGCGTTCATGCTCAGTCTCTTTTTATCATCACTCGTATACTCTTGTTTAGGCTTAACAACCTCTAGTGTGACTCCATCTACAGTGGATAATTTTGATGGAAAAAATGGATCATCTTCTATAATGGACCAAAGATCAATATCAATTGCCATAAGGAAAAGTTTCATTCTTAACTTCCATTGAATGAAAGACTCACCGTCAAAGAGAGGAGGCCTTTGACTGGACATACCTTCTTTCTCGGTTTTGAAGTTTTTGGTTTCCATCTCACTTAGATCGTTGGATCCTTTAGTTGTGAGTGTTCCTGCGCTCTTGTAGGACCTCAGACGCTACCAACTCTCCTAAAACCAATTGATGACAAGAGATGCGCATACCCTAGCCTTATAGTGCATTCAACACACACAAACGCCCACGGTATTCGACTGTGACTTGGCCCACACGGCCTACGCCACGGGACAATTGCTGCACCCAACAATCTCTCCCTCAGCAATTGCTCCTGCTGAGAATCGAACCCCGGACCTTGACTCTGATACCACTTGTAGGACCTGAAAGGCACCACTAGAAAGGGAAGGTTGAATAGTGGGTGCAGAAAATTTGGTTTTTAAAATTGTTTTAAACCAAAAACCCAACTTCTGAAAACAGTTTCTGTTTTCAGGACCTGTTTTGAAACATTTTGAAAACTATGTAGTAGGTCTTCAAAAATTCTGAAATTTGGAGAGATCTTAGTCTCAGATGTTTTGAATATCTCCTAAAAATTTCAGATTAAAATTCAACCTCTAACCCCTTTAAAAATTGTTGATGGTCATATTGCGCAAATCTTCCAGAAACGTTAGTCTGATTTGAAAAATTAATTCCTATTTAACCGTAACTCCAAATGCTCTGAAAATTTGATGAATAACTCCTTTTTAGGTGTATTTAATTGGATTGAAACAGTTTTGAAAAATGCTTTTGGGAAGATAGTCAAATACGTTCAAAGTTTCAACCTTTGCAAGCGTGAAAATCAGACTGCACTAGTCTCAGAACTTTTGATGTTTGAATGACTTATACTTGTCCAAAAGCATTCAAAATTATGCCAAAAGAACCTTAAGATGTGTGTCTATGTTTCCTGAAAGTTTCGTGATTTTTGAAATTCGTTTACTATTTTTACGAACGTGAGAAAAACGATGCACTGTGCTGAAAGTAAAGAACACAAGGAATTTTATACTGGTTCGGTTAAAACAACCTACTCCAGTCTTCGAGGACACCTTCCTCTGTTAGCACTAATCACAAAACACAAATAACACCTTACCACACAAGGTTGATGGAGTTACACACCAACTCCAACCATTTACAAACATTGTAAATGAATACAACGATCACGAACACCACCACCTAGCGAATGCAAGATTGATCACACCTTGATCAATCTTTTACAACAATAAAGAATAAATGGTGGTATGTAAGAAGCCTATTCAAGATGTATGAATATGAATACAATAGGCTTTAAGAGAGAAGAAAGAAAGAAGTGTAGAAGAAGAGAGGATGTATGTGTTTTTGATCTTGAATTTGCAAGACTTGTTCTTGTCTTTTGTTTGCTCTCTTCTTTCCTTTTTATCAAGTTGGCCGCCCCCCTTAGCCTTTCTCTTCCTCTTGAAAATTATCTTCTAAGTCCTTGGAAGAGTATATTGCATCATTGTGACATTTCCTTGCTTACTTGGCAACTCCTCATTGGATGATCATTAAGTTCTTGCTTACTTGGAACTCATTGATTGGATGGAAGTTGTCATCATTTGATGACTAGATAAATCTGAAAATAAACCTTAAAAGGCATGTGCCAATTAGCCATAAAAGGGTTACCATAATCATCCCACATAATTAGCAAGACAAATATCTCCAATTTACCATCATAAAAATCGGCCATGTGCATGCTAAAATTTCAGCATGTGATATTCTCACTTAATTCAAATTATTGCCAAGTTTGCATTTGATTTATTCCTTAAAAATAAAAAAGAAATCAATCATCATTTAGTACACAACATTTCTACTAAATTTGGAATAAAAATTAGTCACCAAGAGGACAAATTCGGCCACATCCATTACACACATGCTGAGATTTTTAGCATGTGTGATATTTGAAAATATCACTTGATTATTTCCACAATATGTTTAAAACATTGCCATACCATCTTTCAATTAATCCACATAATTCAAAATGGTAAATATGGCATAATTTAGTTAGAAATTCGGCCAGCTTATGCACACATGCTGAAATTTTCAGCATGTGTTACAAATGTGACATAGTTTGAAATGTTACCTTGTGTAGCTCCTTCCTCTATGTCACCAACATTGTATGCTTCATTCTTGGTCAATCAAGATGCCAAAAAAGCTCCACATATGCTCCAACATGGCTGTCTAGGCGTGTGATGATGAATATACATGTGCTTAATTTTATTTTTGCAAACTTTGTAAAATAGTGCACATATAATTATACACATATGGTATATTCCAATCAGACCTTAATTGATTTTTCTAGAACACTTTAGAATTTATGAAGTATGTAAAAAGTGTCTAGATACATGTTACATGCCATGCCAAAAATGTTCAATGTGTCGTGTTCGTAGAAAACTGAATTTTCGACATTTGTCGATTACTCGATTTTTCTCCGATTAAATTCCAACTTTTTGAACATGTTATATATATTATGTTACACATAATATACATAAATTAAACTTTAATATTCAGAACTTAGGGCGGATTAAAGTGGTGTCCAACATGTGACAAAATTTGAATTTGGAATCTCCACAATTTGGCCTTAATTTGGGGTGATTTGTGTGTGCCAACATGGAATGATTTTATGGCTGTATATACCATGCAAGCCACGAAATTTGTGGCCATTTTTGAAGTGTAGGGGCTGGCCATCTATATATGGCAAGTACGTGACACGTTGGCGAAGTTTCGGTATTCAGCGATACGACAATTTTTGGTTTAAAACCTTTTAACGTGTCGTAATAAATTTGTCATCACCATGACTTATATCATATGATATAAGACCTGAATATACTCATAAATATGAGTTAAGTATAGTGGTGTGATGTTAACGTACATACGTAAAATATATAACGTGTGGGTAATACGTTGGAATATATGTGTATGTGCCTTTTTTTAAAAAATCTGAATATATACAAAAATATATGTATAATGGCGTGTAGGAGGGAGTGGAGAACTTTTCTTTCTTCAACTTGTTGCCTTTGTGCCTTTTCCAAATATGGCTTCCTTTAATGAACTACTTAGTTTATTTAATTAAGTACTTCACTTAATGAACTAGTTTAGTTCGTTAATGATGGCACCTGAAAATAGTTTAAACACAACAAATGCTTACCATTTGATGTAAGCTTTAAAGCTTCATGGCTCGTTAGTACGACAACATTATATATGAACTATATAAGGCAGGTTTCACGCAAAAACGTGTCATGTCATAAAACTTGTCATGCATTTCTTTGTAACACGTTATTTAAATCATGTATTTTCTAATCACTCAAACCCCCGTTTTCTCTACATAGCGCCCCGGCCCGGACAACAGACCCGAACCGATGCACCCGTCGTAGCCTACTAAGAGGACTACCAGACGTCACTACTTTCACATACACATCATCACGGACGTAAGAGAAATAAGCGCAGAGACACTTATAAATTAAAATCTGAACCAATTGAACCTATACTCCCAAAAGCATAAGTAAATACAACTGCTTATGTACGCAGCCATCTAATCCTCAAATGAATGAAAGAAAGTTAAAATAATAAGAAGCAGCCTATAACAATTTCCAATATAGACTCTAAGCACCCTATTCTGCCCACTCGTCGTCGTCCTCAATGAAAATCATATACTTGGGTTCATCAGCAAAAAAAGGGGTAGGACCCTTAGCGAAACGCTAGCAAGTAACCCGCTTATAAGACATATAGGATCATCGCATGGAAAGACATGAGTGAATATCAATATCAAAGGGGATAGGGGCACATGTCCTTAGTTGTTCAAAAGTTCTGATTTACTTGCATAATAAAAGAAAAGAATAAGTAACACACAAGTAAATAATGATTCACTTACATAACAATCATACTGGAACAAAACATATGATGCATGCCATTCAAATCATGCTCCACACTACACAGTCACAAATGTTGGTGCAATACTTTTCAAAACAGTGCAATGCATGTCATAATGTCCGGTCACATAGCTTTATACCCTGTGATGGACCACAGCTTGTCTTTATGCCCTGTGACACATCACAACTTAACTTTATACCCTGTAATGATCCACAGCTTGTCTTTATACCCTATGTCATATTACAGCTCACTTTATACCCTGTGATGGCTACATCTTGTCTATATACCCTGTAACACATCACAACTCATTTCGCAAAGAACTTTATACCCTGTGCCCAAGCACAGCTCTTAACAAAACATAAGCAAATGCAAGTGCCATGATGCAAAGATGCACATTCAACATGTCATTCAATCACTTGGGACTCATCTCATTCACATGTTCCAAGATACCTCTACATGCTCACGCCTACCTCAACGTTGGCATTCATATTAAGAACACAAGAAATGGGTTGAACAATCTCACTCACTCGATTTGAAGTCATCAAGGCCTCAATCATTCATCCTTAGCCCCTTACACTATTCACGCTGAGGTCTAGTTCCACTATCCCTCGGAGTCTTCACCGTTGATTCACCATCTTAAGACACGTTCCCAAGACTTAAACTGACCTCAAGCATGCCCTAAGAAGCCTCTAACGTCACCCAATCGGTCCTCTAACTTCCCTTTCTTTTTCTATTTTTCCCAAGAAACCGGTTGACATCATACCCTACATCGATCGATCGATGTGGCTTCATCCCCTCACATCGATCGATCGAAGTCCGTCAAAGAACTTTCTGTCTTACATCAGTCGATCCCTCTGCCTACTTCGATCGATCGAAGTGATTTCATACCCTAACATCGATCGATCGAAGTCCGTTAGAAACTTTCTGCCTCACATCAGTCTCTCATTCTTTCTACATTGATCTATTGATGTACATCATTCGATGACATCGATCGATCGATGTCCACTATTTCTAGGAAAAAAAACTTTGCGATTTCTGCAGAAACGGTAGAACCAAACCTTCAATCGTTCCCAAACTCTATCCCAATCATTCCAGGCCTAATCTCTGCTATCATCTCATACTTAAACTACAAATTGAACACTACACACATACATAACAAAGATTCAAGTCTAGAACTCAAGGATTTCAATCCTACGAACCCAAAGGTCTCACATTTCACCCTCAAATCTTAACAAGCAGTAAAATTGCAGCAAAAGGGATTCAAAGGGTGGGGATTTGTATGAATTCATATGGTCACCAACACCAACCTAGATTTTTAACATAGAATGGCCAAAACATCAAACCCAACCATAGAAATTGCACAGAATTCACATATAGATAAACAAGGGTATAATACTGCATGGTGATCCAATTGTGATACAAAAGTATGGCCTTTTCCTTCACAAATCGTAGGAACTTATAAGAAAGTTACTTGCCTTTGATTACTGATAATCGGATTGAGAAACAAACGGGATTTGGATCAACTCTTGGAGGCTATCTCCTTCTCCTGCTATAGGGTCGGCTAGGGCTTGGGGAGAGATGAGGGTCGACATTTTCTGAGATAGATGGGGGGGAAATGATGCTCTGTCAATTTTTGTTATGGGGAAGGGCAAAACTGGAATTTCAAAATTGTATTTTACTTAAATCATTTTTCTTTAATTCTTAATTCTAATACTTAATCCAAAATTAATTGATAATTGATTGATTATCAATTTCTTAAAATTCCTTCCTTCATTTAATTAAGTTCCGGAGGTTTCGGGGCATAACAGTATAATATATAAGACAAGAGAGGGAAGACTGAGATAGCTTGGGCATGTCAAAAGGAGACAGACAATGACGTCTGTCAGAGCAATTGAAAGTCTCACCGTAGAAGGAAAGAGGAGTAAAGGCAGTCCCAAACTGACGTGGGATGAGCAGATTAGGCGTGACTTACTAGAGTTGCACCTCTCTGAGAACATGGTCCAGGATTGGAGTTTATGGAGGCAGAGAATTAAGGTTAAGGAGGGGTATACAGGGATATAGGGGCACCTTAGAGCATACGTAGAGAATTAGATAGGCTTTACACTTTAGGTTGATTTGCACGTTTTTTTGTTTTGGTCTTTGTCTTTCAACTATTTGTGCATATCCATTATTGACTATTTTTATATCGTAAGGTTTTGATTTATATTTAATAAAATCCATTCAGTAGTACATAATCCTATTATTGTACTATCTATACAGGTACATATATAGCCGGAGGTCTCATTGGAAGCAAACTCTCTATCCCTTAGAATGGAGGTGTTGTTTGTCTGCCTCTTACCCTCTCCAGATCCTAGAGATAGCTTTTGCTGTTGTTGAGATATACTGGGTATGATTGTTGTTGTTGTTGTTGGAGGTAAATACATTAAATGGGGTAATACCCTTTGCCTTTCCCAGCACATTGGACACATACAAGGTCACCTTGGATTGGACATCTATAAATCTTATCTTATATATAACAGTCCCTCTTGGATGTCCTAATTTTATAGAATATGACTCGTTAAAATCTTGCCAAAAAACCCAGTTGGATAAAAATTTGGACGAAGGAAAAAAGAGTACATATTCATATAACTAGTTTATGTGATCTGTTGCCTCGTTAAAACTTTGCCAAGAAAAAACATAGTGGGACAAAACTTGGACGAAGGAAAAAGAGTACAGTGTGTTTGTAGCAATCACACTCTCCCTGATGCTGGCAAAAGGTCTTTGAGTTGACGTATTCCAATGTTATAGACCGTTTGTTGGTATTGTTTTGGTGAACAAACCTGCAAAATTTTTTCTTGATTGTATCTGCTGGATATTAATGTCACCATTCTTCTCAAGATCATGAGTGTAGAAAAATTTCGATGATATATGCTTCGGCCTGTCTCCTTTGTTGTAGCCATTCTTAATTTGAACAATACATGCAGCATTATCCTCAAACAATATTGTCGGGGTCTTCTTTAGTAAAGGTATCCCACATGATTCTTGGATATGTTGAATCATCGACCTTAATAATATGCATTCACGGCTTGCTTCATGTAATGCAAAATCTCAGAATGGTTAGAAGATGCGGTTGTTAATGTCTGCTTCACCGATCTCAATGATATGGATGCACCTCCACAAATAAAGACATATACACTCTGTTATCTTCCCTTATGAGAGTCGGACAGATAACCAGCATCAGCATTACCCACTAATTATGGCTCGAAATTCTTTGAGTAGAATAAACCCATATCTGGTGTTCCTCGAAGATAGTGTAAAATATGTTTGACACTATTCCAATGTCTTTGCGTTGGTGCGGAGCTATACCTTGCTAATAAATTTACTGAAAATGCTATATCTGGTCTTGAACAATTGGCAAGATACATAAGAGCATTGATAGCACTAAGATACGGTACTTCTGGACCTAATAATTCTTCATTTTCTTCGGGTGGTCAAAATCGATCTTTCTTTACATCTAATGATCGTAGCACCATAGGACTACTTAATGGATGAGCTTTATCCATATAAAATCATTTCAAGATCTTTTTTGTATATGAAGATTGATGGAGAAATATTCCATTAGAAAAATGTTCGATCTGTAGGCCGAGACAAAATTTGGTCTTTCCAAGATTTTTCATCTCAAATTCTTTCATAAGATAATTACGGTTTTAGTGAGCTCTTCAGGAGTACCAACAAGATTTAAATCATTAACATATTACCGCATTATAGAGAATTCATTACCAGATCTCTTGATGAATACACAAGGACAAATTCGATTATTTATATAACATTCTTTGACAAGGTACTCACTAAGACGATTATACCACATCCTGCCAGATTGTTTTAATCCATACAAGGATCTTTGTAATTTGATGGAGTATAATCCGTGTGTCCTTTGCTTACATGCTGCAGGAAACTTTAATCATTCAAGGATCTTCATATAAATATCATTATCTAATGATCTAAATAAATATGCAGTAACAACGTCCATTAACCGCATATCCAGTTTTTTAGTGACTGCTAAGCTAATTAAATATCGTAATTTTATGGCATCAATTACTGGAGAATATGTTTCATCATAATCAAGCCCAGGTCTTTGTGAAAAATCTTGCGGAACAATACGTGCCTTATATCGCACAACCTCCTTTTTCTCTTTGTGTTTTCGTAGAAGAACTCATTTCTGTCCAATAGATTTTATCCCTTTTAGGGTTTGGACTATAGGTCCAAATACTTTGCAACTTTTCAACAATTTTAGTTCTGCTTGGATTGAATCTTTTTATTTTGGCCAATCATTTTTGTGCCGACACTGTTCAATGGATCTTGGTTCAGGATCCTCATTTAGAATTTCACATGCAATGCCATAAGTAAAAACATGACCAATAATATCCTTTTGTTTATCCCAATTTTCTCTTGAACTTACATAATTCAAAGAGATCCCTTCAAAATTTTGTTCACATTCTTCTCCTGGAGCAACTTGTTCATCAATTTTAGATTGATCAGTTTCGATTTCTATAACGCTTTCAAGTTGCCAACTTCTTTTCTCTTCAAGAGTATGCTCTTGTGGAGCATTAACTTGTACCCTTCTTTTTCGAGGGTTGTTATTTTTTGCTGCAGCCGAGCACCCACGTTTTAGACTTGTTTTTGGCATACCATCATCATTCCTTTCAGAGACATCAAGTCAAACAGGCGTATTCATCGCCGGGATGTCAGATTTTGTTACCTTTTTACTATCAGTAAATGCATCAAGTAACTGATTTGCAATATTCTGTAAATAGACTATCCTTTTTTACTTCTTGCTTGCATTGATTTGTTCCATGTAATTTTACTCCATTCTTCAGGAAACGGTGCTTTTCTCCCCCTGACTGGGGGGGACTTTCTCATAAAAATAACAAACGGTTTATCGTGCCTTAAATAAATCATCCATCAGGTGATCAATATATCTGACAATAGAAGGAGAATCAAAACCCACATATATTCCTAGACGTCATTGAGGACCCGGTTTTGTCCGTTGAGGTGGGGCAATCAGAACATAAATTGCACAATCAAAAATCTTTAAATAGGAAATACCAGGCTTCTGGCCCAGTACCATTTGTAATGGTGAATATGGTTGAAACGAACTAGGTCTAAGCTGGACTAAAGCGGAAGCATGCAAAATCGCATGTCCCCAAGCTTGTCATGGGTAAATTAGATCTTAAAAGCATAGGTCGAGCAATCAGTTGTAAATGTTTAATAAATGACACTGTCACACCATTTTGAGTATTCACATGTGCCACTAAATGCTCAAATTCAATCCCATTCGATATACAATAATCATTAAAAGCTTGAGAAGTAAATTCATCGGCATTATCAAGACGAATAGATTTAATAGGATAATCCAGAAATTGTGCCCGTATGTGTATAATCTGAGCAAGAAGCTAGGCAAATACCACTTTTCGTGTTGAGAGAAAACTCACATGAGACCATTTGGAAGAGGCATCCAACAAGACCATAAAATAACAAAATGGTCCACAATGGGAATCAATAGGTCCACAAATATCCCCTTCTATTCTTTGTAAAAATATAGGAGATTCAGAATGAACCTTTATTAGGGATGGCCTCGTGATTAGTTTCCCTCGTGAACAAGCGACACAGACACAATCACGAGGTAAGAGAATCTTCTGGTTCTTTAAAGGGTGTCTATGTGAGTTTTATACAATTCTACGTATCATTACCGAACCCAGATGACCAAGTCGATCATGCCATAACATAAATAGCTTTAGGTCATTGAACTTCTTGTTCATCACAATATTAGATTCTACTGGATGTATAGTCGCATAATACAATCTAGATGAGAAAATTCGGAATTTTTCTTTAACAAGCTTCTGGCCTGAATCATTGTATGTAATACATAAAAATTCCATATGCCCCTCATTCATGGTTTCAAGATGAAAATCATTGAGACGTATATCCTTGAAACTCAATAATGGTTTTTCATTAACAATTCACTATTCTATTCAGCAACTAGTAGACGTGATATCATCTATGAATATTTTTCATACTTCTTTCCATGTATTGCTTGTGCAGGATAATTTCTTCCGAAAATATCAAGAATAGAAAACTCCAGTTTTGTGATATTTTCCATGGGTCTAAGAATGTAAAAATAATTCATCTAAGAAAAAGATATATGTACTCAAAACTACATGTTTGAGTTAATGTTATATGCTTCTGGCATAAGTACGATGCGGACTATTCTATATGCAATGATAAGAATACAATTAATACTTAATTAAAAATTAAAATATGAGTACAATAAGAATGCAACAACCATATGTCAAAATATTCATGCTTTAGGCATGTCAACCATGCATGCTTCGGGCATGACAATTATTCATTCTTTAGGCACATCAACTAGTCATGCTTTGGATATGTCAATTATATCAATTTTTCATGCTCCATGCATGTCAACAATTCATGCTTCAGGCATGTCAAATGATTCATGCTTCGGGCATGAAAACGGTTCATGCTCCAGGCATGTCAATGATTCATGCTTCAGGCATGTCAATGATTCATGCTTCGGGCTTTAAACCATATATTAATCTTTTCTAGTTTCAAACTAAATCTAGACTTCGTGATATATTATTTCTGTTTATGAGTATTTTAATATAAGGTGGAAATATGTAATAATAGAAATGCAAAACACAAAGCTGAAATTTTTTCGGTAGAAAAAATGTCTCGGAAACGCACTGCTTATACCAACCTAGATATTTCAAAAACACATCTCCACTGTTCAAAATGTACCTCTATGTGTTAGGAACAATCTGTCAAAAAAATGGCGATGATCCAACAGTGGACGACTTGAAAAATGCAATTATCCCGGACTTGCGCCCAGAACTGTCCAACACCTTCGAATATTGTTCTTCTTTTTTTGATTGTGCCTCTAACACTTTTCTTGTTTTCTTATATTTGTTTCTTAGAAAAATCATGCTGATAACATGTTATAAAATCAAATTTCAAGTAATGCAATATAAAGTAGACAAGAGAAGAGAGGATAGAAGTATTTTCTATTGATTTTCAAGTGTATGTAAATCATACAATATGATGTCCTATTTATAGGACATTTGATGAGGTCCATAACCCTCATCCATGTCAAGATAATGAGAATGCACATAATATTATAAAAATTCAAGATCAAAGACCCTTAACAAAAAGTAAAACTAAGAAACTAATGCATGAAGTAGGGGTCTTCCTATTTAAACATGTGCAAGATGAACCAAATGAATTTATATATTGAGTTCGCTTTATTGAACCTATAACATGATTCATAAGAGTTTTTAGAACCATTATAAACTATCATTAAGTTAGAATGTGTTCTTTATTTTGCTTTTTAACTGTTTATGTTGTATTAGTTTAAGCCCATCTTGGATTGTGAGTTTCTGCAGGACCAGTTTTGGCAGAATTGACGTATCTCTCCAACCACAAGGCCAAATTAGGAGTTTCAAGATGCATTGGAAAGCCAAAACAAATATCTACAACTTTTACCTCTTGTACTTTTTCCAAAATTGGTCATCTTGATAGCCAAAAACAATATGCAAGTTGAAGTACTGTTTCTAACGAATTCTATGTCACATGTTCAGTAATTTGGATGTATCTCCTCAATGGTTAGGCCAAATGTAAAGAACTTTGCTACAATTCTCTCAAAAGGCAAGGCCTAGTTTGAATTGGAAGCTGTCCAAAAACCAGTCACAAACTAGGAAAGATTTCAAGTTGAAGACAAATTCTCAAAGTCTTCCATGAATAGTACTTGAGGGACCTACTTTAAAAATCATCATTCAAGACTTGAAAGACTAGTTTTTATGAAGCCTACATGAATATTATTTGAAAGTGTGTAATCGTTTCATTTATCATTAAGATTTGCAAGACTAGTTTTTATGGAGCCTATATGAATAGTTTTTAGAAGTGTGTAGTATTTTCAATCATCATTTCAATTTGTAAGATATTTTATTGTCTTGTGTTATGTTTTTGCCTATTAAAAGGCACATAAGAGAAGTCTTGTAATCTCACACCTTCAAAATTTCTTCTTCTTCAAGAGTAATTCTTGTGTGTTTTCTTGAATCATATTCAAAATCAAGGCTAGGATCTTTCAAGGCTTCAACATCCTTGTGAGAGTTGTTCAATTCCGGGGAGGAAAACATCTAAGAGGGAGGTATCTTGCTTGGATTATGTAGAACTCATTGGAGGACTTATGTTCAAAAGGTTTTCTTCAACTTATTTGGAAGCAAGGTGAAGCTATCTTCATTGTGCCTAAACCATATTTGGAGGAGAAGCTTTAGAGTTAAAGAAAGGTCCATTCTTGCACGTATCAAAGGGGTATCAGAGCGAAGGTTTTTCTTTAACTCAACTTATCATTTTTTTTTGTCAATTTTTCTTTTCTTTCGTTCTTCTCTTCATCCACCATTCAACCATCTTCTTAGAAGGTTGAATTCTATTTGGTTTAGTGTCTTCTTCTTATTTTGAATTCTACAATTCAGAAACAAAAAGAAACCAAAACCAAAACAGTTTATCCGTGTGTTTTCTAGTTCATTGTTTTGTCTATTAAATTCACTTCTTTTTCTGTTACATCTTGGTTTTTTTGTTGTCCATCATTCAAAAAAAAGTGTCCTCTTGTTGTTTATCAAGTTTCTTTGTTTCTTCCGGTTCGACAAACAAAAAAACTCAATCAAATCGATATACAAGCTTACAGTATCATTTGGTGATATAAGGTTAGATTGAACTCTAGAAAATTACCGTAACATTGGACCTGCATGAAATTGGTGATATAAGATTGGATTAGACTCTGGACAATTACCGTAATGCTGGACCTACATGAAATTGGTGATATAAGGTTGGATTGGACTCTGAACAATTACCGTAATGCCGGACCAACATAAAATTGGTGATATAAGGTTGGATTAGACTCTGAGAAATAACCGTAATGTCGGACCTATATGAAATTGGAAAGGACTAAGGACAAACATATCTTTAGAGTTAAAGAAAGGTCCATGCTTGCACGTATCAAAGTGGTATGAGAGCGAAGGTTTTTCTTTAACTCAACTTATCATTTACTTTGTGTCAATTTTTCTCTTTTGTTCTTCTCTTCATATACCATTCAACCATCTTCTTAGAAGGTTGAATTCTATTTGGTTTAGTGTCTTCTTCATGTTTTGAATTGTATAATTCAGAAACAAAAAGAAACCACAAACAAAACAGTTTATCCATGTGTTTTCTAGTTCATTTTTTGTCTATTCAAAAACAAAAAAAAGTTTGATATTCACTTCTTTTTCTATTACATCTTGTTTTCTTTGTTGTCCCTCATTCAAAAAAAAGTGCCATCTTGTTATTTATTAAGTTTCTTTGTTTCTTCCGGTTCAACAAGCAAAAGAAACTCAAAAAATTGATATATAAGCTTGCCGTATCATTTGGTGATATAAGGTTGGATTAGACTCTGGAAAATTACCGCAGCGTTGTACCTATATGAAATTGGAAAGGACTAAGGACAAACATCTCATAAAACACTTAAAGATTATTTCTTGTGATGATTTATGGTTTGTTTATTTCATTCGGTTGGATTTCAATTTCTTTGTGTTTAGACACTTTCTTGGACTTTAAGTTCTTTGTTTAAAATCTTTTCCGCATTACTTATATTCAGTTCATTGCTTATATATCTACCTTGATCTTTCTTATATTCTTGTTTTTACCAAAGCTCTTAACTTGTTTTAGACTTTGTGTTTGTTTAGTTGTATTGTGTGGTGAGTTATAGCTGTATTTTCTTGTGTTCAATATCTGATTTGGCAAGCGTCGACAAGAAAGAAAATCAATTTGTTCATCTTGAACAACTTGATAGCCTACTACACACAAAAAGGTCAACATATTCATCCAAAACAAACACACAAAGCCTTACTAATCAATTTTACCAAGATATATACACATTGTTTAGCTTTGAAAAAGGAAAAAGAAAAAGAAATGAAGAAAGAAAAGCTTGTTTCAAAGAAAATTTTGAAACAATTGAAAGTGCAAAGAGCAAAAGCACTGGTCTTGTTTCCTTCATAAACCTGAAGTACCCATTTGTTTTCACTTTTGAACACTTGAGTGCTTCTCGTTCATTCATACTTGCATCTAGCTTGCATAAAGCCTAAGATTAAGTTACGGATTGCCCAGGACAACCACTTAGCATTTCTTTGGCTCAGCCTATCACATCAAATTTGGTTTCGATTCTCTTTGAATCTTAGTAAAGTCCAAGTTTATTGTTTATAACATTGGAATTGTGAGTGAATTAGCGAGAGACTTGTGAAGAAAGTTTACTTTGCATGATTGAAACTATCGGAATTGACACTCACTTAGGAAGTTTTCTTTGAATTGTTCTAGTCTCAGATTCTTCAAGGAGACACAAGATTGTGTGAACTACAAGAGAGAGAAGAGAGAGAGAGAGGAACAAACACTTGTTTTTTGTTTTCCACTAACATAATCAAGTTTTTTGTCTTTGGGTTAGTTTTTTCTTTTTCTTTGTTTTCTTGTTCAATTTCAGGTAATTATACCATGGATAAGACAGCTGAGAGTACCATGGGCCTTAACAAATAAGGAGAAATATTGCCCAACAAACATGGATGATTTAGCACAACTAATGCAAAAGATGTTGTGGGAAATGAAATTGATGAGTATCCGTTGTAGAGGGCCTAGAAAAACAGTCACAATCTCATCCTGAAAATCCTTAATATGAAGGACAAACATCACATGTATCAGAAAATAGTCTTGAAAACCATGGGTCTTTTGCTCCGGAAAGAGGAAGAGGCAGAGGCAGAGGCAGAGGAAGAGGGCTTAATAGGGATTTCATACCTATGAGGACCTTTGATGAAAGAGAAGAATAATCAAACCAACAGGTTTGATGACTATAACATTGAGGAAGAGTACAACCAGCTCTGAAACCGTGGGAATCAAAGAATAACCCACAAAAAGATGAATTCCTCAAAACAAAAGTGAACATCCCCACATTCCATGGAAAGAGTGATGCTGAGGCATATTTTGAATGAGAGAAAAAGGTAGATCTCATATACTCTTGTACAAATTATACTGATTTGACCTAAAGTGCGCTATGCAACTATAGAGTTTGTAGATTATGCCTTAATTTAGTGGGATCAACTACACAACGTAAGGAGAATCGCCAGACAAACATCAATCTCTACTTGGGAAAGAAATGAAAATTGAGATGAGAAAAAATTTCATTCTTTCAGACTATGAAAGAACCATCTATCAAAACATGCAAAAACTCACTTAAGGAAGGCAAATTGTAGATGAGTATTTCAAAGAGTTAGAGATCTTATTGATAAGAACTAAAATTGAAGAACCAAAGGAAGCTACCATGGCTAGATTCCTAGCTGGATTTAAACAAATGAAATTACAAACAGAGTTGAACTTATCACATATATTGATATGACTTCCATGGTTCATAAAGCTGAAAAGATTGAGAGACAACTCAGGTAAAACCCTTACATCTAGTTTATCTTTTCGAGCAAATTGTTCGTCTTATCTAAGAATGCCGCCTAGGACAATCAATGCACAAGTTTCGGGCCAACTGCACCTCAAGGCCGTGGGGTTCCAAGGCAAACTCAACCAAATCAAAGACCATCTCAACCACCTCAAACAAAACTTGGACAAAGTTAAAAACAAGGTTGAAGGTAAGATTATAATACTACTAGATTTAGAGACATTCAATGTTTGTTAAATGTTTAGGTAAAGGTCATTTTGTAAATATATGCCACAACCATAACATATCATGTTCATTGAAGAGTCTAATGAATATTTTTCTAATGATGAGGAAGAGGGACATGATAATGGTGAGTAAAACATGATGAAAATGAGAGGAAAAGTAGTGAGGATTGAAGAACTTGTATCAAAAGAATTCTTGGTTCGTTAGTAGAGCTCTTGATGCACATGTAAGATTGATGAACAAGATCAACATAGAGACAACATTTTTCATATCCATTGCATGGTTAAAGAAAAAGTTTGTACTTTGATTATTGACTCTGGATCCTGTACTAGTGTGGCAAGTGTTGAACCTCGTTAGAAAACTTGATTTTGTCATTACTTAACCACCCACACCCTTATAAACTATCTTGGTTGAATGATTGTAGAGAAGTGAGTGTTAGCAAACAAGTTTTGATCTCATTGTTATTGGTGAGAATAAAGATGATATCTTATATGATGTAGCTCCTACGCATTGCAAGTCATATCCTTTAGGTAGACCATGGCAGTTTGATAAGAAGATTACTTATGACGGATACCTGAATAGGTATTCATTCAGGTTTAACAATAAGTGTGTTAAGCTACATGCATTACCGCCACACAAGGTATTTGAAGATCAAAAGAGAATGTGTAAGAACATGAATGATCCTAAGGAGAAAGATGCAGAAAAGAAATTTCTGGAGTGTATTAAGAGTGAAAGAAAAAAAATGAGTCTAAAGGCAAAGAGATAGTAAACATTGATGAAGGCAAATCTCAAAAGAAATTTCTTTCTTTGAGAAACCAATTGAAGTGTCGCATGCCATAAACTCAAACAAAATTGTCTATGTTTTGATGCTTAAGGAATCTCTGTTTTCTATGAGTGACTTACCCTCCACTTTGCCCAGTGGAGTTGTATTTGCTTGATGAGTTTTCAGGGTTGTTTCCTGAAGAAGAACCTTCTGGTTTGCCGCCTTTAAGAGGAATTGAGCACCAAATAGACTTCATACCTGGTGCTGTCCTGCCTAATAGGCCAGCCTACAGAGCAAACCCTGCTGAAACGAAGGAAATTCAACGCCAAGTAGAAGAACTCTTGGCCAAAGGAAAGGTGAGGGAAAGCATGAGTCCTTATGTTGTTCCTGTGATCGTTGTACCAAAGAAAGATGGTACATGGAGGATGTGTACTGATTGTAGAGCCATCAACAAGATAACTGTAAAATACAGGTACCCATTCCGAGACTTGATGATATGCTTGATGAATTGCACGGTGCTAAGTATTTTACCAAGATTGATCTTAAAAGTGGTTACTTTCAAGTACGCATTAAAGAAGGTGATGAATGGAAAACTGCATTTAAGACTAAGTTTGGATTGTATGAGTGGTTAGTCATGCCATTTGGCTTAACTAATGCACCTAGTACTTTCATGCGATTAATGAATGAAGTCTTACGTGCATTCATTGAAAAATTTGTTGTATACTTTGATGATATCTTGATTTACTCTAAGACTTTGCATGAACACATAGGCCACCTAAGAAGCGTTTTTGAAGCATTGAAGAAAGAACATTATATGCAAATTTCAAGAAATGTTCTTTTTGTATGGAAAAAGTTGTGTTTCTAGGATTTGTGGTTAGTGCAAATGGAATTGAAATGGACCAAGATAAAGTGAACTCAATTTTAGAATGGCCAATTCCCACAACTGTTGGAGAGGTGAGAAGCTTTCATGGGTTGGCTAGTTTCTATAGAAGATTTGTTAAGGACTTTTCCACTATTGCTGCACCTTTGAATGAGATTGTTAAAAAAGACGTAGGATTTCAGTGGGGAGAGTCACAACAGAAAGCCTTTGATGAACTTAAAGCAAGGTTAAATTCTGCACCTATTCTAAGACTACCTAGCTTTGATGAAACATTTGAAATTGAATGTGATGCTAGTGGTGTTGGTATAGGAGCTGTACTATCTCAGTCTAAACAACCGATTGCTTATTTTAGTGAAAAGCTTAAGGGAGCGCAATTGAATTATTCAACCTATGACAAAGAGTTGTATGCACTTGTTAGATCATTGCAGACTTGGCAACATTATTTGCAACATAAGGAGTTTGTGGTTCATACTGATCACGAAAGTCTTAAGTTCCTTAAAAGCCAAGGAAAGTTAAATAAGAGGCATGCAAAATGGGTTGAATTCATTGAACAATTTCCTTATGTGATAAAATATAAGCAAGGAAAAGATAACATTGTAGCTGATGCATTATCTAGGAGATATTCTTTGATTACTACATTGTCATCTCATTTGCTTGGATTTGAGTGCATCAAGGAATTGTATACATCTGATCCTGACTTTCAGTCAATATTTGATGCATGTGCCGATTCTCCATTTGGTAAGTATTATTTACATGATGGATATTTGTTTAAAGAAAAAAATTGTGCATACCTAAGTGTTCTGTCAGAGAGATACTTGTCAAAGAAGCACATGGTGGAGGTTTAATGGGCCACTTTGGCATCTTTAAGACATTAGAGATGTTAAAGGAACGTTTCTTTTGGCCTCATATGAGAGTTGATGTAGAGAAGTTTGTGGAAGTTGTATAACTTGCAAGAAAGCTAAATCTACATCACATCAACATGGTTTGTACACCCACCTGTCCCTATGTCATTTGGATTGATATATCTATGGACTTTTTTTGGGATTACCTAGATCAAAAAATGGAAGTGATAGTTTGTGTTGTTGTCGTTGAGATTTTCTAAAATGGCACACTTCATAGCTTGTAAAAAGGTTGATGATGCATCTCACGTTGCAAACTTGTTCTTTCAGGAAGTTGTACGTCTACATGGCATGCCTAGAACCATTGTTAGTGATAGATATTAATTCTTAAGTCACTTTTGGCGTGTGTTGTGGGGTAAACTTGGAACAAAACTCTTATTTTCTACTACTGCTCACCCCCAAACAGATGGTCAAACTGAAGTTGAATAGAACTTTGTCTCAATTATTGCGTGCTATAATTCAGGAGAACCTTAAGAATTGGGAAGATTGCTTGCCATATATTGAATTTGCTTATAATAGAAGTGTTCACAGTGGCACCACACATTCACCGTTTGAAGTTGTATATGGTTTCAATCCTTTGTCTCCACTTGATCTTGTGCCTATTCCTGTTCATGAACGTGCAAGTATTGATGGTAAAATAAGGCTGAACTGATTAAGAAATTGCATGCTAAGGTTAAGCTACAACTTGAAAAAAAACAAACAGTATGCAAAACAAGCTAAAAAGGAAGTTTGTTTGAACCAGGTGATCTTGTTTGGCTGCATTTAAGGAAAGAAAGGTTTCCTAGAGAAAGGAAATCTAAGCTCATGCCAAGAGGAGATGGCCCTTTCAAGTACTTCAAAAGGTTGGAGATAATACATTCTTGACCTTCCGGAGAGTAAGTATGGTTCAATTTCTCATACTTTAACGTTGCTGATCTTACCCCTTTTGGTGATGATTTAGATTCGAGGTCGAATCATTTTGAAGAAGGGGGAATGATGAGGTCCATAACCCTAATCCATGTCAAGATAATGAGAATGCACATAATGTTACAAAAATGCAAGATCAAGGACCCTTAACAAGAAGTAAAACTAAGAAACTAATGCATGAAGTAGGGGCCTTCCTATTTAAACATGTGCAAGATGAACCAAAGAATTATACATTGGTTCACCTTATTGAACCTATAACATGATTAAGAGTTTTAGAACCATTGTAAATATCATTAAGTTAGAATGTGTCTTTATTTTGCTTTTAAATGTTTATGTTGTATTAGTTTAGGCCCATCTCGGATTGTGAGTTTCTGCAGACCAGTTTTGGTAGAATTGACGTATCTCTCCAACCACAAGGCCAAATTAGAGTTTCAAGATATGTTGAAAATGTAAGACAAAGATCTACAACTTTTATTTCTTGTATTATTTCAGAATCGATCGTCTTGATAGCCAAAAATAGCATGCAAGTTAAAGTATTGTTTCTACCAAATTCTGTGACATACCTTCAGTAATATAGATGTATCCCCTCAATGGTTAGGCCAAATGCAAAGGACTTTATATGATTATTTTCTACACTCAATGAGCTACAATTCTCTAAAAAGGCGAGGCCTAGTTTAATTGGAGGTGTCCAAAAACTAGTCACCAACTAGGATAGATTTCAAGTTGAAGACAAATCCTTAAAGTCTTCCATGAATAGTACTTGAGGGGTCTACTTTGAAAATCATCATTTAAGGCTTGCAAGACTAGTTTTCATAGAGCTTACATGAACAGTGTTTGAAAATGTGTAGTCTTTTCAATCATCATTCAAGATTTACAAGACCAGTTTTTATGAAGCCTACATGAATAGTTTTTAGAAGTGTATAGTCTTTTCAATCATCATTTCAATTTGTAAGATAGTTTGTTGTCTTCTGTAATTTTTTTTTGCCTATTAAAAGGCACATAAGAGAAGTCTTGTAATCTCACACCTTCAATGAAAATTTCTTCTTCTTCAAGAGTAATCCTTGTGTTTTTCTTGGTTCATATTCAAAATCAAGGTTAGAATCTTTCAAGGCTTGAACATCCTTGTGAGAGTTGTCCAATTCCGGGGAGGAAAACATCCAAGAGGAAGGTATCTTGCTTGGGTTATGTAGAACTCATTGGAGGACTTATATTTAAAAGGTTTTCTTCAACTCATTTGGAAGCAAGGTGAAGCTATCTTCATTGTGCCTAAACCATATTTGAAGGAGAAGCTTTAGAATTAAAGAAATGTCCATTCTTACATGTATCAACTTTAGAGGTAAATATATTAAATGGAGTAATACCCTTTGTCGTTCCCAACACATTGGACACATACAAGGTCACCTTGGATTGGATATCCACAAATCTTATCTTATACATAACACTTGGGCGTAGTTTTTTTAAAAGAATAGTGGAATATCGTTTAACGGACAAGTCTTTGTGTTTTGATATTAATATAGAGATAAATGTTTGAACTGCATAAATATTTCTTGAATACAATCCTTTGTAACTTATGCCTAGGGGTGAGCAACGGTCCGGTTTCGGTTCTGACGGTTCTAGAACCGTTGGAACCGGAAACCGTTTAGCATAATATTTTTTGGAACCGAACTGGAACTATGAACCTGCGGAACCGTGGAACCGTGGAACCATTTAATACGGTTCAGTTCTGGTTCAGAACTGCGAACCGCCAAAGCAGAAAAATAAATTATATTTAAACTATTAATTATTATTTATATAAAAACTATTAATTATTATTTTATAAAATATTAGTTATTATTTATATAAAAAACTATTAATTATATTTAGGTTTTAAACTTTTAATTGTTTTTTCAAAAAAATATTAATTATTATTTAATAAAAAAAGTAAAACATTATTATTTATATGGTTCGGTTTCGGTTCTAGTGGTTTATGCAAATCAGGACCCGAACTGGAACTGATAACCAGAAATCCAGTTCAAGAACCAAACCGTTAAAGTTATACAGTTCCAGTTCGGTTTAAAACCCATATTTTCGGTTCGATTTCGATCTGGTTTTACGGTTTCCAGTTTTTTTGCTCACCCCTACTTATGTCAAAATAGACGCACGCGTCCACTCTGAACCTATGTGTGTAACCAACACGAGCCGAAGACTCCCTTACCGCCAGAGTGACTTTATAGCCCGATGTAATCACTGAGCACTTTAAAATAACAAGAACCAAGGCTCATGACTTATTTTTTTTAAAAAAAACAAAAACCTTTAAAATAACAAAGACCAAGACTATAGGTAGGACTGTAAATAAACCAAGCCGTTCGGTTGTTCGGTTCGTTTGGCTCGAACTCGAACTCGAGCTCGGTTCGGATAAAAGGTTAATGAACAGAGCTTGAACGCCTTTTTTCTGTTCGAACTCGGTAAGTGGCACCGTTCATTTAAGGTATTCGGCTCGTCAATGTTATTCGTGAGTTAAATGAACCAAGCTTGAACAATTAATATATTCGTTTAAATAAACGAACAAACTCAGCTCGTTCGCTAAGTTAAATAAATCGAACTTGAACAACACAATGCTCGGCTCGTTCGTCTCGTTTACAGCCCTAGCTATAGGAACGAGAAATGAATCAGTGCGTCCATTAGGCCATGACAATGCGACGAGGAATTAGGAAAGGACAAAAAGAAAAAAGAAAGAAAAAAAAAAAAAAAAAAAAAGATATCCTCTTGTACACATGATCGGCCGAAGGACAGGGAGCCCCCTAGCCAATATTTTTCCTAGTGGCTGTTGTTTATTCAATATACTCTCCAGCTTTCATGGCTTCGAAACTTTCATTCCCTCCTTTAATCGACCTCTCTTCTTCCATCAGAATCTCCCCTACACAATCTACTTTCAATAAGCTCACTTCTTTGCCCCGTGCTCCTCCTCTCCAATCCCTGAAGCTTGTGCCAAAGTCGGAGCAGTCTTTTCTTCTTCATCATCATCGTCGGCAGCTGCATCAGTTTCTGAACAAGTAATTGCTCAGTCTACAAGTTCATTTACAGCCAAGGATTCCGAGCCGATACCTTCCACGTCATCGTCTTCTAACGATTCCAAACTTGTTCTTGTTGTTGGTGGAACTGGTGGTGTTGGTAATAGTTTCTCCCCTTACGCTTTAATCTATCGTCATTTGCGAATCAGATTTACCTTTTGGAGTTCTATGTGCTCTAACGTATTCGTTTCGCTGCATTTTGTTGTTGAAAATTTAACTATTGTTTTTGGCACTTAGGATTTCTCATATGTTCGGTTCAATTATCTGTTATTTTCTTCTTTTTTTTTTTTTCTCCCTTTCTGATCTTTAGTTTACAGAAATTCAATTTCTTTGATCATCCTTCTGGTGACTGTCAAATCTACTCAATCATGTCAACTGGCATTCGTATTGCAAAACTGTGTTTTAACTTTTCATCCTATTTTTTCAGTTGACAAAACATACAATTTTCTTTTAGATTCTGATAGTTTGCACCATTCTGTCCTTGTGACTATATGTACCTGAAATGAAAACCCTTTGTAATGATCGGCTCAAGAAGTTTATAGTTGAAGTCACCTGGGAAAAATTGCTTAGCTGCAAATACCACAGATATAAAGACAACTACAAGTCTGCTTGAAGGATTTTGGTCTTTTCACCTGGCAGGCTACCTGAAAGGTTTATTAAGTGCATTTTGCTTGTCCACCTAGCATAATCGATGACTTCTAGGTCATGACCAGATGTTAGAACCTCTAAGGGAAATTACAAAGTCCATGAACGTTTTAAACTTATTGCTATTAATGAACTCAAGTAATACCTTTCCGCAATTACTGGTAGGGTGCTATTTGATAAAGCTGGTTTGGTATCAGCTTTCCTTGTCGATGATGTAGTTAATACAAACATAGTTAGGAGGAGTGTTATGTTGTTAAGATTAATATGTTATTCATTGAGGAAGTATTTCAAACCTTCAATAACATTCAGTAGTTTGCAGGACAGCTAATTGTAGCATCATTGCTTGATCGGAATATAAAGGCGCGCCTTATACTTAGAAATCCTGATAAGGCAACATCTCTATTTGGTGTTCAGGATGAGGAAAAACTACAGGTTTGTGCCAGCTAATTTTTGTTTACTGATTTCATTACTCGTATGTGAATAATGTTTTCAACTGCTTTGATCTATCTGGCAGATTAATAGAGGAGTTCTTTTCCTTTTCATTCCATTTCACTTGGATGAGTATGTTGAATGATCTCTTTAAATGTTAAGGTGGTGAAAGGGGACACTAGGAATCCTTCAGATCTGGATCCTTCAATATTTAAGGTCTGTACATTCTGATGCATTTGTGGCTTTGGTTTTCCCCTTGCCAGTCTCCACTGGCATATTTCAGTTTTTTCCACAAACATAAGGTTTATTGATCCGTCGCATCAAGGGATTGCTTTAATTGATCTTAGGGTATCACACATGTTATATGCTGCACCGGGACAACAGCTTTTCCATCAAGGCGCTGGGATGGAGATAATACGCCCGAAAGAACAGGTCAGAACATTTACTTCGGAAACAAACAGTATTCTGTTTTATTCTATGCTGCTTCAGAACAATTTTCATGAGTAGCAAGTTTGAAAAGAAAACTTGAGGAAAATGAGGTCATCAAAGAGCCTTACTGTTTTATAGCAACTCTGACCATTTTAGCATGATAGAGCATTGCAGTGACTTAACAAGGAGGAGCGTTAAGAATTACATATCTCACTCGTTTATGGGTTTTTTTTTGTAGAACAAATTGCTAGATAGGAAATTTTAGTTTTTTAGAATTGTATTGCCTCATACTAATTGCAGATGTAGTTTGTATTCCACTATGGCACTCAACAATCTTCTTGTTTAATTTAATAAATGAATTTTCTTCTCTTAGTGTAAGGTTTGATTGGGTAGCTGTTGAGCCTCAAAAAAAATGGCTGAGCTGTATTAAGTAGATTTCTCTATAGATCCTGTAGTTCAGAAGCAGCAGCATCATTGACTAATGTCCTTTAATTGAATTCAGCTGGTCCTCTTCTACGGGGAAAATTTTCAGTTACTCTGATTCCCTTTATGAAATAAAATTTATATTGATTATGTTGATGCAAACTGATAATTATACTGCAATACTGATGTCCTTTGTCATTTGCTACAGAATCTTAGATTCCCATTCTCTAGCTTGAACGTGTATAATTCAGAGGTCACTGAATTCATGCTTTTTTACATTTTCTTTTAAATCTGATTGCCTTTTTAGATTGGGAAGGTGTTAGAAATCTTGTTTCGGCCATTCCTTTTACAGTGAAAAGATTTATTCTTGTATCCTCAGTGGGAGTCACCAAGTTCAATGAGCTACCATGGAGGTATGGCGGTCTGACTATTTCAAATATTGCGAAAATTATTTAAATTTTGTCTAATAAACTATTCGCTAATCAGATAGGAATGAGCGTCTATCGGCACATCCTTGTTTCTGAAGGTCGCTTAGAGTTTTTATTATATAGTGGCGCTACTTATTTATGTTCTACTTTCTTTCGCTTCTGAGTTCTGACCTTATTTTCTTTGTCTATCTGACTTTCATTAAATTTTCGTGAACTCTTAAGAAAATTCTCTTTCATATATTTGCCTAAATGCACTTTTACTTTTGTTGGAAAGGAATGGGGAAGCACCCTGAGAAGTAAATAGGTATGGCAGATTATTGTGCTTGCCAAAAGACAACCAGGAGCCAAGTGCAGACTTGTTTCATGTTCACACTTTAAAAATCTATTTTTCCATTTTCCTTTAGCTACAATTGTTAAAAGAAGTTGACAACATATTTCAAACAGTGAGCATCAACCAATTTTGGCTGGGTCCCATCTAGTAAAAGATATTGTATTTAGATGAATCCACAACATACTTCACACCTTTCATGAAAGTTGAATTTAACCCCGAAAAAGGTAACAGATTTAGTGTCTGATTGTCTGGCTGATTATGGATATATTTCATAGTTATATTCTATTTCTTTTTATGTATGACATAAAAAAAAAGAGAAGAAAAGAGCAAGACACTACACGTTGTACATGAATGATAAGTTTGTTGAAAAATCACATAAAAGCATCAGCTTTGTCTTGGAAAAATGTTGAGTTAATGATTCTTAAGATACTGTTCAGGTTGATTTGTTAACCTCTTTTAACAACACAACTTGTTTTTCTCATGTGTTATTCTTTGTTCTCTAGTATCATGAACCTTTTTGGCGTTCTCAAGTACAAGAAAATGGGTGAAGACTTTGTCCGTAATTCTGGGCTTCCTTTCACAATAATCAGGTGCCTTGAGGAAGGACTATCAGAATCTGAATAGCTTATCCATCTTGCAAGTGCTGCTCCCACTTCACATACTTATACTCATTCGCTTGTTGGACATGTTCCTTCATAGGCCTGGTAGATTAACCGATGGCCCATACACCTCGTATGATCTGAACACTCTGCTCAAAGCTACTGCTGGAGAGCGAAGAGCAGTTCTTCTAGGTCAAGGTACAAATTTACGGCGATTATGAAAAGGCAAATATGTTGTAACATGAAGCTTGTGGATTTTGAATGTCATCTTTGTACGAAGTAAATTATTTTTTGAATGTCATCTTTGTTCAAACCACCAGAAGGGGTTAGCTATATAAGTAGGAGGTGCCCTAGCTCTTATAAATGGAAGATGAACAACCTTTATGCTACCGTAGCTCTTAAATGGAAGATGAACAACCTTTATGCTAATAAATCTGTTGATGGGATTGCTTTAAGGGAACTTATAGGGGTTACGATTTCTCATACAATGAAAGATAAGGGACACATCTCTTACTATACTTTGTATCATGGGCAATTATGTTAGTGTTGCCATAGAATGATTGCAATGATGTTACATTTTCTGTGCCAACCCACTTCAACTACTCAAACTTTACTTGGGCTTAAAGAGGAGAGCTGAACTGCTCACTACTCAAGAAGAGAGTAGTCGCTTCGGCAAAAGACCATACAAGAAGAAATACTCGTTCTAGTAGTCAAATCTGAAAGTGCTCCTGTTAGAAAGAGGAAGCATTTTTGCTATACTTCATGCCTGTTTAAGAAATCACTTATTCCAGCTGCTAGAACTCATTTCTTCTTAATATGTCTTAGACCATCTCCAACGGGTGCACCAAAACACCCATTTGGTGCAAAAATTCACTCCAACCAAGCACCAAACCTAACACCAAATAGGTGCAAATGAATAGTGTTGCACCAAATAGGTGCAACACTATTTATTGCACTAAATCACTATTCATCCGCCACATCATCATTTTAAGCATATTAATAAAATTTTAATTTCGTTAATTTTGTTATAATAATTTTAATTTTGTTAATTTCGTTATAAAAATTTTAATTTTGTTAATTTAGTTGTAAGAAAAAAATATGTAACAAAAAATTAAAAATAAAATAAGATTCATAACTAATAATTTAAAACAAAGTTACATTAGTAAATAATCCACCTCTGTTGAATCAATGAATAATGAATACTTACTTTAAATTTATATGAATGTCAAATTTGTGTTAATTATTTATAATAATGAATTAAAAATATAATGATAGAGGAATCTTTGAGGAATATTCTTATTTGGCATTGGATTTGGTGTTTGTGGTTGATACTATATTGCACCAAATAGATGATTTGGGGCAAAATTTGGTGTTTTGGGTTGGAGATGGCCTTAGTATCTGCTTAAAAATTGCGAATCCTTCTCAATCAAACTCTCCCTGTACTCTTTCTTTTGTCATATATAATAGAAAACATAAACAGGCAAATAACTTGTAGGTCTATTATCGGTTTTTGGATAAAAAGTTAATTCTTTTTCCCTACTGAATTGTCTCTGTACACAGAACTTGTATACGCTGCTATCTTCAGCTTCGAGCTGAAGACGGTACTGCTACTTCACCTTGTTACTTTTCATCCACATATTAAGCCAGCTAGTATCAACATCTGAAAAGGGTTGTCATATGGGAGCATGGAAATATTCCTTTCTGTTTTCTTACATGATATTAAGAAATGTTTGATTTACTCTCTTGACTCACCATGCATATGTATAATTCTTTACTGTTGCTTAGGCATTTGACCTGTTAAAATTTTGTGTCTGCTATAGAAATTTTTGTGCACATGATAAGCTTTTTACAAGTCCAAGGAATTTTGTCAGCCAATTTGTTGTTTCATAGTATTTTTGCTTCTGTTGTATAGAATGGCTTGGGATAATTTTCTTTCACCAGCACTTTTGGTACAGGTTTTACTCAGATATAATCTTTATCTCTTGGTTTTATACCTCTTTTCAGGGGATGAACTGGTTGGTGAGGTTAGCAGGCTAGTGGTCGCTGAAGCGTGCATCCAGGCATTGGACATAGATATAACTGAAGGTCAGATCTATGAAATCAATTCAATCAAGGTAGGCATGATATGAATACTTCTGCCACTTTGAAAAATCTTATATTGCAGTTCTTTGAGATGACATATGTGGTTAACTATAGTATGTCAGCAAATGAGTCATTTATGAATAGATATAGCGCAGAGACTTAGGGTTTCTTTTTTTTTTTCTTTTCAGAATTGTTATAAAAACTGACAAAACAAAGATTGCACCACCTTTTAAAGTGGAAATTGTGGCTGAATCATTACTGGGTTTCCTCATACTTCCTATGTTTGATTCAACGATAATTTATGTGGTTGACTCGACTTCCCTCTTAAAGGGCAAAAGAACTAAATTCTCCTTTAGAGCTCACTGGCTGAGATTTTAGAAGAGCCATGTCTGTGATCCTCATCCCTTGCATCATAAACCTGCAGCATTTGCTATGTTTGTTGCATGCTATATTTCTCCGACTAGAGGAAGTGGGATGGATCAAGCATTTGACAAGTGTAGCTCTTACCAAATTTGCTTTCTTGAGGTTAAAATGACTGCTATGAAGAATAAGGTTCTTCGCAGATAATGGCCCAAATGTCACATGGGTGTCTGATTACTTGCAAAAACTTGATATTCCATTTCCAACTTTAGAACATCATTGTTTTTAAATTACAAAAAAAAAAAAAGAACATCGTTGTTTTATGTGATTACGGTGCTTGAATTTTGGTTTCCTGAATAAAATATTTGGATTTTTTTTTTCTTCCAAACAGGAGTTTCTATCTTCTTGCAGTCTTCTGTGCAATTTTCTTTAGTTCATAATTTTGCTGATTAACCTTTTTTTTTTTTTTTGTTTACTTTGCCATTATTAATTATGGTGATGCTTTGGTTTCCTCTCTTTCTTAATCGTGCGATTATATAGGATAAGTGATTGCAGTGTCCTCTTTCCTTCAGAAGTTATCTTTTCATAAAAAAGCGCACCAAAGGAGGTGTCACCTAAAAACGTTCAATATTCTGCACAGTAGTATCGTCTATCTAAAAGTTTCAGCAAAAAGATAGATAGTCACATGGGTAATCCTCTCTTCAAAACGCAATTCCTAAAACTTAAACTCCAAAAAGTTCTACTCCTTTCTTTCCTTAAAATATCATCTATCTTCTTGTTGCAATGTGAATATCAATAAGCTATTGTTAACAAAATAAATTCGTTTGAGGTGCGCAGGAACACTTTCCTAAAGGCAAATTTGTTCCCTTATTGAAAGATGCCTTCAGGATACAACAAGCCAAAGAATTCTGCAGGAAAATATTCTGACAACTAATATTTATACCTATTGAAACAAAAGGGCATAACTCTTCTGTTAATCCGAAATGACATCTTGAATGAAAATGACGTTTATGTTTTGGACACAATAAATTGACAGTTTTCCAGTTGTTTAATAAATCAGAGTAAAAAATAAATCTGATTTTCAAAATGAAGGCTCTAAGGTGCTCCAAGTGCCCATCTTGACTATATAATATATAGCCAATGTCCAAGCCCATTGCAAAGCTCAAAAATCAAAGTCAATACTTGGTCTTTCTTCAAGTCCATCAAGATTACAAAGCCCTTTACATTTGTGTTTTAACATAAGGATCATTTACTATTTAAAATCAAATTGTTAAAGTATTTTATGCGATGTTCACTGGAAATTGGTGTTAAATGGTGTGAAAAGATATATGACTGTTTTATTTTTATTTTTATTTTTTTTGTCTTTTGGGTTGCACCCGTTATAAAGCATGAGAGGAAAGCAGTGTACCTTCAGTGAAAAGATATATGACGGCTTTAACCAAACTGTACAGGGAGAAGGGCCAGGAAGCGATACACAAAAATGGCAGGAGTTGTTCAAATCTGCCAATAGACAGAGCAGAAAATGATGTCCTATGAAGCTGTGGGTTAGTTGGCAAATGGAAACTTGAAGTATGTGTGGTTATGTGTAATCTGCTCATTTTGTACAGAGAGTGATTGTGCCTGGGAGGGAAGGAAGATCTCAAACAGCTGCAAATTGTTGGCATCATTACTCCTTAAATAATCATTTTTAGAGTGCTTTTCTCTTTGATGTGAAAGTTTAATGCAGTTACCATGATTCCTCTTCATGCTTGAAAGTTTACAGCAAGCTGTTGTGTCATGAATGTTACTCCAAATATGCATTTTCCTGCGGATTCTTGTGTGATAAAAATGTTTCGTTTGGATCATGCCATCTTCAGTACTGGTGTAAATTGCATGTTCTGTATGTGCACTCCAAGACTCGGCTCTGATTCTATTTCAATACATGCTTTGCAAAGGTGCAGTGGAATTTCAGTCAAGGATACAGTGATAGAAAGGAGGAAACATAAAGGTTACAATCATAAAAAGGAAAACAAGGGGGGGGGGGGGGGGGGGAAGGGGTGCATTAATGTTCTTCTTGTCCTTGTAATATATAGTTAATGTCCAAGCCTGCATTCAAATTTCAGAAGACCAAAATCAAGCATTAATCTTGCTCCAAGTGTAATAGGATAGCCATAGCATCTTTCCCAAATAGGGGACTTAAGCGGAACTTGCTCTCCTACTTGATGATCTCAAAAGGTCTAAATCATTCTACTCAACAAGAGATTTTCATGGAATAAAACTTACGATACAACGAATATGGTAGGTCTTAATCACCTTATTCTAAATAGGATATTGTGACAAAGTGAAGCTTCTGAGATGATAAACAAAGCAGGTTTTTTGAATGAAAAATGCAAATAGCACAATATTGCAATGCTAGGAACTATAAAAAGACAGTATGTTGCAATGCCATAGATTAAATAAAAGGCAGAAAATTAGAAAAATCAGAAAATTTAGGATCGAGAAATACAATTTCTTTCAAAACGTATTTTTATAAGTATAGGATAAGTGTGCTTTCAAAAAATCATTTAAAAGAGGCAGTACCAAAGGCACAATCTTCTATCAAAAATGAAAAATTGGCTATGGAGATTTCACGTGGTCATAAATTAATACAGACACAGAGAGCTTCGATAGGAAAGTCATTTCGAATTATACCTTAATGATTCATTATACTATACTTTAGGTGGCCCTATTGGTATACAACTCATTTTTAATAGATCCGAGATGATCAAACTTGCAAAAATTTGTGCATATTTTAGCCATTTATTCTTTAGCTCAGGTTTTAGAAGATCCGAGATGATTAGACTTACGAAAATTAGCGTGAATTTTTATAATTTTTTAGTTAGCAAATCATAAACAATTAAACAAACACAAGAGCTGAACAAAAGCTTACATTTTATTCAAATGTGAATTATTATATCACTGGAAAAAGTGCTATGAGAAAGCTATAAATATAAGCAAACCAACGCATCGTTTATAGCACGTCCCTCAGGTCCGCCCATCTTTAAGTAGTGTGAATTGTTTGTCATACATAGTTTTGGCAGTCGAGTTATACATTTCTCCAATCTGAGGGTCTTTATTATTGAGAAAGAGTCCTCCTCGGCATAGACGTCGATTGCTTTTGTTTGGCCGATCTCTAGCATAGAGATTTGCCTGATACCTATGTTGGCCGATAAGAACTCTTTTTGAATTCAACGATGGCTTCCTCATTAGACTTGGCTAGCTTGTCATGCTGCTTCTTCGAATGATTGGCTTCAGTAGGAAAGTTGGAAGTTTTCGGCTTTCGGATAACAAATTCTTGCTTCAGTGAGGCGTTCTTTAAGGTCAGCTCATACACCTGCTCTTTCAACCCTTTCTCTGTTGGGCTTCCTCAAAGCTTTCTTCAAGGATTCATTCCCTGAGTCAACTTCTATTGATGCAAGCTCCAAGCCATAAACTATCTTCTTTAGCTCATTTTGAGAATAATCTTATTTTCTCTTTCCGTAACCCCGTTTTGTTGTGGGGTATGTGTACAGGACGTTTGATGATTTAACCCATGGGTTTGAAAGAAAAGCTTGAGAGGAAGAAAGTCTCTCCCATTATCTGACTGAAAAATCTAAATAGTTGTGTTATATTGGTTTTGTACCAGATGGAAAAAATGAATAAATTTTTCTGAGACTTCTGACTTTTTCTAAAGAAGTATACACATGTCATTCTAGAGAAATCATCAATGAACAATACAAAATACTGAAAGTAATTCTGATTAGACACATGTGTTGGACCTCAGACATCTGAATGCACCAATAAAAACATTTGGGAACCCGGATATTATGTGGACGAAACGTAGTACGGAGACTTTTAGCACGATACATGTGTTTACACTCTATGGGAAATGTTTTCTTGGTAAATAATTTAGGAAACAAAACTGTAAATAACTAAACGAATGGTGACCTAGCCGTCGGTGTCATACACACAATTGTCGCTTGATGGTCCCGTGAGCGAGCATAGACCGACCCTGTTGAGGAACTTCATCAACATAATACAGGCCTCCACGTTCAATGCCACGGCCAATAATCTCCTTCATATGTATGTCCTGTAAAAGGTAAAAATAAGTGTACATGAGTAAACACAATAAAGCTCTTTCGTAGTATGGCTAAGGGATAATAATTTTGAAGATAAAGTAGAGACGTATAAACAAGTGTTTAAGCTCATGTTTTGAGACACTTGTACGGAGCCTCCGCCACAAACGAGAACAAGTTCGCCAATAGATGTTTTAATATGGGTTTAAGGGTTAGAGAAACGTATAAATGCAACGAGTCATTGGTCATAGCGTCAGTGGTGCCGCAATCAAAGATCTATGTTGATGAGGTCCATAACCCTCATACATGCCAAGATAATGAGAATGCACATAATTTTACAAAAATGCAAGATCAAGGACCCTTAACAAGAAGTAAAACTAAGAAACTAATACATGAATTGGGGCCTTCCTATTTAAACATGTGCAAGATGAACCAAGGGAACTTATACATTGGGTTTACCTTATTGAACCTACAACATGATTTGTAAGAAATTTTAAAATCATTGTAAAATATCATTAGTATAGAATGTGTTCTTTATTTTGTTTTTTTTAAATGTTTATGTTGTATTAGTTTAGGCTCATCTCGATTGTGAGTTTCTGCAGGACCTGTTTTGGTAGAATTGACGTATCTCTCCAACCACAAGGCAAATTAGTAGTTGCAAGATGCTTTGGAAAGCTAAGGCAAAGATCTACAACTTTCATGTTTTGTACTTTTCCAAAATCGGTCGTCTTGGCATCCAAAAAGAGCATTCAAATGGAAGTACTGTTTCTACCAAATTCTGTGACATATTCAGTAATTTGGATGTATCTCCTCAATGGTTGGGCCAAATGCAAAGAACTTTATATGATTATTTTTACACTCAATTGTCTACAATTCTCTAAGAAAGAGCAAGGCTTAATTCGGATTGGAATATGTCCAAAAATCAGTCACAAACCAGAAAAGATTTCAAGTTGAAGACAAATCCTTAAAGTCTTCCATGAATAGTACTTGAGGGACCTACTTTGAAAATCATCATTCAAGATTTGCAAGACTAGTTTTTATGGAGCCTACATGAATAGCTTTTAGAAGTGTGTAGTCTTTTAAATCATTATTTCAATTTGTAAGATAGTTTGTTGTTTTGTAATATTTTTGCCTATAAAAGGCACATAAGAGAAGCTTTGTAATCTCACACCTTCAATGAAAATTTCTTCTTCCTTCAAGAGTAATTCTTGTGTGTTTCTTGGTTCATATTCAAAATCAAGGCTAGAATCTTTCAAGGTTTAAACATCCTTGTGAGAGTTGTCCAATTCCGGAGAGGAAAACATCCAAGAGAGAGGTATCTTGCTCGGGTTATGTAGAACTCATTGGAGGACTTATGTTCAAAAGGTTTCTTCAACTTATTTGAAGCAAGGTGAAGCTATCTTCATTGTGCCTAAACCATATTTGGAGGAGAAGCTTTAGAGTTAAAGAAAGGTCCATTCTTGCACGTATCAAAGTGGTATCAGAACGAATGTTTTTCTTAACTCAACTTATCATTTCTTTGTGTCAATTTTTCTTTTCTTTCGTTCTTCTTTAATCCACCATTCAACCATCTTCTTAGAAGGTTGAATTCTATTTGGTTTAATGTCTTCTTCTTTTTTTGAATTGTACAATTCAGAAACAAAAAGAAACCAAAACCAAAACAGTTTATCTTGTGTTTTCTAGTTCATTGTTTTGTCTATTAAATTCACTTCTTTTCTGTTACATCTTGGTTTCTTTGTTGTCCATCATTCAAAAAAAGTGTCCTCTTGTTGTTTATCAAGTTTCTTTGTTTCTTCCGGTTCAACAAGCAAAAAAACTCAATCAAATCGATATACAAGTTACTCATTTTGGTGATATAAGGTTGGATTGAACTCTAGAAAATTACCGTAACACTGGACCTACATGAAATTGGTGATATAAGGTTGGATTGGACTCTGGACAATTACCGTAACACTGGACCTACATGAAATTGGTGATATAAGGTTGGATTGGATTGACAATTACCGTAACGCTGGACCTACATGAAATTGGTGATATAAGGTTGGATTGGACTCTGAGAAATTACCGTAACGCTGGACCTATATGAAATTGGAAAGGACTAAGGACAAACATATCATAAAACACTTAAAGATTATTTCTTTTGATGATTTATGGTTTGTTTACTCATTTGGTTGGATTTCAATTTCTTTATGTTTAGACACTTTCTTGGACTTTAAGTTCTTTGTTTAGAAGCTTTTCTGCATTACTTATATTCAGTCCATTGCTTATATATCTACCTTGGTCTATCCTATATTCTTGTTGTTATCGAAGCTCTTAACTTGTTTTAGACTTTGTGTTTGTTTAGTTGTATTGTGTGGTGAGCTTAGTTGCATTTTCTTGTGTTCAATATCTGATTTGGCAGCCTCGACAAGAAAGAAAATCAATTTGTTCATCTTGAACAACTTGACAGCCTACTACACACAAAAACGTAAATATATCCATCCAAAACAAACACACAAAGTCTTACCAATCAATTTTACCAAGATATATACACCTTGATTAGCTTTGAAAGGAAAAAGAAAAAGAAAGAAAGAGAAGCTTATTTCAAAGAAAAGTTTGCACAAAATAATTGAAAGTGCAAAGAGCAAAAGAATGGTCTTGTTTCCTTCATAAACCCAAAGTACCCATTTGTTTTCACTTTTGAACACTTGAGTGCTTCTATTCATTCATACTTGCATCTAGCTTGCATAAAGCCTAAGATTAAGTTAAGGATTGCCAGGGCAACCCCTTAGCATTTCTTTGGCTTAGCCTATTACATCAAATTTGGTTTCAATTCTCTTTGAATCTTAGTACAGTCCAAGTTTGTTGTTTATAACATTGGAATTGTGAATGAATTGGTGGGAGACTTGTGAAGAAAGTTTACTTTACATGATTGAAGTTATCGGAATTGATACTCACTTGGCAAGTTTGCTTTGAATTGTTCTAGCCTCAGATTCTTCAAGGAGACACAAGATTGTGTGAACTACAAAGAGAGAGAGAGGAACAAACACTTGTGTTTTTGTTTTCCACTAACATAATAAGTTTCTTTTGTCTTTGTGTTAGTTTTCCTTTTTCTTTGTTTTCTTGTTCAATTTCAGGTAATTGTACCATGGATAAGACACCTGAGAGTACCATGGGACTTAACAAAGAAGGAGAAAGATTGCCCACAAACGTGGACGATTTAGCACAACTAATGCAAAAGATGTTGTGGAAATGAAATTGATGAGTAGTCGTGTAGAGGGCCTAGAAAAACAGTACAATCTCATCCTGAAAATCCTTTACATGAAGGACAAACATCACATGTACCGGAACATAGGCTTGAAAGTCGTGGTCTTTTGCTCCGAAAGAGGAAGAGGCAGAGAAGAGGAAGAGGGCTTAATAGGGATTTCATACCTATGAGGACCTTTGATGAAAGAGATGAAGAACCAAACCAAAGGTTTGATGACTATAACATTGAGGAAGAGTACAACCAGTTCGAAACCTGGAATCAAAAGAATAACCCACAAGAAGATGAATTCATCAAAACAAAAGTGAACATCCCCACATTCCATGGAAAGAGTGATGCTGAGGCATATTTTGAATGGGAGAAAAAGGTAATCTCATATACTCTTGTACAAATTATACTGATTTGACTAAAGTGCGCTATGCAGCTATAGAGTTTGCAGATTATGCCTTAATTTGGTGGGATCAACTACACAACGTAAGGAGAAGAACCAGAAAGCACCAATCTCTACTTGGGAAGAAATGAAAATTGAGATGAGAAAAAAATTCATTCCTTCAGACTATGAAAGAACCATCTACCAAAACTTGCAAAAACTCACTCAAGGAAGCCGTAGTGTAGATGAGTATTTCAAAGAGTTAGAGATCTTATTGATAAGAGCTAACATTGAAGAACCAGAGGAAGATACCATGGCTAGATTCCTAGCTGGATTGAACAAGGAAATTGCAAACAGAGTTGAACTTACCACATATATTGATACTTCCATGGTTCATAAAGCTGAAAAGATTGAGAGTCAACTCAAGGTAAAACCCTTTACATCTATTTATCTTTTCGAGCTAATTATGTCATCCTAGTCCAAGATGCCGTCTAGGACAAATCAAGTTTACAAGTTTTAGGGCTAACTGCATCTCAATGCCGTGGGTTCCAAGGCAGAGACTCAACCAAATCAAAGACCAACCTCAACAAAACTTGGATAAAGAGAAAAACAAGATTAAAGGTAACATTTCTAATTCCACTACTAGATTTAGAGACATTCAATGTCTTAAATGTTTTAGGTAAAAGGTCATTTTGCAAATCAATGTCTCAAACCTATAACGCATCATGTTCATTGAGAGTCCTAATGAATAGTTATTCCGATGATGAGGAAAAATGGAACATGTTAACGTTGAGTAAAATCATGATGAAAATGAGGAAAGTGTGAGTGAGGATGAAGAGCTTGCATCAAAAGAGATTCTTGGTTGTTAGAAGAGCTCTTAATGCACATGTTAAAGATTGATGAGCACGATCAACATATAGACAACATTTTCATATTCATTGCATGGTTAAAGGAAAAATTTGTACTTTGATTATTGACTCTGGATCCTGTACTAATGTGGAAAGTGTTGAACTCGTTAGAAAACTTGATTTGCCATTACTTAACCACCCGCACCCTTATAAAACTATCTTAGTTGAATGATTGTGGAGAAGTGAGTGTTAGCAAACAAGTTTTGATCTCATTGTCTATTGGTGGGTATAAGATGATATCTTAGGTGATGTAGCTACTATGCATGCAAGTCATATCTTTTTAGGTAGACTATGGCAGTTTGATAAGAAAGTTACTTATGCTGGATACTTGAATAGGTATTCATTCAGGTTTAACATAAGTTGTTTAAGCTACATGCATTACCCCCCACACAAGTATTTGAAGATCAAAGAGAATGTGTAAGAACAGGAATGATCCTAAGGAGAAAGAAGGCAGTAAAGAGAAATTTCTGGAGTGTATTAAGAATGAAAGAAAGAAAAATGAGTCTAAAGGCAAAGAGATAGTAAACATTGATGAAGACAAACTCAAAGAAATTTGCTTTCTTTGCCAAACCAAGTGAAGTCTCACATGCCATAAACTCAAAACAAAATTGTCTATGTTTTGATGTTAAGGAGTCTCTGTTTTCGTATGAGTGACTTAACCCTCCACTTTGCCCAGTGGAGTTTATCTTTGCTTGAATGAGTTTTCAGGGCTGTTTGTCCTGAAGAAGAACTTCTGGTTTGCCGCCTTTAAGAGGAATTTGAGCACAAAATAGACTTCATACCTGGTGCTTGTCCTGCCTAATAGGCCAGTCCTACATAGCAAATCCTGCTGAAGAAGAAGGAAATTCAATGCCAGTAAAAGAACATCTTGGCCAAGGAAAGGTGAGGGAAAGCATGAGTCCTTATGTTTTCCTGTGATCATTGTACCAAAGAAAGATGTACATGGAGGATGTGTACTGATTGTAGAGCCATCAACAAGATAACTGTAAAATACAGGTACCCCTATTCCGAGACTTGATGATATGCTTGATGAATTGCACGGTGCTAAGTATTTTACCAAGATTGATCTTAAAGTGGTTACTTTCAAGTACGCATTAGAGAAGGTGATGAATGGAAAACTGCATTTAAGACTAAGTTTGGATTGTATGAGTGTTAATCATGCCATTTGGCTTAACTAATGTACCTAGTACTTTCATGAGATTAATGAATGAAGTCTTACGTGCATTCATTGGAAAATTTGTTGTTGTGTACTTTGACGATATCTTGATTTACTCTAAGACTTTGCATGAACACATAGGCCACCTAAGAAGCGTTTTTGAAGCATTGAAGAAAGAACAATTATATGCAAATTTCAAGAAATGTTCTTTTGTATGGAAAAAGTTGTGTTTCTAGGATTTGTGGTTAGTGGCAAATGGAATTAAAATGGATCAAGATAAAGTGAACTCAATTGTGTTAGTTTATAAAAATTTTTGATGATACAAAAAGATGTTTAAAAGGAATAAGATGAAATTTCATATCTTAAGTTCGAAGCAAATTGAAGTAAACATGTGCGAGACGAAAAATCTCTCATAAATCGGATGAGGTTACACTCAGCTTCCTCAAGAGATCCATGTGAAGTTTGGTAAAGATTTAAGCACTCAGAACCACGTCATACTCTCAGCTAAAAGACGTAGATCGATTGACGTGTATCTGAGAGACGTCGATCTCTCAGTTAAGCATACGTCGATCGATCGACGTATAACTGAGAGACGTCGATCTCTCAGCTTCAGGTATGTCGATCGATCGACATACATCTGAGAGACGTCGATCTCTCAGCCTAATGACGTCGATCGATCGATGTCATTCTGAGAGACGTCGATCTCTCAGCTCTGGCACGTAGATCGATCGACGTCTCCAGAGTTCAAAAATTTTCAAACGTTGGAACAAAATCCAAGGGAGATCTATGATATTTTCTCTCTCCAATCTTGCTCAAATTTCTTGTGGACTTTAACCCAACATACTACATGCTTCCTTGACTATTTTAACATGTCTAAGATTCTCTAGGGTGGCTATCCAAGATCAAATCACTCCATAGGGTGGCTAAAGACTATTTGGGCATTCTTGACATTTTTGAAGATGAAGACTTGGTGGAGAGCCTCAAAAACGTGGTCAACTTTTCTATAAATAGAAGAGGCTTGGATGAAGCAATTACACACTTTCAACATCATCTAGCTTCATTTTCCATTGTTGTATATTTCTCTCATACTTGTAAATTTGTTTAAAGCTTGTCTAGCTTTTCTTTGATCTTCATTATTGTATATTGAGAGAAAGAGAGTCAAGCACAAGAGGAACCATAAATATTTGATCTCTTGCTTGTGCTTAGACTTGTGAAAAGTGTGAACCTTACCATATTTCTTCAACCCCTGGAGAAAGTTCTTGAGGGAACTTTTGTTAAGTTGTGAGGGAAGCATAGGAAGTTGTTCTTGCTAAGAGCCGGTAGGTTGCTAGTAGTTACACAAGTGAGTTTTGTGCAAGAAGTTGCTGTTGTTGTTGCTTGCACTAAAGTATTGTGTAAGTGTTGTTGTGTTTTTCTTATTGTTCATAATAAGAAGAGTAGTTGTTGAAAAATCCACTTTGAAAACAAAGTGGTAGTAGAGTAGAATACATTTATGATCGAACCACTCTATATCCTGTGTACTCATTCACAGACTTCTCATCTCCCATTCTTGCTCTGATTTTGAATATCTTTTGAGTTGAGCAAACGAGAAAATTCCGCAAAATAGCCAAACCTCTATTACACACCCCCCGTTAGAGTGTATTTCGGACTTAACAATTGTATCAGAGCCTAACCTTGATTGCTTGGCCTATCTTATGCAAGTAGCAAGGTTAAAGGATCATGGCAATGACAACCTCAACCTCAACCTCAACCTCTTCATCTCCTAAGCCTACTACTGCATTTTCCGGATCAAACACTAAAGCACCTATGTTTGATGCCCAAAATTATTCTTGTGGAAATTTCGAATGATCAATCACTTGAAAGGCTGTGGATTTGATATATGGAGAGCCGTTGTCAAAGGAATTGAAGTTCCTATGATTACCAACTCAAAAGGAGAATCAATATTCAAAGATGAGGATGACTACACCGATGAAGAAATAAGATTTGCCATTAATGGCAAAGCATTTGATATTCTCTCAAGTGCTCTCACCACCACCGAGCTTATAAGACTTCAAGGTCTTGAAACAGCTCATGAGGCATGGAAAAGGCTTGAAATGATACATGAAGGAACTGAGCAAGTAAGAATGGCCAAACGACTTATGCTCATGAAGGAGTATGAGATGTTCGGAATGAAAAGCGGTGAGAAGATTGAGGAGACAATCGATCGATTCACACGAATAGTGAATCAACTCTCCATGGTTGACAAGAAAATTTCAAATGAAGACCTTGTCTCAAACTTCTCAAAGCCTCTTTGCCAAGAGAATTGGACACCCAAAGTCACCGCCATCACAGAATCAAAGATCTCAAGACTCTTACCCTTGATGAGCTATCCGGTAATCTTCTTATACTCATGATTCTTATTGATGAACAAAAGTAGGATGAATCCTATCAAGCCCACACAAACATCACACAAGGATGTGGTGGTAGAGTCCGATGAATCGGATGAGGAAGTTTCTCTTCTAGTAAGAAAATTTAGAAAGAATGGCAACTAGAAACCAAATCTCAGCAAGAAGTTTTTCAAGAGACCATCTAAAGAAAAAGGAAGAGCAAGTGAAAAATTTGCTATAGATGTGGTCGACCCGATCAGCTGCATTGCCGATTGCCACGTAAAAAGAGCCGCAAAAGCAAGAGAAGAAGGGTCTTTCCTCAAAAGAAGAAAAGCCCTCAAACGCGGAGGTAACACCACGTGGATGATATCCTTTCGGAATCAGAAGGAGAAGAGAGTGAAGATCAGGGTGTTGGAACTTGTTGCAAATGGTTGAAAATCCAAAGATTCAAGCATACCTGTCTATGGCAGATTGAAGATGATCTTGAGGTAAATTCTAACCCTTCAAAGTTTGCATGATAAAATAGGAGATTTGCAAGATGAATTTGAAAAATTGAATCTAAAATATAAACAGTTGAAGAAAGAATTCAAGAAATGCATCTTAGAAAATAAGAGCTTACATGACAAGAATATTTTGAATGTTTCAAGAGCATGACATCATACTCACCATGCTAAAACCGTAGCTATTGAAAATGTAGAAATTAGAAAAGAATGTGAGAAACTAAAGTTAGACTTACAAAGACTAACAAATGGTAAAACAATTTAGACATACTACTTGAAATCAAAGAATTGGAAATGATAAATCCGGTTTAGGATTTAAATTCATCATCTTCTTATATCAAACCTAAGTCCCTTAAAGAAGAGGGCAAATAATAGAAAACACAAAATTCATCACCTTCAAAACCAAAGCATGTACCCACTTGTTTTTATTGCAACAAACTAGGACATGTGAAGAAAATGTAGAGCTAGATTTGGAAGCACATATGTTTGGAAGCCTAAGGGTCGACAAACTAACCCTAAAGGACCCAACCATCAAAGGGTACCAATGCATACATCTTTTGGTTTTGTAGGCTCTCAAGATAAATGAGTAGAAAGACCAAGAAAAGGAACCAAATGGCTTATGGACAGCGGATGTTCAACGCACATGACCGGAGACAAACGTTGTTCACCAAGCTCAAGCTCCAAGATGGTGGAACGGTGCATTTTGGCAATGGGAAGCCAAAATCCTTGGACATGGAGAAATTGGTAACTCTTCTTTTACTATTAATAATGTATATATGTAGAAGGGCTTAAGTATAATTTGATAAGTGTTAGCCAACTATGTGATGCTAATTTTCAAATTGAATTTGTGAAAAGAAAATGTGTTGTGAAAAAGAACGATAAGATTGTTTTTGAGCTATACGTAAAAATGATGTTTACAAATTTAGCACACATGATTTGATATCACAAAATGTTTCTTGCCTAGTTGCCAAAAATGATTTGACTCAACTATGGCATAGACGACTTGGACATATTAGTTTTAAAAATTCAAAGAGATTTGCAAAAATGAAAAAGTCCAAGGTCTTCCAAAATTAAATTTCGAAAACCATGGCTTATGTGACACTTGTCAAAAGGCAAAGCTTGTTAAAACAAGCTTCAAACCCAAAAGTGAAATCTCCACCACCAAACCCTACAATTGCTTCATATGGATTTGTATGGGGATATTGGTACGCAAGTCTAAGTGGAAAACATTACACCTTTGTGGTGGTAGATGACTTCTCTAGGTACACTTGGGTAATGTTCTTAGCTAAAAAGAATGATGCATGCCAAGAATTTATAAAGCTTTGTAAGAGATTAGAAAATCAAAGAGAGACACAATTAAGGAAATTAGAAGTGATTGGTGATAGAATTTCAAGAATTTTGTGTATCCAAGGGGTATGGACACAATTTCTCAGCTCCAAGAACTCCTCAACAAAATGGTGTTGCGGAAAGGAAGAATAGAAACACTTCAAGAAATGAGTAGAGCCATGCTAAACGAATTTGAGTTACCCAAATATTTTTGGGCCGAAGCGGTAAATACCGCTTGTCATGTGATCAATAGAGTTTATTTGAGACCATTTCTCAAAAAGGCTCCTTATGAGCTTTGGAAAGGTAGAGTACCAAATATTGGTTATTTCAAGGTTTTGGTTGTAAGTGCTTTATACTTAACACCAAAGATAACTTGGATAACTCGACTCAAGCGGATGAAGGAATCTTTATGGGTTATGCTCAAAATAGCAAGGCATTTAGAGTATATAATAAAAGAAGCATGAAAGTTGAAGAATCAATTCATGTCAAATTTAGTGGAACTCAATGAGGACAAATCAAACATTAACGATGATGATGATAGATGATGAAATAATTGAAGTAATCCATATAGAAAAAATTTGAGAATCCAAAAGGTAATATTTGTTATTGACCTTAGGGATTGATCCACTTGAACCTAAGGTTGAAAATGAAGAAGTAGGAGGAGATACCTCAAATTTACCGGATTCATATAAGTATAGGAAAGATCACCCTAAAGAGTTGATATTAGGTGAAACTGCCAAGGCACAATGACTAGGAGAAAATTCAATGAAAATGCCTTCATTTCACAAGTTGAGCCTAAAAACAAAAAGGAGGCAATAATGATGAAGATTGGGTATTGGCCTATGCAAGAAGAATTAATCAATTTGAAAGAAGTGATGTTTGGGAATTAGTTGCTAAACCTAGTTGATCATCCCGTAATTGGCACTAAATGGGTAAGTTAGAAATAAAATGGATGATAAGGAACATCACTAGAAACAAAGGCTAGGCTAGTAGCACAAGGCTATAGGCAAGAGGAAGGCATAGACTATGATGAAAACTTTTGCCCCCGTAGCTAGGTTAGAAGCTATTAGGATGCTATTAGCATATGCATGCTATAAGGAGTTCAAACTATATCAAATGGATGTGAAATCCGCAATTCTTGAATGGAATAATTCAAGAAGAGGTCTATGTAGCTCAACCTTCGGGGTTTGAAAATCATGATTTTCCAAATCATGTTTTTTAAACTAAAAAAGGCCCTTTATGGACTTAAACAGCTCCTAGGGCTTGGTATGAGAGGGTTAAGTAACCTTCCTACTTGAGAACGAGTTTTCAAGAGGAAAAGTCGACACTACTCTTTTATTAAAGAACAAGGAAACCATCAATTGCTTGTTCAAATTTATGTGGATGATATTATATTTGGTGCTACTAACGATTCTCTTTGTGAGCATTTTGTAAAATTGATAGGAAGGAGAATTTGAAATGAGCATGATGGGTGAACTCAACTACTTCCTTGGTCTACAAATTAAGCAAACTCAAGATGGAGTGTACATATCTCAAACAAAGTACACAAAGGATTTGCTCAAGAAGTACAAATTCGAGGAGATGGAAGAAGTGTGAGCACTCCGATGAGCACAAGTCAAAGCTTGACAAAGACGAAAAAGGGAAAAGCCCGGTTGAGGTAACCAAATATGGGGGTATGATTGGTAGTTTACTTTATTTGACCGCTAGTAGACCGGATATTTTGCATGCTGTGTGCTTATGTGCTAGATTTCAAAGTAATGCCTAAGGAATCACATTTAGTTGCTGTTAAACGTATCTTTAGGTATTTAAAAGGAACTTTGAATTTTGGATTGTTTTATCCAAAAATGGATGTTTTGATTTAAGAGGGTATAGTGGACTCCGACTATGCCGGAAATCTTGTTTGATAGGAAAAGCACCTCCGGGACGTGTCAATTCCTTGGAGATTGCTTGGGTTTCTTGGTTCTCTAAGAAACAAAATAGTGTGTCACTTTCAACGGCGGAATCCGAATATATATCGAGGCCGCTTCATGTTGTGCACAACGACTTTGGAGGACAAACACAATTGAATGATTACAATGTTAAGTTTGAGTAAAAGTTCCCATCCTATGTGACAATACCTCAGCCATAAGTATAGCACAAAACCCGGTTCATCATAGTAGAACAAAACACATTGAAGTGAGGCATCACTTCATAAGAGATTGCATTCAAAAAGGATTGGTATGCATTGAGTTTGTTCCAACAAATGACCAACTGGCGACATCTTTACCAAATCTCCCCACTGAGACATTCGAATCAATTAGAACGAGACTAGGAATGATAAACATCAGTTAAAGGGATGAAAATTGAAAATTTCAAAATCAGGGACACGTCGAACGATCGATCGACGTATCAAAACAAGAGATCGACGTACGTCGATCTCTGACATCGATCGATCGACGTACGTCGAACTCAGACGTCGATCGATCGACATCGACGAATTCAGCAGTATAAAATCTGTCAAAACGCGAATCCTCTTCATTTCAACACTTTCATCAGAGAAACCCTACAAAAGCGCCGCCCCCTCTTCCAAAATCATTTCTCTCTTCAATTTCATCTCTAAATCAAGATTAATCAAATCCATCTCTGCCCTTGATTCTTGAGTTCCTCCTCTCATTAAATTCCTCACATTTCAAACTACAATGCTCTCTCTCAGAGCCCTAAAATCTCAAAATTCTGCAAGGAGCAAAAATACAACCAGAGACCTAGATCTTCTAGGGGTGAGGGAGAGGTTCAAGCTCCTCTCAAGGACAATCTTCTCAACCTAGGAGTGAAACAATCAATGGACATGAGTCCAAGGGGCCGTACTTGCCGGGATTAGAAGTGAGCTCACCCTCTCAAACTTCCCCTTGGATTAAATCAAAAGATGCCAAGGAGGCCTTGACGGCAACCCTGTTCCCCCGAGGGCAAAATAAGGTATATACTAGACTTCTCAATTTTATATGATAAATGGGATGATGATGAGAAAGAGCAAACATCCCACTCAAGTTGCTTAGAATAAAATGATATTCTAAGGCAATAATGAACTAAGCCCAATCATTGAGTGGCTAGATGTTCAAGAGTGGGAGGATTGTATGGAATGAGAATGAGTATGTCAAAAATGTCCACTAGGTATACTCGACATATTTTATGCAAATTTGTGATTGAATACATAAATACACCTTCCTTTAGCTCTACACTCTTTATTGATAGACACCATATCAAATGGAAAAGTTGAAAAAAAATTTGTGACCTGATGGGTGTACCCAACGAAGGTATTTTGAGTTTGATGCATGGAAATGGGATGCGCCAAATGGAAAGTATCTGAAGATGAAGTTAAGACTTTCCTAGGCTTCCATCCTAGTCAAAAAACACAAATGATATGCCTTTAGTCTACAGCACTCTTCTGGCCATTGTTACATTCTGTATCAATGTAAATCCACAAAAACTGCCAAGTTACCTTGACTTCTACATAGCATACCGAATAGCTAACCGGAGAAGGTTAGACTTTGGGGAGCTTTTCATGACAAATGTTTGTCGAAGCAGCAACCAAACAAAACAAGGGGCCCTACCCTATAATAACCTTATTTATAGGATACTCAGGTAGATGACACGGAATATTGACAAGTATTATTCACAAAGACTTCTACGATAAAGTCAATATCCAACAAATACTAAAGTCTAGAAAAGAAGCGATGAGGAAGAACAGGAGGAGGAGGCAAGGGAAGAAGAGAAGACTTTCCGGATGAGGCACCTATTCCTGAACCGGAGCTCAACCAGCACCAAGTAGCTTGAGCTCCAATGTTCCAGAACTTCAAGCTCAAGTTATAGTCTTCAGCAGGAAGTCGGTGAGCTAAAGGGCAAAGTAACCGTGCACGAATCAAGATTTGCCAAGCTCAAGGCAAAAATGAAAGCGTGTATTCCTGGAATCACGTTTTCTTCAGATGAAGACTAGAGTGTTTTGTTTTAGCTTGCTTCTAGTTCTAGCTTAGTTTGTTGTTGGTTGTAAAACTTGAATGAGTCTTTGAATTTAATGAAGTATTGTTGCTTATTTTTTTGATGCTTTCAAAAAGGGGGAGAAAATGGTTGTTGTTGCTTAAGTGGCTTAGTGGCTCATTGGTTGATTAAGTGGCTTATTTGACTTATTGGTTGTCTTTTTGGCATGTTGCTTAAGTGGTTTGGCATGGTTTATTGGGCATGGTCTATTGGAATGATTTATTGGCATGTTGCTTTTCTTTGGCAAAATGAGGTAAGCTTGAAAATTGGTATCTTTGAAAATTGTTGGTGAAATGAAAATGAGCATGAAAAGTTATTTGGTTGGGGGGAGCAAATTTATAAGGAGAAGCATTTTGATAGGGGTTTGCAGAATCTTGTTCACATTGATTATTGTGGAAGGTATAGAGTGGCATATACTTAGGGGGGAGATTGATATTTTTCAAATGTAAAATATTCAAAAATAAAGCAAAAACATCTTTTAGAATCTTCGGTTTTGAAATCATCAAAAAGGGGGAGATAGTTTATAAAATGTTTCGATGATAACAAAAAGATGTTTATAAAAGGAATAAGATGAAATTTCATATCTAAGTTCGAAGCAAAATTGAAGTAAACATGTGGCGAGACGAAAAATCTCTCATGAATCGGATGAAGGTTATCATCAGCTCCTCAAGAGATCCATTGAAGTTTGGTAAAGATTTAAGCACTCAGAACCAACGTCATACCTCAGCTAAAAGACATAGAATCGATTGACGTGTATCTGAGAGACGTCGATCTCTCAGTTAGCATACGTCGATCGTATCGACGTATAATTGAGAGACGTCGATCTCTCCAGCTTCAGTTGTCGATCGATCGACATACATCTGAGAGACGTCGATCTCTCAGCCTAATGACGTCGATCGATCGACGTCATTCTGAGAGACGTCGATCTCTTAGCCAGAGCTGACGTCGATCTCTCAGCTCTGCACGTAGATCGATCGACGTCTCCAGAGTTCAAAAATTCATTCAAACGTTGGAACAAAATCCAAGGGAGATCTATGATTTTTCTCTCTCCAATCTTGCTCAAATTTCTGTGGACTTTACACCCAACATACTACATTGCTTCCTTGACTATTTTTAAACCATGTCTAAGATTCTCTAGGGTGGACTATCCAAGATCAAATTCATTCTATAGGGTGGCTAAAGACATGTTGGGGCATTATCTTGAACATTTTTGAAGATGAAGACTTGGTGGTGAGCCTCAAAAAACGTGGTCAACTTTGGTCTATAAAAATAGAAGAGGCTTGGATGAATTAGCAATTACACACTTTCAACATCATCTAGCTTCATTTTCTATTGTTGTATATTTCTCTCATACTTGTAAATTTGTTTAAAGCTTGTCTAGCTTTTCTTTGATATTCATTATTGTATATGGAAGAGAAAGATAGTCAAGCACAAGAGGAACCATAAATATTTGATCTCTTGCTTGTGCTTAGACTTATGAGAAAGTGTGAACCTTACTATATTTTCTTCAACCCATTGTGAGAAAGTTCTTGAGAGAACTTTTGTTGAAGTTTGTGAGGAAGCAAGAAGTTGTTCTTGCTAAGAAGCTGTAGTTGCTGTAGTTGCACAAGTGAGTTTTGTGCAAGAAGTTGTTGTTGTTGTAGCTTGCACTAAAGTATTAGTGTAAGTGTTGTTGTGGTGTTTCTTATTGTTCATAATAAGAAAGAGTAGTTGTTGAAATCCACTTTAGAAACAAAAGTGGTAGTGGAGTAGAATCATTTACGATCGAACCCACTCTATATCCGGTTTTGTACTCATTCACTACTTCTCATCTCTCATTCTTGCTCTGATTTTGAATATCTTTTGGAGTTGAGCAAACGAGAAAATTCCGCAAAATAGCCAAACACTCTATTCACCCCTCCCCTCTAGAGTGTATTTCGGACTTAACAAATTTTAGAATGGCCAATTCCCACAACTGTTGGAGATGGTGAGAAGCTTTTATGGGTTGGCTAGTTTCTATAGAAGATTTGTTAAGGACTTTTCCACTATTGTTGCAACCTTTGAATGAGATTGTTAAAAAAGACGTAGGATTTTAGTGGGGAGAGTCACAACAGAAAGCCTTTGATGACTTAAAGCAAGGTTAAACTTCTGCACCTATTTGTAAGTATTATTTACATGATGGTAATTTGTTTAAAGAAAGAAAATTGTGCCTACCTAAGTGTTCTCGTTAGAGAGATACTTGTCAAAGACGCACATTGTTCACTCGGGAATTTTCGAACTAAGCATATGAGCTAATTTAGAAATTAAGTAGTCGTTGGGTGTAACGACCCCCTCGGAATTAAATTAATTTTACCATGTGGATTATGTCCAAGTAAATTTTTTATTTATATTAGAGTGTACATATGTATAAAAGTAAGGAAAAAAAATAATAATAATAGAATAAAAAAAGAATGTGAAAAGTCGTGGCTAGAAAAAAGAAAAGAAAGACAAAAAAACAATAAAATAAATATAATAAATAAGAATGGGAAAAGGCAAGAGGATAAGAACAAAAAAAATATAATAAAAAAAAAAAAAGAAAAGAGGTACGTGATTGATGGGGGGTTAAATTTTCCCCCCAATTTCGCTAAAAAGAGAGGGATAAAACGGGAGCAGGGGGGGCAACGCATTGAAAAAAAGAAGAAGTGAGAACGCAGGGGGCAGGAGGCGCGTCAGGCAGCAGGAGAGGTAGGGAGAAAAGAGGGAAGAGGAGGGAAAGAGAAGAAGGAGAGGAGAGAGAAGAAGAGAAAGTCACCCGGGTATATTTCAATCGCGTAGTGTGTCTGCACCCAGGTAGGTTCCCTTTTCCCCTCCATTTGGTACAAATTCCTGCATGCTTTGGTGATATATTATGTGTTTATTGTTTTGTAATTGTTGAAATATATATACTATGTTGCTAGCGTTTGATTACTGTGTTTGATGACTAGCGTTTGATTACTGTGTTTGATGACTGCGTTTGATTACTGTGGAATGCGGATACTGTTTTGCATGGACTGGATTTGATTTTAGGGAAAAATTTTGATAATCAAAATAGTAAAAACTGCCTTGGTTTTGATTTTAGGAAAAAATTTCATAATCAAAATAGTAAAACTGCCTTGGTTTTGATTTTAGGGAAAAATTTGATAATCAAAATAGTATAACCTTTGCGCAAGCGTTTTGAGACTGTGGAATGCTGCGGTCTATGCGATTCGTGTAGATTTGAAGTTAGGGATGAATTTGATATCAAAAGAATTTCTAGGATTTATTTTATTCATGTTATTTAATTGATAAAAAAATAGTATTAAATATAGGAAAAATATAAGTAAATATCAGAAAATCATAAATAAATTCTATAAATTATAAAATACTGAAATTAAATGATTTTCATCAAATTTCTGTGTAGCGGGCCGATTGTGCGTAGGTCTGACTCATTTACTTTTTTTAAAAAAACACACATATCTTTTTATTGAATGACTCATGTTACTTAATATATATAAAAATACATAAAATAAAATAATCTACTGAGCCGACCGCGGGTTAGGCCGAATGGCCAACGGACCGGGCCCCAGTTGGCTGGCCCAATTAAACAGAAAAAATATATATATAATAAAAAAATAATATAATTCTGAATTTTTGGAAATTCTGTAATTGTTATTTAATTAATTTTAATAGTAATAATTATAAGAAAAATGTCAATAAAATCGGAAAATTATATAGAAATTCCAGGAAATTATAAATTGATGAAACTAGATTATTTTCATTAAAATTCGGTAAATTGTGATAATTTATCTAATTAGATAATTAGGAAATAAATAGAAATAAATATGAGAAAATAAGGAGAAATATGGAAAAAGCCTGGTGAATGTATACGAAAAGTGGAAAAATGGAGTTGACTCCGAACAACGCTGAATCAATACTCGATAATAAGTGAACCTAGAATTGAGTGCCGGAGGATGGTGAGGATGGGCCAGGGGCCTCAGGCGTTTGTGTTTTTTGCATTCATGGCACGTGCATTGCAATGATGGCGGGTCGTGACTTACGGGTCACGGGCACTCAGGATGGTGTACGGTGGCGAGGCCCACGACACTCAGGATGGTGTACGGTGGCGCGGTCACGCACACTCAGTATGGTGACTGTGGGGTGTATGACCTGCAGCCGCTCAGTAGGACCCGGGTTCATGCATTGCACGGTGGAGATATCTGCATTCTGTGTGACATGACTTTGTTGCCGTGTGACATGCATAGTAGGAACATGCATCATGATGTTGCGCATTCTTTATCTGGAGTGAATTACTTTCCGCAGTCTTTCCTATGCTTATGTGATATCATGTTTTATGTGTTTATGTGTTATATCATTTGTAGTATGCTAGTCTTGTACGAGTTGGAGGCAGGTGCCTACTGGGTGATTTCCCGTCCCTCACCCCCCCTACTTCTCCCCCCCGCCAGGTGAGCACGAGGAAGGGTACGATTATATCTTTGCTGAGGACGGGGCTGATACGGTAGTACGGGCAGACTGACGGTCGCACCTAGGATACGAAGAGACTTTGCGACTGTCCGTTATTAGTTCATTGGGGTTTACAGACATCACCTTGCATAGTTCGATAAACTCTAGATGTTAGTACGTTGACGTTATTGTCATGCTTTATTTATTATTCTATTGAGGATTTTCTTTTATTCAAGGTAATTTAATGTTATGGTAATTCGTTTCCGCGAGAAAAATTTCTACATATTTTCGGACATGTAGGAGGTTGATTCGACGCCTTGTATTCTCCTTAGTGAGATACGGCGGGTGCACCATTCCCGATGTTAGGGTTCGGGAGCGGGCGCTACAGGTGGTATCAGAGACGAGGCTTCAGATCCGCCTCGGAAACGCAGGATTAACTAGATCACTTAGACTTAAGCCATGATCTTTACCTAGGAATTACGATTATACCCCTAATAAATGAAGTAGACCTAAGTTATGATCGGGTTAAGGGTGGTGTGTGCCGTTGGTTGAGCTTTCTTCATTTAATTACCATTGTACCCCTGAACTTTTCGCCTGAGCACCCTAAATGACCAAATCCGTCTATTATTTCCGTCAATCTAAATTCTTGTCAAGGTTCGGCGAAATCCAAGGAAATACTGTCGAGTCGTTAAAAAAACTGGCAAAGGAGGCAACGGTGGTTATGGTACGACCACTAGAATCACGGGGTCATTCCCCAGCATTGGTTGACACCACGGCCACCACCTTGGTGCAATAGCGGCGGTAACAGTTGAACCAGCGGTTTTCGCCGCTACTTACCACCGGACCTGAGATTCTATTACAATCGAAATGCAGGACGTCCGAATTAACGGCGTTTAGAAGGACCCGTCACCAAAGGAGACAGAAATATGCGACGTGACCGCTAACAATCACAGGATCGCCCGTGTCAAAAGTACGGTCGTGGAGGAGCGCATGGTCACCGCCGCCACCATGTGCTCATTATGGGACGCCACACTTGGGTCAGAGTAAGGGAAAATTTAGCTAGTATGAGTGCTACAACTGGGAAGTTTTATGAGAGAAGGCACTGAGCAAAGCCGGCGCCGCCATCATAACAAAATGAGGAGGAGCATAAAGGGGAGCAAGGATCAGTATCCAAATCCACGTGACGACCGATGCGGACGTCATGGAAACTGGCGACGTCATAGCAAGTTCCACCGTCGCCGACCAGGTATCATGACTCATCGTCAGTACAGAGGACGTTAGTCATAGATAAATGATCAGAGTTGCGCAACGGAAGCGTGGCTTTCTCAATCACGTAAGTTCAGAAGAATGAACCTTAGTTAGATTCGAAGAAGATGAAGGATATCGCTGAGTAGCACTGACCGACCAAGGTGGGAGTTTCTTGGTTTGGCTAGCTGCTACATGGAATTCGTTCGAGAATTTTCGTTGATACTTACGCCCCTAAGCAGACGGAAGCATAAGAAGGCAAAGTTCGAGTGGACAGTTGATATCAACAAAGATATCAACAAAGCTTTGCTGAGCCAATATATATATATATATATATAATAAAAATAATAAAATAAAAAATAAATAAATAACACAACATAGTGCACACAATACTCATGACCGACACAAACAAATACATAGCCCACCATAACATGTAAACAATTAACTTAAATCGTTAGTAGTAAAATCACAGTCACATCTGCAAAACCAATAGTTTTCCCCACCATCATATGCTACCACTCCATGGCCAAATAAAATTTACTAATTCAAGTACAACATGAACCATAGACACCACAAAAGTGCAAAATAAAATAATAGATATATATGTATATATGTATATAATGGTAATAATAATAAAATTGACCACTATATATATATAAAAAAGTATCAGCTTGTTGTAACATACTAACATAAGGATAATAAGTACAAGATATACTAACCACTAGAATGTGTACGCTCTTACCGTAGTGTAACTCTGTGAGCTATAATGCACCAACCAACTTACTAAACCATATAATGTTATCACCACATCAAACACAAATAGTATAAGTGTGAAGGACTTTATATACACTATACCTGTACATACAAAGCGACCAACATGAAAATATGAAGTAATAGGCAAAAGCTCACGATAAATATAGAATACGATAACAACGTAGGAGTAGCGAACATATAAAAGATATACGATAAGTCAGGATTAATGTATTAAATGATCACTACAAAAAAAACACCCACTCTCTTACAACAATAAAGAAGCAATTAGACAAACACCATTTGTTACAACATAATGTTATAACGTAAATAAAAAAACCAAAACATACAAATAGATACATGAAACAAAAGTAACTACACGATGCTAAGTACATATGCACAAGTATACACGCAACTGTTTCAATGAGCCCACAACATAACTAATACAACAAAACGGTAATAAATATCATAGTATATAACGACAGCAAACAACACAATTACAAAGAATACAATAACAAATACCTTGCATACAAGACATGGATTACAAAAAAATAGGCATACAAATCCAAGTGTTAAAACAAATTAACAATAGACACATTTATGAGTTAGAAACGACATAGCATTGCATGACAACATAGTAATAGACTAAAGTGTAAATAATTTAATAAAAAAATAGTTAAAAAAAAGAGAAAAGAGAATTTTTATTAATTATCTTACTTAAGCATCCGAATAAATTATATATATCTACCTTACAGTAAAATCCATACATTTATGCACTTCCTTCGGCATAGTGTAACTCTGTGAGCTATAATGCACCAACCAACTTACTAAACCATATAATGTTATCACCACATCAAACACAAATAGTATAAGTGCGAAGGACTTTATATACACTATACCTGTACATACAAAGCGACCAACATGAAAATATGAAGTAATAGGCAGAAGCTCACGATAAATATAGAATACGATAACAACGTAGGAGTAGCGAACATATAAAAGATATACGATAAGTCAGGATTAATGTATTAAATGATCACTACAAAAAAAACACCCACTCTCTTACAACAATAAAGAAGCAATTAGACAAACACCATTTGTTACAATAATAATGTTGTAACGTAAATAAAAAAAAAAACCATAACATACAAATAGATACATGAAACAAAAGTAACTACACGATGCTAAGTACATATGCACAAGTATACACGCAACTGTTTCAATGAGCCCACAACATAACTAATACAACAAAACGGTAATAAATATCATAGTATATAACGACAGCAAACAACACAATTACAAAGAATACAATAACAAATACCTTGCATACAAGACATGGATTACAAAAAATAGGCATACAAATCCAAGTGTTAAAACAAAGTAACAATAGACACATTTATGAGTTAGGAACGATATAGCATTGCATGACAACATAGTAATAGACTAAAGTGTAAATAATTTAATAAAAAAATAGTTAAAAAAAAGAGAAAAGAGAAATTTTTATTAATTATCTTACTTGCATCCGAATAAATTATATATATCTACCTTACAGTAAAATCCATACATTTATGCACTTCCTTCGGCATAATTTATATAACGACATTTATACAACAATGACACAACATGTAACAAATATTATTAACGACTAACCTAAGTACAAAAAGAGATATCACGATAAACAAAGACTAAATAAACGCGCGTATCGTGTGTACTGCTAAAGACTCAACCAACAAACAACATAAACATAATACAAGTGATAAACTGCAAATAACGGTTGTAAATTCATATGTTACGTATAATACATAAGCTATACATGCGTTTAAACGAGGATACACAACTCACTATTTGTGTATACCATACATGTTCAACAAGTTAACCAAAAAAAAAACCGACAACACATATTAAAACTTGTGTATGCAGATACATATAATGGACGATGCTACGTTTGAGCACTGCATTTCATCCCAAACGGATGGGCTGTCAGAGAAGACGGTAAGGACATTGGAGAACATAATGAGGGCTCACGCCATTAATTTCAAGGGAAACTGGGATGGTATGATCAAGTTGACCAAGTTCTTCGACAACAGTAGCCACTGTAATGCTATAAGCATAGCACTATTTGAGGCACTCTATGGGCACAAGTGTAGATTCTTTATCCATTGAAATAAAGTGGGGGAGCACGCTACTACCCGGACCAGAGTAGATTGAGCAGACCAAAGAGAAAGTGAAGTCGATTCGTGATGGGCTCAGGGTTGTCCAAGATAGGAGCAAGAGTTAGACGGACTCGAAGAAGCGTCCTATAGGAAAAATATAAGTAAATATCAGAAAATCATAAATAAATTCTATAAATTATAAAATACTGAAATTAAATGATTTTCATCAAATTTCTGTGTAGCGGGCCGATTGTGCGTAGGTCTGACTCATTTACTTTTTTTAAAAAAACACACATATCTTTTTATTGAATGACTCATTTACTTAATATATATAAAATACAATAAAATAAAATAATCTACTGAGCCTCCCGCGGACCAGGCCGAATGGCCAACGGACCGGGCCCCAGTTGGCTGGCCCAATTAAACAGAAAAAAAATATATATAATAAAAAATAATATAATTCTGAATTTTTGGAAATTCTATAATTGTTATTTAATTAATTTTAAATAGTAATAATTATAAGAAAAATGTCAATAAAATCGGAAAATTATATAGAAATTCCAGAAATTATAAATTGATGAAACTAGATTATTTTCATTAAAATTCAGTAATTGTGATAATTTATCTAATTTAGATAATTAGGAAATAAATAGAAATAAATATGAGAAAAATAAGGAGAAATATGGAAAAAGCCTGGTGAATGTATACGAAAAGTGAGAAAATGGAGTTGACTCCGAACAACGCTGAATCAATACTCGATAATAAGTGAACCTAGAATTGAGTGCCGGAGGATGGTGAGGATGGGCCAGAGGCCTCAGGCGTTTGTGTTTTTGCATTCATGGCACGTGCATTGCATGATGGCGGGTCGTGACGTACGGGTCATGGGCGCTCAGGATGGTGTACGGTGGCGAGGCCACGACACTCAGGATGGTGTACGGTGGCGCGGCCACGCACACTCAGTATGGTGACTGTGGGGTGTACGACCTGCAGCCTCTCAGTAGGACCCGGGTTCATGCATTGCACGGTGGAGATATCGGCATTCTGTGTGACATGACTTTGTTGCGTGTGACATGCATAGTAGGACATGCATCATGATGTTGCGCATTCTTTATCTGGAGTGAATTACTTTCCGCAGTCTTTCCTATGCTTATGTGATATCATGTTTTATGTGTTATGTGTTATATCATTTTAGTATGCTAGTCTTGTACGAGTTGGAGGCAGGTGCCTACTGGGTGATTTCCCGTCACTCACCCCTACTTCTCTCCCCCCCCCCCACCAGGTGAGCACGAGGAAGGGTACGATTATATCTTTGCTGAGGACGGGGCTGATACGGTAGTACGGGCAGACTGACGGTCGCACCTAGGATACAAGGAGACTTTGCGACTGTCCGTTATTAGTTCATTGGGGTTTACATCAGACATCACCTTGCATAGTTCGATAAACTCTAGATGTTAGTACGTTGACGTTATTGTCATGTTTTATTTATTATTCTATTGAGGATTTTCTTTTATTCAAGTAATTTAATGTTATGGTAATTCGTTTCCGCGAGAAAAAATTTCTACATATTTTCGGACATGTAGGAGGTTGATTCGACGCCTTGTATTCTCCTTAGTGAGATACGGCGGGT
>AP025049.1:21088170-21376520 GCA_036186865.1 Eustoma russellianum
TGTTAGGGTTCGGGAGCGGGGCGCTACACACATGGTGGAGGTTTAATGGGCCACTTTGGCATCTTTAAGACATTAGAGATGTTAAAGGAACATTTATTTTGGCCTCATATGAGAGTTGATGTAGAGAAGGTTTGTGGAAGTTGTATAACTTGCTTCAAATAAGTAGAAAAATGGGCTTTTGTGAAAAGCCATAAAATAAAATGTAAATTGGACCAAGTAGAACAAGATTTTAGTGGTTAAAACCCGAAAAGTGGGCTGTTTTGAAGGACCAAAACTGAGACTATATAGAAGGGGAAAACGGGTATTTCACATAAGATTATGACATGAAAGCTGAGCCAAAGTTTGGACTTGAGTGCTGAAATAATTATTTGCTCAAACCCGCCAAAAACCGAGCATAAATGCATATGTACACGAATCAAAGTTTTGAAACAAAAAGATTTTCTACATCACATCAATATGGTTTATACACCCCATTACCTGTCCCTATGTCACCTTGGATTGATATATCTGTGGACTTTGTCTTGGGATTACCTAGATCAAAAAATGGAAGTGATAGTGTGTTTGTCGTCGTTGAAAGATTTTCTAAAATGGCACACTTCGTATCTTGTAAAAAGGTTGATGATGCATCTCACGTTGCAAACTTGTTCTTTCAGAAGTTGTATGTCTACATGGCATGCCTAGAACCATTGTTAGTGATAGAGATGCTAAGTTCTTAAGTCACTTTTGGCGTGTGTTGTGGGGTAAACTTGGAACAAAACTCTTATTTTCTACTACTGCTCACCCCCCAAACAGATGGTCAAACTGAAGTTGTGAATAGAACTTTGTCTCAATTATTGCGTGCTATAATTCAGGAGAACCTTAAGAATTGGGAAAATTGCTTGCCATATATTGAATTTGCTTATAATAGAAGTGTTCACAGTGGCACCACTCATTCAACATTTGAAGTTGTATGTAGTTTCAATTCTTTGTCTCCACTTGATCTTGTGCCTATTCCTGTTCATGAACGTGCAAGTATTGATGATAAGAATAAGGCTGAACTAATTAAGAAATTACATGCTAAGGTTAAGCTACAACTTGAAAAGAAAAACAAACAGTATGCAAAACAAGCTAACAAAGGATGCAAGGAGGTTTTATTTGAACCAGGTGATCTTGTTTGGCTACTTTTAAGGAAAGAAAGGTTTCCTAGAGAAAGGAAATGTAAACTCATTCCAAGAGGAGATGACCCTTTCAAAATAATTCAAAAGGTTGGAGATAATGCTTACATTCTTGACCTTCCGGAGAGTAAGTATGGTTCAATTTCTCATACTTCTAACGTTGCTGGTCTTACTCCTTTTGGTGATGATTTAGATTCGAGATCGAATCCTTTTGAAGAAAGGGGGAATGATGAGGTCTATAACCCTCATACATGTCAAGATAATGAGAATGCACATAATTTTACAAAAATGCAAGATCAAGGACCCTTAACAAGAAGTAAAACTAAGAAACTAATACATGAAGTGGGGGTCTTCCTATTTAAACATATGCAAGATGAACCAAGGGAACTTATACGTTGGGTTCACCTTATTGAACCTACAACATGATTTGTAAGAAATTTTAAAACCATTGTAAAATATCATTAGTATAGAATGTGCTCTTTATTTTGTTTTTTTGAATGTTTATGTTGTATTAGTTTAGGCCCATCTCGGATTGTGAGTTTCTGCAGGACCTGTTTTGGTAGAATTGACGTATCTCTCCAACCACAAGGCCAAATTAGTAGTTGCAAGATGCTTTGGAAATCTAAGACAAAGATCTACAACTTTCATGTTTTGTACTTTTCCAAAATCGGTCGTCTTGGCATCCAAAAAGAGCATTCAAATGGAAGTACTGTTTCTACCAAATTCTATGGCATACCTTCAGTAATCTGGATGTATCTCCTCAATGGTTGGGCCAAATTCAAAGAACTTTATATGATTATTTTTTACACTCAATTGTCTACAATTCTCTAAGAAAGATCAAGGCTTAATTCGGATTGGAATATGTCCAAAAATCAGTCACAAACCAGAAAAGATTTCAAGTTGAAGACAAATCCTTACAGTCTTCCATGAATAGTACTTGAGGGACCTACTTTGAAAATCATCATTCAAGATTTGCAAGACTAGTTTTTATGGAGCCTACATGAATAGCTTTTAGAAGTGTGTAGTCTTTTAAATCATTATTTCAATTTGTAAGATAGTTTGTTGTCTTGTAATATTTTTGCCTATAAAAGGCACATAAGAGAAGCTTTGTAATCTCACACCTTCAATGAAAATTTCTTCTTCTTCAAGTGTAATTCTTGTGTGTTTTCTTGGTTCATATTCAAAATCAAGGCTAGAATCTTTCAAGGCTTGAACATCCTTGTGAGAGTTGTCCAATTCCAGGGAGGAAAACATCCAAGAGGGAGGTATCTTGCTTGGGTTATGTAGAACTCATTGGAGGACTTATGTTCAAAAGGTTTTCTTCAACTTATTTGGAAGCAAGGTGAAGCTATCTTCATTGTGCCTAAACCATATTTGGAGGAGAAGCTTTAGAGTTAAAGAAAGGTCCATTCTTGCACGTATCACATGTGGTGAATTTATCAGGATTTAGGATTTGGGCATTTAGTGCATTGGATTTTTGGGTTGAATTGGTGCAATTGTTGGGTGTTCTATATTTTTTGGTAAGTTTAGGGGAATGTTTTGGATTTTAGATGCATGTGGGCCTAAATTGGTATTTTTAAAAGAGTACGAGTATAAAAGATAAGGGTTAAGGCAAATCCCAACCTTACCTGCTACGGCTAGCGTCTCTAATTCTCTAGAGTCTTCTTTCGCCATTCTTCTGGAGCCTTCTCTCCCTCCTTCTTTCTCTATCCGTTTCGTCGCATGTTCTACTCCTCTGGACTCTTCATCATCTTTACCTCTCCCTCCTCTCTATTCTGTGCTGCTGTTGGTGTCTTTTGGGTACCCACAGTTGCCGCCAGTCATCTAACAATCCCTCGATTGGCTAGATTCCGACTGTCCCACTAGTTTGGCTATCCTACCAAAAAAGCGTGATTCTTTTGCATGCTTTTTCTGTCCACACGAACACCGGATGGGTTTTGTCCTCTCTGTCTCCTGGGAATGATAAAGTAGTGCCTTGGCGTTGTTCTGATTGCCGTGATGCCCCTCCCCGTCCTCTATTGGCCATGTTTCACTTTGCCAACCCATAACCTAAATCCGATGATGTGTCAACGTCCGTTGGGGGTTAGATCTTAAAATTTGGATCCTAGCTTCGTCTCGTCGAATTAGTCCGTATGCTGCTTCCACCGTTGGAAGTGGCTCCTTCTTTAGGATTTTCCTTTTCGCCGGCTCAAACTTTTCATCAACAGCTGTCAGTAACTGAAATAGGCGTTGTTCTTGTATTTTTCGGCTGTATATTCTGATGTCTTTTGGGTCCCCCATCGGGCTAAGATCTTTGCATCTATAGTCATCCAAATTGCCTGAAACTTATTCCAGGCTTCCTTCAGTGTGTTTGTGCCATGTGCAAGTCGAAGGCTTGCAGGGAGTATGCACCGGACCTATATGTGATAGCTAATCCATTACATAGTGCTTTAGCTGTTGGATATTTGGACACATTGGTCACAAGGTGTGATTCAATATTCTAAATCAACCACGTAAACACATTCATCATCATGTTCCCACTTTGCAAAAAAAAGGGTCAGTTGATTGGGGGTGGAGGTACCCCTGTAACATGGAGATCCTCCCCATCCTCCGATGGCTTTGCATATTGAGTTTTACTCCTATGATGAGATTGTCTAAATTTGTTGTGAGTGGCTATGACCCGAGACTTTAACGAAGGAGATTTGCAAGTTGCACTGTGAATTCATCTGGAGAACGCCGACAATTTTGGTCTCTGAACTTTATCCAGGATTTGACGTATCGTCTTTGGTTGCTAGGACAAGTCACTACTAGTTGTTCTTGGTCTTTGGTCGAAAAAGGTAGTAAGGATTGTGATGATTATGTCCGAGTCCCAATTGTTTGATTGCTTCTCTTAGGAGTCTGTGTGTGTTTGGTCAGCTGTAAGAGTTGAGGTTTGATTTTCTCTGGTTTGTGACTGATTTGAATGGAACTTGGTTTGACCGTGATCTTGACCGGGAAAGGTGTTTTCTGACGAACGATTAGGAGTTTAATTCTGAGTCCTCAAGGATTAGACTCGCTCTAATACCATGTTAAAACAAGTATCACGTGAATGAAAGTCGTTTTTCATTAAGATACAATACTTTATACATCACCTATATATAGTACATGATTGATCGCATCCATAAATAAGAAGATAAAATTATAGGATTTGATTGGAGTTGATTAGGATTTATATCAATCTATTCCTAAATTAAATGATTGCAATCTTATCTTTTTAACATTCACACATGCAAATTGGCACATGATCACTCCAAGATGTTGTTAAAGGCTCCACTTTGAACTGTGGAAAGCGTTACAACCAGGAAGACTCGACTACTGCTCGCATACTCGAGTTATAATGTTCGAGATGTCAAATCCGACATATCCTTTTCAAATAAATACAATGCTTCATTGATCACGTCAATGACAATTATATAAATAAAATTCAATGAAAAACTAAAACCATTCAACATAATTCCCAAAAACAATCATTAATCAAAAGAAATATCACATCGCTGACATAAATTATGCCGATGTTTTAACAACTCTTATTAACTCAAACTAAAAGTATCGACAAATGTTCAAACTAATAATCAATCAAATCTTGTAAACTATCTTCCAAGATCCTTAACCATCCATACTCATCCTTCTCCTTAATGTAAATATGCTAATAGTCTTTCTCATCTCAAAAATGGTAAGTAGGTGTGTGAACAAAGCAACATGCTAAGTAAGCAATTTGATTATCTTTTGTGGATCATTTATGCCTGGTAAACAAATTTTGAAATAACATTAACTTTCATATAATTAAAATAAAACAAAACATCAAGTTTCATATATTTGAACATCACATATAGTACATTTATTTTTTAGATATTAACTGGCTTATACCATTCGACAGAAAACTCTCACTAGAAGAAATCCTTCTGCAAATGCTCATGCATCCCACCATGAGATGAGGGTATGGGGTTTAATCCCTCCATGTTTGGATGCTCCAACAACTCGTGCAAATTGATAGACCATATAACATATGATATATACTTTCATCATTTGACCAGTCATGCGACACCATTATAAATTATTTAAGAATATAAAAACTTCTCATTTCATAAATCACATATCATCAATAAACTTTCATATAAAACACATACTTCATAAAACACAGCATGCTTCTACTTCATTTAATTTAATATCAAATAGACATGTAAAATATAATTTTATAAAACCATTTTCACAAAATATAAAAAAGAGTTATACCATTTACTTCGAATTAAACACTTGTTTTTTTTCTTGTTCTACCATAAAACATAAAACAGAACTAATATATCACTTAACAATAAAACAAAAATTTATTCTAACTAACTAACTTAATGAGCAGCAGCCTCTAGCTCCCTTCCTACAAGGGTAGTACAGATCCTTTGGATTAATAATTTGTTGTAGGTTTATCCCAAAGTGAGTTCAACCCAAGTGGTATATACTATTGTCTTCCTCTTACGTAATCAGGTTTCTAATAGATGCCTTCAGGATATAGTCCAGTTGATATTTAGGTTGAGATTTGTTCTAAGAGGTCAACAGTTCGATTTCAAGAATACGCAGAGTGTGTGTTCCATTGCTGCTAGGCCGAAGATCTGATTTGCAGGGGACACTGTTATGGCCGACAAATGTGTGTGTGTGTGTGTGTATACTAATAATACTAAATAAAAAGAAATAAATAAAAGTAATAATAATAATAATAAAGATAAGTATAAACTAGATAGTGATTAGAGTTACATTAGGAAACCTAAACCAAAACCAAATGGGAAAACCTAAAATCTACCCTAACTCCCCTATCATATATACGCATACACACATAATACTACAACCAAAACCTCCACTCAGCCGCCACACACACACACACGCACGGCTAGGAAGAAGAAAAAGAAAAAAAAGAGAGAAGAAGAAGGAAGGCGAGGCCCCGAACCTAAGTTTTAGTTCGTCGAATCTATTTATGTTATCGTCAATCGAGGTAGGTGCCTCTTTCCCCTCAAATGGGTACGATCCATGCATGCTTTGATGATATATTTTATGTGATTTCCTTGTTTTAATTGTTTATATTATAGATTTATATTTGTTTATATTTGGAAAAGAATGAGGAAACTGTTTATTTGCTGCTATGTACTTGTATGAATATGAATTTGGTGGTATGATTGGATTAGGGTGGGAATACTCTTGAATCAACTCAAAAGATTAGGGATTTACATACTTAGGGAGGTTTGAAATTTCGTTTTGGCCTTAGAATAGATTCATATAGCCTGGAAATAGGGAAAAATTGAGTCTGAAGTCAAAAACGCGGCCGGAATGGCAGCGCGTGAGCCGCACGCACCGCTGGAGGCGGCCGCGAGTGGGCCTCAAGCGCGGGCGTGGCTCACACGCGCCGGCAGCATTTATTAAAAAAATAAGGGCGAAACGGGCTGACCTGCCAGCGCCAGACGGGCCGGACCCTAACGGGCCGGCAGGCTGACTGCAGCAGGCCGGGCCCAACTTCTGTTATTATAAAAAAAGCGGGTGGCCGGCCAACGGCCAGCGGGCCGGACCGAAGGTAGGCCGGCCCAATAACTCTAATTTATAAAAAAATGGGAATAGCGGTAGCAAGCCAGGAACCGCGGGCCGGACCAGAAGTCGATAGCGGGCCGGGTCTGACCCGGCCAGTAAAGGAGTATTATGTTTTAATTTTAATTAAATGATTTCTGGAAATTAGAAAATAGTAAATAAATCATTTTAATTTCGAGGAAAATACAATTAAATATCAGAAAATTCCAAATAAATTATAGAAAATATAAAAGGCCAAAATTAAATTATTTTCACTTAATTTTTGAATTTTGATAAATAAAAGTAATTAAATAAAATTGGTAATAAATAGAATTAAATAAGGAAAAATTAGTAGTAAATTCTAGAAAATTAATACAAGATAAGGAAAAATAAAGGAGATGCTAAATAACAACTTTTCAATATTCGTAGAATTTATGAAGCCAAATCTTGAGTGCCGGAGATGGTGAGGATGGGCGTACGGGCCCCAGACGACTATTGTTGAGTGCCGGAGTTTGTGAGGATGGGCGTACTGGTCCCAGGCGATTTTTTCTGTTGTTGCATTCATGGCACGTGCATTTGCATTTAGAGTGGGCTGAGATATACGGGTCTCAGACACTCGAGTGGAGTGGACCATGGTGTACGGGCCATGAGGATTCAGTTATGGTGGTTCATGGTGTACGGGCCATGAGTATTCGGTTATGATGGATCATGGTGTATGGGCCATGGGCATCGGTTATGGTGGATCATGGTGTACGGGCCACGGGAATCGGTTGGGGTGGATCGTGGTGTACGGGCCACGGGCATCCGCAAGGGTGGATTGTAGTGTACGGGCTACGGGCATCCAGTCAATCCCGGGATCATGCATTGCATATAGGTCTAGGGCATATTGCATGACATGATTCTTGTTGCGTGTGACACGTTGATTGAGCATGCATCACGTACTTGCGCATTTTTATATGGAGTGCTTTACTTACCGCATTTACTTTATCTTATGCATGTTATCTTATATTTATGTGCTATATGGTTATATCATGTCTATGTGCTATGTGACTATATCATTTCGGTATGTACGTTTTGTATTTGTTTGAGGCGGGCATCCACTGGGTGATTTCTGTCACTCACCCCTACTTCCCAGGTGAGCCGGATGAGGACTATGAGCACATCGCAGCCAGGATATGAGGGGACTCTGCAGCTGTTTTGTTCTTATTTATACTTTGAGGATTTTTCACATACTACTTTACTACTTTTATTCCCAGAATTTTTATTTAGCAGTGTAATGACGGTTATTGGAGTTTAATATATGTTATGGTTTACGTTTCCGCGAAAAAAATTTCTACGTCATTTATAACAAGTAAGAGATTGATTCGACGCTTTGTATTCTCCTTAGTGAGATACGGCGGGTGCACTGTTCCCGATGTTAGGGCTCAGGAGCGGGGCGCTACAGACACATTGTGTGGGTCACGACATAAGTGTTCACTCAATTTAAGAGACTGCTGAACTCCTGATTTGTATCATCTATAATGCTCTTTGGAGCTGAGACGGTGAGACGAAGGCGAATGATTTTGCGTTTACTCCAAGGTTTCTAGGTTTCTAATAGAGTTGTAGTTTTTGTCCCTTTTTCCCATCTTTTTTTGTGTAGTTTTTGTCCTTTTTCCTGTCTTTCTATCGTTCAATCACTTATTATTATTATTATTATTATTATTATTATTATTATTATTATTATTATTATTATTATTATTATTATTATTATTATTATTATTATTATTATTATTATTATTATTATTATTATTATTATTAAATAGGAGAAGACTGTAGATGAAGATTTTAAAAGAAAATAAAAAGATGACTCTCTTCTTTTTGAGATTTTATTTAATTTTGATAATTAAAATTAATTATCACAATAGATAACATAAAATGTTTAACGTGGTACTCGTCTGAATCACCCAACGTTCTTTTAGTATACAATAATTACTTTTTATAAATAATGTGACTATTCATGCAAAAATTAAACTTTCACATAACTGAAAAGTGTAAAAATGAGTTCAGGTGTATTAAAGAACATGAAAAGCCAAAAATAATGAAAAGAAAGGGAAAAGAACAAACGCAATAATTGAAAAAGAAATTTTTACACACGCACAACAGCGTTTCCGGTGCATTAAACTCGTTCGTTTGCACAAGATCCAATGAGAGGTCGGATCGTGAGGCTCCCGTATTTGTGCAGAATCTAGAAAGAAATCGGATCGCTTTATGATCTAATATACACATAATTACTTTATATTTTGTGTAAGAAGCTATTTTCGTGTCTCGAATTCATAATCTCAAAGTCATAAAAAAACAATATTACTAGTTATTCCAAGACCCGTTCTCTATGCATGCCCACCATAAATGTGATAAAGAGGACATGTTTCTCTCCAAGAAGTTCACCGATCTTTGCCTTATTCAACCAATTAAAAACAAGTTATTCACCCTCCTCGACCCAATTAATTAGTCAAACTATGACAGACATAGATTCAATGTATTATTGGATCATTAAACTTACCCGTAATTTATAATATTATTTTTGATCCATTTTCTTGTTAGCTATTCTTAGTTTATGGTCTTACCCATTGATCTATTACTTTGTTACACTTGATGTATTTTGTTCTTGGGTTCAGTCTCCGATATAAAACAAATTCTTCACATCCGTAACATGATAAAAAAAAATTATAAAACAAATATTTGGTAACATTATAAGAGGTGAAATAATTACCAGAGTAGGAAACCCAGACGTTCATTTTGTTTCTCATAAAAGAAACTCAAACGTTGCGTGATAGCATTTCCTCCATCCTAAAATATTATCTCAAATTTTATTTTATTTTGTCTTAAAAATAATGTCTTTGTTCCATAAATAGTACTTTATGTTTCAAAAATATTGTATTACTTTTGATTTGATCATAATTTAAATAGATTAAACTATTTCGATCATTATTCCTATCATATACTTATTTGGTTAATTAAGACAAATTAGATAAAACATATAAGGGTTAACTGAAAGTCTAGTATAGAAATTGAGTACTTTAAATCACAAGTAAACAATATTTTTAGAAAAAACAAACAATATTTTTTAGAAAAAAAAATATAAACTAACACAATATTTTTGAAATAATACAACATCATCGCATATACAATATTCCAGTGAGACCCATCTCTATATGTACATACATAGATGACACAATAATATGGATATGTTGTGATAGTGTGTTAGTGCAGGAATTTAGTAAATACAAATAGACAGTTTCCGATATTAAAATAGTCATAACCGTTTACATGTACAAATAATGAAAGACAAAGACAAAAAAAGTACAATGTCAACTTAAAGTAGAGAGTATCTAAGCCTCTAACTATACTTTAAGCTATCTCTATATACTGCCTAAACCTCGTTAATCTTAATCCTCTGTCTTCATGAACTCCTATTCTAGACCATATCCTCAGAGATGTACAACTCTAGTAAGTCATACCTAATTCACTCATCCCATCCCAATTCAGTTTGAAATAAAAAGAGTAATAATTAATTGTCGACATTTTCATACTACTCTTCTGATTAAGATTTATTTGAGTTCTCAGCTCTATTATAATTTAAAAACTAAAGATAAAATATGAATCACTATTAAATTTACATTGACTTCCTTTAATTGGCAAATCATTTTTTCTCCAAAAACACTGGATACAACAAAACCTTACAGTGTTATTAGTCCACAGTTCTCTGTCTTCTTCCCGTCCCCCCCTACCCACCCCTCTGTAGATCACGCACTCACCAAAAGAAAGCACATTACGCCTTTCCCCAACCCCCTTAACCCCTCCCCACCTGCATTTGCTCAAAGCTCTCATTGTCACAGATCGAAACACTTGGTCACGCATTTCCACTCAAAAAAAAAAAAAAAAAAAAAAACCGCGCGCATTCACTCACTCTGTCACAAAAGTGTCATCAACTTTTTCTACCCGCTAAATTACTGCTCCTGATTCAGTACAGTCGCCGACCAATTGATTTCCTTCTTTTTGTGATCTATGATTTTTCTTACTTGAGAATTTTTACCTGTAGTTGCTTCCGTTGGCTGTGGATGAACTATCTGCAGTTCGTTTAGCTCACTGGTTGATGAAGAGATCATTACTCCAATAATGGAATTACTTGATTGATTCTGGGGGAAATCCGTTGGTACTTTGTTTTCTTTATACCTGAGCGAGTTTGGAAGTATTGATGAGATATAGTCGATGAATGGGTGATCTGCAAGTGATAATTTGTGGAATATGCAGAAATTTTAGGGTTGAAGTTTGGTCCTACTTTCCTGTAAATTGTTCGCTGATAGGATGAGCTCTGATGCTTCTCGAAGTGGAGGTCCAGTGGAAAGGGACATCGAACAGGTCTTAATTTTTTGTTTTTTTTTTCTTTCTTTCCCCTCTCCTTATAATTTACTCTTAGTAATATCTGATATAACATGATATGTTTTCTGTAGTCTTTTGCTTGTAGCTAATTCCCTATCTCCTCTATCTCGATTGATTGCTTCATCTTATTCGGAAAGCAGCGAAACTTTTTGGCTGCTTGAATTCTGATTTTCGGGAAGCATGTTTGCGTTGATAGAATTGCAGAAGCATACATGTCAATAATTTACGATCTCAAATACCGATTTGCACTTGCTTGCTTGGGAAGGAGGGAGTGTGTGCATTTTGAGTTTTGTTTATTCATGGATATGTACTAATGGTGTTGGGATATCGTGCTTAGTAGCCTTTAGCTATTCAATACACTTTTTTTTTTGTTGTGTTTTTGTATTTCCTTTTTGGGGTTGGGGGAAATATCAAAAAAAGGTAGAATGTTACTGGCTCAGGATCAGAAGATTACTTGTATGGTAGAAAAATGGTTTAGCAGGAAATAATTTCCTTTATGTAATAATTGTTCTTCTCTTGAAGTTTTCATGGTTTCGGAAGTACAGACTCTCAACTGTTCCTCTCTCTAACTTCTTCTCTCTCCCCTCTCTTTAAAAAAAGTTCTCGTAACTTCTACTTCTCGACCTCTCATCCCATCCCTCCACCCATCCACCCCTCCACCCCTCCACACGCATCCCCCCACCTCTCAATAAGGTAACCACCATCGGCGGAGCTTCCTCAGCTCTCTCTGGCCGCTCCGGCCGCATGCGTGGTCGGCAAACAAAAATTGAACTTTCCCTCTTCTAAAATGTCTAGATTCACTTGATCCGAAGTCGATCTAAACACAAAGGTGCTTCCCCAAGCCTCCTTCGACTATTTCGGCGACGCATATTCGGTGAACAAAACCCAATCTTCCTGTTCCGAAAACGCTTTCCTTGCTTAATCTAAACTCGATCTACGCATGCAAGACTTAATACGTGCTAAATCAGCCTAGCCTAGCCTAGCCTGCTTAAGGTCGATTTCAAACTAGAAGAGACTACTACCCTTTCTTTCTTTAGCTTCGATGTTGGTGAAGGTGAAAAATCCTTTGTAATTCCTCCGAATGAAGTCAGCGGTGGTAAGCAAAAATGGGGCTCCTCGATCGTTGGCCAAGTAATGGGCAACAAAGCCTCTTTTATCAATCTCAAAAATTTTGCCGAAGCTAAATAGAATAGCAAAGGGCTAATGGAAACTCAAAATTGTCAGAGTACCTATTCGTTTTCATATTCCAATCCGAAGACTGCAATAATGAAATCTTGGAACTCTCTTTAAGGCTCCTGACAAGAAAATTGAAAAGATAAAACCCAATGTCGTTCCTGTTTGGGTGAGGCTGTCTTCTTTAAGGCTCCAATATTTCAGCAAAAACGCACTGGGTAGGATTGAAAGTCTCTTTGGAAAACCTCTTTTCTTGAACAGAGCCACAAGTGCTCATGTTTGAGTTTCTTTCGCAAAAATTTGCATCGAAATTAAGGCTAGAGAAACTCTGCTTAAGGAGGTGACTTTTATGGATGAATATAGAGAAGTTCTTCAACAGATTTCGTACGAATAGATGCCAATTTAATGCTCCATTTGTAAATCTTTTTGTCACTCTTGTGAAGCTGTATAAACGACAGAAGGCCATCCAAAATCTTGGTTGACACAAAGCTCCAACCAATTGCATAAAAGAATTGACCAATTAAGGAAAGAAGAAAACAGGAAAGTGTATATCAATGCTCCTGTCTTTAAAGCAAATAAGCACGAGCATGTCAAGCATCCTCCTCGTCTTGTCGGCTAAAGTTTGAAGTTGATGATCAACAATGAAGTGGTCTCCACGGACAAGCACCAACTGAAGATTAGCAAGAAGCAAAATTGGGTGGTTGTAAGTGCTAAATGGCATTCCTCAAAGGTAAAGGCTTTGCCCCTTGAGAAAATAGTTGAGAAATAACTTGAGAAAATGATTCCAAAAAATAAATTCGCCACTCTGATGAATGAGGATGATTATGCTCTGGATTGTTACTCTGAGGAAGAACAGGCTTCCTAAGAAAATGAAGCGGAAGAACATAAGCATGTGAAAGAAGAAAAGAAAAAAAACTTCTTGTAAGATGGTTGAGAAGAAAGAAAAGAAGTAGAATGCACAACTGGAAGAAAATGCCATTCAACAAATGGAAGTGATTTCAACTAAAAATGGTACCTTTGGAGGAAAGCTTGCAAAGAGGAACCATAAAGATAAGATAAGTGAATATACTGAAGCAGAGGATGGAGGAGATGAAATGGATGACAAACAAAGTTTTCAAGCTGCGGAAGCCAAGCCAAAGAAGAAGAATCAAAGAGATAAAGTGAAAAAAATGCTCTAGGAAATAAAAATCTTGATATAGTGGAAATTGAATACACCCCATATCCATTAAGGAGTCCAAGGTCCAAGAACACGTTCAACAGCCTGATGCAGTGGTCAACTTAATGGAGGACACAATTGAAATTTTATTAGGATAATTGGAATTTGGTGGGTGAAGAGTTTACTAAAGCTGTTAACTTTTTCGTCACCAATGATTTCATATATTATCTTATAAACTACACAGCCATTATCTTAATACCAAAGGTTAAGGGACCTACAACCATGAAAGACTTTAGACCCATTTCATATTGTAATGCAACATACAAGGTCATCTCAAAGATGGCCTTTAGACTAAAACCGATATTTTTCTCTCTAGTAAATGAAAACCGTTCAACATTTGTTCAAGGTAGGAATATCTAAGATAATATCCTCCTGATACATGAATTAGTAAAAAACTACCAAAAGATAGGTGACCCAGAGAGATGTGCCCTTAAAGTAGACGTCGTGAATGCTTTTGATAGGTAAATTGACTTCCTTATGGAGATCTTGATAATTATGAATTTTCTACCCCATTTCAGAAAATGGATTCACTTATGTATCTCTACAGCATCCTTTTCAGTCAGCCTGAACGGTTCTTTGATTGGGAATTTCAGCTCTTCTAGGGGTCTTAGGAGAGGTGACCCTCTCTCCTGCTACATCTTCATCTTAGTCATGGAGGGATTCACATAACTGTTAAATTCCAAAACTAAGTCACCCTCATTTCAGTTTAACGACAAGTGTAAGCCATTAAGAATCATTTCCCTTGCTTTTGCTGATGATTTATTCATCCTCTCAAAAGCAAGTACCCACTCCATTAGGATCATAAAAGATTCCTTAGAAGAATTCCAGTCTCTCTTTCTGGACTCAAACCAAACCTCCTAAAAATCTGAGGTGTTTGTATCTAGAGTAACACCAAGGAGTAAAAGATACATCTCAAGGATTCTGCGTATGTCCATAAGTACACTGCCTATTAGATTTCTAGGAGTCCTTATGGTTTCTGGAAAGCTTTCCTATAATGATTGCTATCTTCTAATAGATAGACTGAACCACAACATGTATAGTTGGGCTCAGATGGGGAAGAGTCCATCTTATCAAATCAGTTCTGTTTGCTATATGTAGGTATTGGACAACATCCTATCTCATGCCTAGAAGGATTTTAGAACTATAGAGAAGTTACTTAAAGGTTTTCTGTGGGGAGGATATTGGAAAGAAGAAATCAAGTGGACTGCAATTTGCCAACCAAAGGAAAATGGGGGTCTGTGTTTTGCATACCTGAGTTTGGTATATTCAACCTACCATATAAAAGGAATGTGGAATATTGTGAAGGGTAAGGGTAAAATGAGTGCATACAGTGATTCTAAAGAGAAGGTCAATTTCAGAAGTTACATCCAGGCAGGCAGATTCTTGGATGTTGAGAAAGATGATATATGTTAGGAACCAATTCACAGAACAATTCAGGAGGATAATAGGTAATGACAATGACACTTACTTTTTGAAAAATCCATAGCATCCCTGGAGGATATTGAACCAAGTAGTTCCTGAAATGAGGAGGAAGTTAAGTGTAGGGCCGGAGGCAAAAGTTGGTCAAGTTTCGAATGGTGATCGATGGAGGTTGCCATATGGAAGAGGTTGGGATCAACATGTGATCAGTTTCTATTAAGTTGGCAGGAAAATCAAGCCAATCCCTAGTCTTGACTAATGGAAATGGCTACCAGGCAGAACTTTTTCAGTTGCTAGCGCATCTAAAGTCCACCAACTAGCTGCTCCCGTGGTTAATTGGTGCAACATTGTCTGGTGCAGACATAATGTTCTTATATTTGCAATCATATTCTGGTTGGCATGCTTGAATACTTAACTGGGGTTTATCTCTACTGACAACTATATTCTTTGTAACAGGAATGTTGAAACTCATGATCACCCGTTTTTTCAGTGCAACTATTCCTCAGTGGTACGAAAGGGGATTTTGGAGCAGCTGATGACTAGAAATTGGTCAAACACATGGTAGGACATCTTGGAATGGCTCACAGATACTTCTGGAAGAAAATGGTCTTCAAGATTTCATAAGAATCTTCTCTATTTTGGGCTTTCTGCGGCAGTATATGGGCTTTGGAGGGAGAGAAATCAGGGATTCCACCAGAAGATTGCAAAGGACCAAAAAACCACGATCAATGAGATCCTCCAAAATATCCATACAATGCAGCTTTCTGAATAGGTGGTAAAAGAACAAAGCGGAAATGGGAATTGACACTTAGTTTAGGTTTACCTATAAAGATTTTCAGATGACAAGGACAACCTGAATACCTAGCTTAAATTACATGAAATGTGCTGTTATGCACTTTGCGGTTGGCTTTGGTTTGGTTAATTTTCTGGGTTACTGTCTGGATCACCTTAGTGATCCTGGGCTAACAATTGTTTCAGCGTTCTCTTGTTTTGTTACTCTGTGACCTGGTTGCTGCATTCACCTGAAGGATCAGGATCACACAACCCTGGTGTTTACACATCTCCTCTTGGAGCTCCCCATCAACACGAAGATATCAAAGAACTTGTTTTTGGTTCTTAATTTTATAGTCCAGATGGTTTGGGACTATACAATTGTAATTTGGAGAACTTTGGCATTAATCCAGGAAACCCCTGTAGGGGTACTGTTAATGTCAACATTTTCCAAGTTCCAGCCTTGGTTTTCTATGTAATGCAAGAGTACAGTGCGTAATACTTCTTCTCTCGTAGTTTGGTTAGCAGATGAACAATGGCTTTTTTTTAGATATCTAGTAACTTGTTGTGAGCCACCTATTTGTTGTTGCCTTGGGCAACTTTTGCACAGGTTGGCAATTGCCATTGTTATTTTACTTTAGTTTGTTTTTAGCTTATGTGGTCACTTATGGCTACTTTTTGTAAAGGTTGGCACTAGATATAGAAACTATTGTGCATGCCACCTATATTTTGTAAGTTAAGTTAGATGTTGCTCTCAGGTAGCAATATTTACTGTAAATTTGCCATTTTTGGCTTTTATATGAAAGTTTAACTTACAAAAGAAAACAAGACTTGATGGAGGGGATAAGTGTTAAGGTTGTTAAGCAATATAGTAGAGGAAGGAGATGAAAACAATAATTTTGGTCTTCTTTTTTATGGGATTTTGAGTTCCTCCCTAGTAGTAGGCTTAGCTTATTGATGGTTTGAAAGCACATTGAGCAATTGCTAGTGGTACCGTCTATTATAATGGCTACCTTGTATGCTTATTTTAATATGTATGAAATTTAACTTGCACAAAAAGAAGTTTTCATGGTTTCTGAAGTAAGAGATGGTTAATCACTTTTCTGATTAATCATAATATGCTCCCTCATCATTTTATTAGCATAGCTGGTTCACTTCTTTCAAAAAAGCATTCAAGTTTATTTCTGCGGTTAGGGCTGTGCTTTTTGATTTAACTATGTCATCTGGTTAGAAAATGTTAGAGCCTATGAGCTTTGGAATGTGTTTCAGGGGGCTAAGAAGTTGATGCAAGATTTATATGCTTATTCTAAATCTTAAACATCTTTCTACCTCTCTATTATCTCAAGTGCTATAGGTTTTTGAATTTTCAGTTTTATTTTGGTGTCTGTGCCTGCGTATTCAGCTGTATGGTTTTTGTTGGGCATCTGATGGAATTGATGGCCTGTGATAATGTTTTTTTGGTTCACTTTTACAATAGGCCATCACTGCTCTCAAGAAAGGTGCATACTTACTCAAGTACGGACGGAGAGGGAAGCCAAAATTCTGTCCATTCCGGTTGGCAAATGTAATTTCCTTGGCCTTCTCTGTTGGAAGTATAGGCAGGATTCTTGTCTTGTCATCGAAAGCAGTTAAAATGCTGTTATATGTTCTTCATTGTCGTTATGAATGCAAAAGCTGAACTTGAATTTGCTAAGCTTTATTATGTTTGTACTTTATATTCCAGTCAGAGTTCCTCATACTAGTAGTTTGCACTTCTGCTCCTTGTAGTACAATTAAAATAGCGGCTTGAGCTTAAAATAGTCTTCCAGTTTTGTTCCGGGGCGTCAGTTGCTGCGGAAATCGATATGTTTACTTGAAAATCAATAGAAAATGTAGTGCACATTTGTGCATTGCAGGTTACGGTCATCACGTGTGTGGTTTACATTCTTTCTTGAGTATTACACATCTGCTAAGGAAGATAATTTTGTTGCGGCATACGGCACTAACTCAGCGGGGTTTGCTCCTTGTTTGAAACGCTCTAAATCTTATGTCTCCCATGAGCAGTTAAGAGAGTCTGTGGCCTTCTTTATTCTGCTGTATAGGATATACAATAAGAGAAAGAACTATCTTCAGAGAACTATCTTTAGACTCCAAAATGCGCTATGCTTCTGCCTTCTGTGAAGTTGTACTTGCTTATTGTAAAGGTGAAAGTATATGATGTGCTTGTACTGGGTGTATAATCTACTAAATTTTGTCATTAGTGGATGAACACTGCTTAAAAATATTCCCGTTATCTGTGTCGAAGAAACCAAGCTGTTTGGTGGATCACTTTGAGATAATTACGGTTCATGTACAACCAGATTCATATCAGGTTAGGGTGACCGTTCCTTCTTTCATGTAACACATACCTCTTTCTCTGATTCAGTTAAAGTATCTTGCAATGAATTTGCACTGTTCATTTTTTCATTTTCCCGAAGACAGTTATATGTAAATCGTACTTAAATTGTTCTTTTGTTCAAGAATGAAGAGTGAGTCTTTCACCATTGGATGCTTTCTAGTCTCGAGTATTGACTATACTTTTAATGCATGCTGAAAGTTGCTTCTATTTTTCTCCAGTTCTGTAATTGATGTTTGCTTTTTGTGGTTTGCATGGACCTCTCTGATTAATTAAGGAAATGGTTTGTAAGTTCTAAAATTATCTGCGCATGTGTTGCAGGATGAATCCATGCTGATATGGTTTTCTGGCAAAGAGGAGAAACACCTTAAACTAAGTCATGTGTCTAGAATTATATCTGGGCAGCGCACGGTAACACTTTATTTTAAGATACTTCTTTTACCCCCCCCCCTCCTTAATCTGTTGCCTCATTATTTATTTATTTATTTTTGTTGAAGTTGTTGACTACAGTTTGCTTTCATATGTTCATTGATGATAATTTTGATCTGTATTACACTACAAGTACTGTAATTCAATGAACTAATCTCAGACTTTGTGCATCGGGATGTAGAAGTTCAAGTTTTCTCCTGTGCACTCTTCTTTTGAAATTTATTCTTGTTTATGTGGTTCTCTTGATCCTGTGGTGATTAATTCCTGCAAGTGCTTGACTGTATGCTAGTGGAAGCCGGTTGAACTTTGGATTTCTTAGTTGAATTTTTTTTTATAAATTAAAACCATATAGATAAGCCAAATTAGGCGGTATTACAAAGTAGTTTGCTGGGAGTTGACAATAGCAAGCATATCTTGCTCAAAATACAATGGCACAATGTGATTTCTAACAATGCTATCCCTAGTCTAGTGCCAATACAAGTCCTCGATGGCAAAGACATCCCAATATAAAAGCAAGAGACACCCTAGTTGAGCAAACTAGGGGCTTCAAAAGCAGCAGAAGGGAAGAAGATCTTCTGCTAAATTGTAAAACAAGAATGTAATAAACAGAAATGTACAACAGAAAAATAACAATTATGGGGGTGTCATAAACCCCCAAAAGCCCAGAGTAGCCATGCCTAGCAAAATGGTCTAGAGAAGCCAGTGTAGATGTTTGGAGCAAGTCCAAATATGGAAGGCGAAAGTAGTAAAGTTGTTTGAGTTTTTCTATTTCTCGATTTCCTGTCATACTGTTTAGTCTTCTTTATGATCTGTAAGCGGTGTAGCTTGTTCCTGCGGTGAAAAGCTTGCTTGTAATGTTTTGATTATGTTTCATATAAAAAGATATCTCATTGTCTCATTGAGTCTCTCTTTTTCTTTGTCTCCACATTTTCAGCCAGTTTTTCAAAGGTTTCCACGTCCAGAGAAGGAGTACCAGTCTTTTTCTTTGATATACGACGACAGATCACTTGATCTGGTGAGTGTGCTGTTCATTGCACTGGTTTCCCTATTTCATAATGAGTTCAAAGTATCAATTTATTTCTCTTATGTAATAGTGTTTATCTGGATCTCGTTTGTTGTTTGAACTGCAGATATGCAAGGATAAAGATGAAGCAGAAGTATGGTTTAGTGGTTTGAAGGCATTGATTTCTCGAAGTCATCAGAAGAAATGGAGAACAGAATCAAGGAGTGATGGAGTGTCATCTGAAGCAAATAGTCCCAGAACATACACGCGAAGAAGCTCTCCTCTGAATTCTCCATTTGGCAATTGTGCTAGCTTACAGAAGGTATTTATATTGTTATTTTCTGCGGTTAATGTCCTAGAAAACACAGTTTCAGTTGATGATGCCTCCCTGTGTGTAAAAGAAAAATTACATCCCATCTCCTTCTACTGAATACAGTATGCTGTTACTTTCTCAGGATGGCAACAATCAACTTCGGCTTCACAGCCCATATGATAGCCCCCCTAAGCATGGTCAGGAAAAAGGCTTTTCAGATGTGATACTATATGCCGTACCTCCCAAGGCTTTCTGTCCTTCAGATTCTGCTAGTGCTTCAGTCAACTCTTTATCATCAGGTGGGTCGGATGGGTTGCATGGCCCGATGAAGACAACTGGGATGGATGCCTTTCGCGTGAGCCTTTCAAGTGCTGTTAGCTCATCAAGTCAGGGATCTGGACACGGTGACGGTGATGCCTTGGGGGATGTTTTCATATGGGGGGAAGGCATTGGGGATGGTGTTTTGGGTGGTGGAAATCACAGAGTCGGCAGTTTTAATGTCAAGTCAGATTGTCTACTACCAAAGGCTTTGGAATCAGCTGTAGTGTTGGATGTTCAGAGTATAGCATGTGGCAGGTGTCATGCTGCTGTCGTTACTAAACAAGGTGAAATTTTTTCTTGGGGCGAGGAGTTGGGAGGTAGGCTTGGGCATGGTGTGGATTCTGATGTACTACAACCTAAGCTTATTGATGCCCTTAGCACGACTAATATAGAGCTTGTGGCATGTGGTGAGAATCATTCTTGTGCGGTGACACTTTCTGGTGACCTGTACACGTGGGGCAATGGTCAGTTTGGTGTTCTTGGGCATGGCAATGAAGTTAGTCGCTGGGTCCCAAAGAGAGTAAATGGACCCCTTGAGGGTATACATGTTTCATCCATTGCATGTGGTCCCTGGCATACTGCTGTTGTGACCTCAGCTGGGCAACTGTTTACTTTTGGTGATGGAACATTCGGGGTTCTTGGCCATGGGGACCGTGTGAGTGTCTCAAGACCTAGAGAAGTGGAATCGCTCAAAGGCCTACGCACGGTTAGAGCTGCTTGTGGCGTTTGGCATAGTGCTGCTGTTGTAGAAGTTATGGTTGGAAATTCAAGTTCAAGCAATTGTTCTTCTGGTAAACTTTTTACCTGGGGAGACGGGGATAAAGGTGGACTTGGGCATGGAGACAAGGAACCAAAACTTGTCCCCACTTGTGTTGCTGCTCTTGTTGATCCCAATTTTTGTCAGGTTGCTTGTGGACACAGCATGACAGTTGCACTGACAACCTCAGGACAAGTATACACGATGGGCAGCCCTGTTTGTGGCCAGTTAGGGAATCCACAGGCTGATGGGAAAATCCCACGACGTGTAGAAGGAAAACTTGCCAAGGGTTTTGTAGAGGAAATAGCATGTGGTGCATATCATGTTGCAATATTGACATCAAGGACTGAAGTCTACACATGGGGAAAAGGAGCAAATGGGAGGTTGGGCCATGGGGATACAGATGACAGAAGTTCTCCTACTTTAGTTGAATATTTAAAAGACAAGCAAGTGAAAAGCGTTGCTTGTGGGACTAGTTTGACTGCTGCTATCTGCCTGCATAAGTGGGTTTCAGGGATTGATCAGTCTATGTGCTCTGGTTGCCGTCTACCATTTAACTTCAAGCGAAAGCGGCATAACTGTTATAACTGTGGTCTTGTATTTTGCCATTCTTGTAGCAGCAAAAAGTCACTTAAGGCTTCCATGGCGCCTAATCCCAATAAACCTTACCGTGTCTGTGATAATTGCTCTGGTAAACTGAAGAAAACTATAGAAGGGGATGCTTCATCTCATTCTTCTGTGGGTATAAGAGGTAGCTCAAGTCAAGTGTTGAATGGCCCTGTTGACAAATATGAGAAATTTGATATGAAGTTTCGTCCATATCTTGCTAGGTTTTCCTCGATGGATTCCTTGAAACAGGTGGAAAGCCGGTCTTCCAAGCGAAACAAAAAATTAGAATTTAATAGCAGTAGGGTATCACCTATTCCAAATGGGAGCTCGCAGTGGGGGGCAACAGTTAACATCTCTAAATCATTTAATCCGGTATTTGGATCATCCAAGAAGTTTTTCTCAGCATCAGTTCCTGGATCAAGAATTGTTTCTCGGGCGACATCACCAATATCAAGACGTTCGAGTCCACCTCGTTCTACAACTCCAACTCCTACACTGGGGGGGCTTACTTCCCCAAAACTTGTACTGGATGATGACAAAAAGGCAAATGATAGTCTTAGTCAGGAGCTTGTTAAGCTAAGAGCTCAGGTTTGATTATTGTTTAACTTTGCCTTCTGCAGCGTACTTGCTATAAGCGTCAGCTTACATGTTTAGCATATTTATCCGGTGGCGGTAGAATGCTTGTCAGCTGGTGGCTCATGCGATACTTCTGTGAATCTTTTGGTAGAACTTTACTGTATCTACAGTTACAGATCCTGAATCATGTTGGATGAGCAACTATGGTTCTAAGATATTTCGCCGGAAATCTAATTCAAACTACATTCAGAAGTAAATGGAACTAGAATAAGTCTGGTCCTAGATATATTTAACATCTGAAGACCCTTAAAGACCTTGAAGGAAAAATAGTATTGCAGGTAAATTGTATTGATGGTTATTAAGCATGGAAACTTGAATTTTGGGTTTTCATCATAGACAAGGTTCGCTGCTTCAGCCCTTTCAAATCCCGGAACTAAGTTTTAGTGCATGGTAAGCCTTCGGATCGATTGCATTGAGAAATTGGATTATTAAGGTAGAGTTTTTGGTAAGAGAGTTTGTTATGTGATTCTTGGTTATCATATCTAGAGCTTGGTTAGATATGATTATTGTGAGAACTTGAATCTCCAATGATGGCATTGTAAATGATTCTTGTTTATCATATCTAAAGCTTGGTTAAATGTGATTATTGTGAGAACTTGAATCTCCAATGATGGTTGTGTAAATGAATTGATAAGGGGAAACATTCGATCTTATTATGCTTCCCTTCATATGTGTCCTTTAATCATGGTCACATTATTCTCACGGACGGAGATTCTCTCTCCAAAGAATTCTCTCTGCCATCTTTCTAGAATTTTCCCATTCTCCTCCACTTATGCTCTCACCTCCACTGCTAACGCCTTTATTTTGGCCAATAACGTACATATTTTCCTCTCTCCTCTACCGCGAGACAACCTAAATCTGTTCTCTCTCCTTCTTTGTCAATATCCACCTCTTTCTTCCTTACACCAACACAAATCTTCATCATCCATCTTCAGCCTTCTTGGATTTGAAATCTCGGTGACGTCGCTAGCCATTTTGTCCACTCCGCCCGCCACTTCCAGTGGTCGGAATCCTCCTAAGCTAATCTTTCACCACGAAATGGCCGGATAATCTGAATCTAGCCTCTTTTGACAACATGAAGAGTCTCGTTCGAGCGAAATCGGCTTGGGCAAGTTTGCTCAAGCCCGATTTCCATCTGAAGAGTCCTCCACTTTGAAATCGTACAGGTTTGAGGTAGAAGAAGGTGAAAAGTTTATTGCGATTCCACTACAAGAAGTCAACATCAATAAGACAAAATGAAATGCCACAGTTGCGGGATAAGTCCTCAGAAACAATGCGTCGTACTATAACCTCAAGAACTTTGCAGGGGAGAAATGACTTAGCAAGGGTCTCCTTGAAACGCAAAAACTGGTTGATATCATATGTTCCTATCTCGCTTTCATTCCCAAACTTGTAAGCAACACATTTTTGACCTCTCACCCATGCCATTTGGCAATAGAGTGATGTAACACAAAGAAAAGATAGAAGGCTAAGACTGAATGTCATCCCTGTTTGAGTTATATTCCCATTCTCACGCCTTCAACATCTCAACCAAATTACGTTAGACGGCTAGGTATTAGGATTGAGACACCTAAGTTCATGGATATACCTACCACGGGGCAGACAAGAGTTGCTTATGCAAGGATTAGCATAGAGATAAAGGCAGGTGATGATTTGCCTAACAAATTGAAGATTATCGACGGATATGGAAAGAAATTCGGCAAGAAGTTGAATATGAATGAATGCTTATCTAGTACAAGAGATGTAGGACATTTGGACATGACTGTGAAGCAACCACTGAACCAACACCTGACCAAAGATGGATGAATATACCCTGGTGGTTAGCAGAGCAACAAAAATGCAAAGGAATGCAAAGTGGCAAAGGCAACGTGCAATGGTCCAGCACCAAAAGACTATGGATAAGGGCAAGCGTGTTCAGATGAATATTGAAGGAAGGATGAATGTTGAAGGAATCCTCCCATTCCTACAACAAAACCAAAAGGGCAAGGACAATAGGAATGACTCAGAATACATCCCTGCTTCAAAGAGAAGGGTCACCCAATAAGTGGTAAAGCTCAAAAGCAGAAATGAAGGTATGAATCATTCTAGTTCTTATTTGAAAAATGAAGCTGTCACTAAATTTTAGTCATTCTAGTTCTCCTTTGAAAAATGAAACTGTTACTAAGCTTCTCTTGTAGGCCAAGAGGATCACCTATGAGGAGTCACAAGGTGACTCTGACCAAGAGGACAATACACGATGCTCTAAGCAGCTAAATGCTGAAAAGAAAGAGTATCTTTCTCTCCTCTAATAAAACTGAGTCTGAGGATTACTTTAACATAGAAAAGGGAGTGGACTAACTAACTCAAGGAGACCCCTTAGTTACCTTGCCCCAAACCTCGGAATGAATAGAGCGCTTAATAAGTAGGAAGGCTGAGACTAAGCTTAGAAAAACTCTAGGTGATACTACAGCTTCTACCAAGGTGAGTCCTAGAAGATATAAGGAGGCTCGAAGTGAAGATCACTCTGATGAGGTTTTCTTAAGAACACAGATACCACATGATATGTATGAGGAGGAAGGGAAAATCTCAATAGCTAGGGAGGCAATTCCTCCAAAAAGGAAGTCCTCATCCTCTGCAAAGGTGATTTCTCCAAAATATAAATGAGATGAGTGCGAGGGTCACAAGCCTAAAAGAAATTAAAGAAGGTAGAATGTTGGACAAAGATCCAGCCGGATTAAACAGGATAGTAGAGGGGAAAGTAAGAGTAGACCTAAAGGTTTTAAGTCCCTAAGACAACTAAGATGATTCAACTAGCTTGTTGGAATATTAGAGCCTAAACCCCCTCTAAGGCGACATGAAGTAAGAAATACGTCAAGGAAAACAATATAGGACTTATTAGCCTTGTTGAAGTTAAGGTTAGACAAAAGAAAGTGGAGAACATTAAAAGGAATGTATTTAGGAATTAGAAAGATATAGACAACACCCTGCTCAACAAGTGTCAAGGATCTGAATAGCTTGGAACTCTAACCTTTTTCATGTGCAGATGCTACATAGCAATGAACAGTCTATTACCTGTAAGCTTTCCTTAAACTCTTCCAAGGATGAAAAGAGTTCACCCTTATTGTATATAGGTACAATGAGATAAGTAATAGAAGAGACCTTTAGAGAGAAATGAGATACCAACACAAACTATATGGAACCTACCTTGGCTTTTCATGGGAGATTTTAATTTCATCCTTGATGGTCAAGGGAAAATATGAAGGAAAAAGATTGACAAGAACTTAATAAAGGAGCTTGTTGATTGGATAAAGGATATAGATATGATAAGCAATACCTTCTAGAAGTTTTGAATATACATGGTCAAACAATAGGGATAAAAATTTAGAGAGTGTATCCTAAAATTGATCATATGTTATGTAGTGAGCAATGGAAAGGCCTAGTTCCCTGTTTCCAGTTGGATTATGAAACCCCAATCATCTCTGACAACTCTCCTGGTATTCTCTCCATCCAGTTGAAACACAAATTAGGTCCAAAGCCCTTTAAGTTCATTAAAGGCTAGATGAAACACTCTAGCTTCAGGAGAATCTAAAGGACAGTTGGGTTGCAAATAAGATTGGTAACCCACAAGTGAGCTTGTTTAAGAAACTAAAAGGGTTGAAGACCCTTTAGAAAAGCTGAATAATGAGGAATTTGGTGGTTTCACTTGTAGAGTTGAAAAAGCTAGGATGAACCTGAAGAATGCCCAAACTGTGTGGGTAGATGATCCTTTCAACAGTCTGCTACACAATGAAGCTAAGAGTGCTAAAGAGGCTTATGATAGACTGTTAGCCTTTGAAAAATTCTTCTTTAAGGAAAGATCAAAGATTAAGTGGATGAAAGCAGGGGATAAAAATAATAGATTCTTCTATAGATCTGTCAAAGCCCACACTACTAGGTATAAAATCCTTAAACTTCAAAATGATGAAGGTCTCATGATTGAGGACTACAACCAACTGAAGGACTTGACGACTGGCTTCTTTGAGAAGCTTTTATCTGCCCCTCCTGCCTCTGAATTAGCTAACCAACAATGGTCTGGAAGAGTTTTGTCTGAGGCCAGTGCCAACACCTGACTCTTCTGGTCTCAAGAGTTAAAATCAAATAGACTCTCTTCCCCCTTGTACATGAAAATGATATTTATCATTTGTCATCCTGTGTTCACGTACCCTAGCAGAACAGTAGCTGAAAGGAAGAATAGACATTTGGGGTAACTAGAGCTTTAATGTTTTCAATGCATGTACCTAAATACTATTGGGGATAAGCTGTGTTAACAACAACATATTTGATCAGTAGGACTCTGACATTTAGAACTGCTAGAGAAGTCTTTTTATATGTTTTGCCTTACACTAATCTGCTCTCTGATTACCTTTTAAACTATTTGATTGTATTACTTATGTAGATGTGTGCAGTCTCATCTAATGAGCAAGTTAGATATTAGATGTATTAAATGTATATTTATTGGATACTCAGGATCACAAAAGGCAATAAGTGTTATTGTAGTAAAAGAAAGATGCATGTTACTCTTAATTTAACTTTTGAAGAACACTATGCTTTTTATGATTGTCCTTATAATGCTGAAAACGAAGTCTAATAGAATACTTTTTGCATTGTAATAGACATTGTAAAACCTACTTCTCTGAGTTCAGAAGATTGTAATAATAATAGCCATGGTGGAATAATTCCGGTAGAAGACAATCCTGACAAGAAAGACACAACTTTATGAAGTAGACCACCTACTACTAATACAAGGATAAATATACAGCCTAATGTTGCATCATAAGATCAGCTTGAAGAAGTTCACACAATCTATGAGACACCTATTGCGTTGAGAAAAGAAATAAGATAATGTACTAAATATCCCTTATACAGCTTTCTACGATATGTAAGATTAAATCCACACCTTAAAGCTTTCACCTATGCACTACACTCTAATATCATTTTAAGGATACACATGAAGCTATGAGTATACCAGAGTAAAAAGATGCAGTGTATGAAGAGATGAAATCCTTAATTAAAAATCACATTTGGGAAGTTGTACTTATGATAAAAGTTGTTAGACCAGTAGAATGCAAATGAGTATTTGCTATCACATAATTTTGATGGTGCTATAAGTGGATATAAAGCAAGGTTAGTAGCAAAAGGGCTTACACAAACTTATGGACTTGATTATCTAAAAACATTTGTACATGTAGCAAAACTATTACAGTCATAGTAAATTTTCTCAATAACAGTTGACTTAGACTGGAAATTATGTCATCTTGATGTTAAAAGTGTTTTTTTGGATAGAAATCTACAAGAGGAAGTGTATATGTGTATGCCATCAGATTTTGCTGATCAAATAGATAATAGTAAAATTTGCAAACCGAGAAATCTTTATATAGGTTAAAACAATCACCAAGGTTGGTTTCAAAGTTTACAAAGACTAATAGAATACAAGTTTGTTGAAAGCCATAGTGATCATATATTGTTTACCAGAGTATCAGTAGAGGAAAAAAATTATCGTTTTGATTGTATTGATGATATCATTGTGACAGGCAAGGGTCTTCAAGGGATTCAGCCTATTAAATTTTAGTTGTGTAGACAGTTTGAAATGAAACATCTGGGCAAACTAAGGTACTTGCTAGGTATAGAAATATCTAGAACAGAAGATGAAATGTGTATTTGTCAAAGAAAATATATACTAGATTTACTAAATGAAACTAGAATGCTTGTTTGTAAGCCAACAAATACTCCAGTTGAACCTGGACTTGCCTAGAGACTTATGTGATAATGCACCTAATAGACTAAGATATCAAAAGTTAGTTGGCAGATTAATTTATTTATCTCATACTAGACCTGATATATCTTATGCTGTGAGTTTTAATAGTTAATTTATGCATTATCCTACAATTGAACATCTACAAGCTGCTTTGAGAATTCTTAGGTACTTGAAGGTTACACCAGAATAGGGATTATATTTTAAAAGGAGAAGGGACAGAACTACTAAAATCTTTACTGATGCTGATTTGACTGGATCCAAAACTTATATAAGGTCAAAAACAGAGCATGGCACATACTTATGGACAACTTGCTAACTTGGAGGAGCAAGAAACAACCTGTTGTTTTTAGAAGTAGTGTAGATCAGAGTGTTTTGTGACAATATTTCTTCTATAAGCATGACAGAAAATTCTCTGCGACATGATAAATTAAAACATGTTGAAATAGACATACACTTTATTAGGGAAAAGATTGAAGGCAAAGTGACCAGTCTTGAGCATATTGCTTCTAAGGATCAACTGGTGGACATCTTGATAAAACATGCTTCCTCCAAGGTTTTTCACACTTTCTTTTCAAGCTTGATTGTATGAATATATACAATAAAGCTTGAGAGGAGTGTAGGAATACATACTTATATACATAATGTATACATGTATAGTAAAATGCGGTATAATATACTTGTACAGTAAATACGTGGATATTATATATGCAGACTAATAATATAAATATACTTAATATATTAGAATATTAGATAACATGTGTACCGTGGAAAGGAAGAAAGTAACCGTTGTGGCTACTTGAACTACTAGCAGTTAGAATATTCTGGTCGTTGGAGGCCTTGTAAACAGCCTCTAAAATACACTCTTCTACATATGGATTAACTTGAAGAATATATTATTCTCAATTTTCTATAATTTATATCATCTGGGGACATGCAATTATCTTGTAAAGTTGAAGCTTCCATGATGGCTATGTAAGTTGAGCAATAAGGAGAAGGCTATGAACTTCTCTTATGTTTCCTTTGTGTACTTCTAATAGTTGACAGTTCTTGATGGATGTACCTGGAGTGATTGTGTGCTGCAACTAGCATTTACTTCTTGGGCATGGTTTTAGAATGTTTAAGTTAAACCTGTTAATTGTTATTCCTCTTTGAACATCTTAGCGTTTAGGTTATATGATAATTTGTATCAGAGTAGGAGATGTCAGTTTTAAACCTCACAGAAGCCCTTTTTCTTTAAAAAACTGTTAACGTTTGGCTTGTCTGGCACATGGGAGAGGCATTTTCTATTTCTTAATTGTTTAATCACCTCTCTACCTTGTGACTTAAAGCTAGGTGAGTAATTATTGCATTAAATCTTGAAATTTGGATTTCACGCAAGTCGATGTATTTCATTGGACATTGTGTTTCTTCATGATGTGGAACGATGTACAATATCTTTCTGCTCAGTAATCTGTATCTTGATATCATTACACTTTCTCTGTGGCCACGTTTGATGAATTTGTATTTTAGGTTGAAAACCTTACTCGCAAGGCTCAACTTCAGGAAGCAGAGCTTGAACGAACAACCAAACAACTTAAGGAGGCTACAGCAATTGCAGGAGAAGAGACTGCTAAATGCAAAGCTGCTAAAGAAGTGATCAAGTCACTTACTGCTCAGGTAAAAATGAATCAGTAAGTCATTTTGTTGTCTGAAGGCGCCATATTCTTTTCTTACGAGGATTAAGATTTTAAACGTGTCCTGCTGCTTTACCTTTACTTTTCCTGGTTTATTTTGATAGAACTTAACTAGGATGAAGAAATAAAGAAAGTAATTCATTTCATTACGCTAATTGGTGTGATGACAACTGGCACAAGCGTGCACTACCCATGATCTTGTTTAAATGACCTGTCAAAGGGAATAGCAAACGATGCATTGTTTAGTGGACCTTGATAAGAACAATTCAACGTGAGCTCTACAAGTAAAAAGATCAACAAACAGTATTGTGTAAATAAGCAGAGTCTTTCTATTTATTGTATTTGCATGATTATGGCAAGACAAGTAATTCATGGTCAGGCTCAACTTTTCTGCATTTCTACTATTCCTGGAATCCTTTCATGGTCAGTATGTGGTTGATTTCTACATATTCAGAATTCAGATGCATCAATTTCGTTCAAGTCTTTAGAGGAGCCACCATATAATTCTAGAAGGATCTATCTGCTATTTAGACTAGTCACAATATAATTTTAGAAGGATCTATCTGCTATTTAGACTAGTCTATTTTCTAGAGAAGAAAGAAAAATTCTAAAGGTGGCGCTGCCTTCTGCCTGACCGACTTCTTTTGTTTCTGCACACGTATTTTGTTGGATAGTCTTTATGTATTTTTTTTTAAAAAAAAAGGGCAACATGGGCTTCAACCATGTTGCTTCTTTCTTTTATACTGTGGATGAGCAATTTTATGGTGTGTGTATTATTTTATTTGGCGACTGATGAGCAATTTTATGGTGTGTGTTTTATTTTATTTGGTGACTCCTGTGTGACTTCTACAAGGTTTTTGCTCGAGTTTATTTTCCTTTGTGCATGTTTGCCGAGGAAGATAATATTATTTGTATAGTTGCTTCACATTTCATTAAGCTGTTTAGTAGCTTTAATCTCATTAATCTTACGTTTAACAATGACAGCTTAAAGAAATGGCTGAACGGCTGCCTGTTGGTGCTGCTCGAAATGTCAAATCTCCTTCTTTGACTTCATTAGGCTCGAGTATTGTTTCTGTTGATATTCCAAATGTTTCAAATGAGAGAATGAACGGCCATTCTTCTGCCCACGAACTGGATTCAACTGAACCAAACGTTTCTTTCCTCTCTAATGGATCAATTCCTGCAACCAATCGAAATTTGGGACTGAACAGGCAAACCCATCCAGAACCTGCAACAAGGAATGGTGCTAGGTCAAGAGAAGTTGGTTCTCTTAGTGACAATGAATGGGTTGAACAAGATGAACCTGGTGTTTATATCACGCTTGCTTCATTACCCGGGGGTTCTAAAGATCTGAAACGTGTTCGCTTCAGGTTAGTGTCACGAGGCTTTAAAACTTCTCTGATCTAAAACACCAGCATCCGGTGCTCTTTGCACAAATATGGGAATCATAAATGCATAAGCCTCATACCTTATTGACGGACCTAGCATATTCGGTGTGAAGCAAGTGATCATTTAGGCACATCCGTGAATAATTCTGATGCATTTAGGCACATTCGAACCTTTGCTGGAGTGGCCTTTATTTTAGTCCTTTATTTTAAGAAGCGAAAAAAGGTTCAGGCGGGAGGGCGGGGCGGGGCGGGGTGGATTAAATATGTGAGTTTTACTACCCGAGCTAACAAAATGTAGGTTTTCAGGACCAGCATGTTCATATGGACACACGTGCACGTGAAGCAGCTATTGTTTTGCTTTGATCTTCCATGAGAATTTAGCTTAAATACTGGCCTGGTAAAGACGAGGAAAAACTTTTTCTAAAAATATAACTATGAATGATCCATTTAAGAAAAAGGCAGGAAATGCACTAGGCTCCCGCGTTTTCGCAGCGTCCGGGGAAGGGTTGGATGGCTTCGCGATTTGATGTACACAACCTCACCCTACACTTTGTGCAAAAGCCTGCATAGTTTCCTTGTCTTCTGCATTAGAAATGCCAGCTCGATTTGTCTGTGCACCTGAAAGAAGACACTTGTGTAAACTCCTGTTCTCTTCATAACTGAAGGAAAGATCTTCAAGGAGAAACAAGCATATAATTAGTTGCTAGGGACCTCCTGCTGCATGCTACTACATTTATCTTTGATATTAATGGCATATTTGATATCTCTGGAAATTAAAGGTTGGCATGTTTGATGCTCAAATGCAGCCGGAAGCGGTTTAGTGAAAAGCAGGCAGAACTCTGGTGGGCTCAGAACAGGTCGAGAGTATATGAACATTACAATGTACGCATGGCTGACAGGTCTAGTGTTGGCATAGGAAGCGATGACCAAACACATTGACATGTGATGCATCGGATACATAAGCGTAATTTTTAATCCAGCGCTTTTGCTAGATTGCCTCTGCAACTGGAGAGGATGATAATTCATTTGTAGTTTCATATTTCTTTCAAGCAAGCAATCAAAGCTGGGTTCCACAGCAGAATAGGTAAATGCAGGTTTGCATTTGGCTTCTTGTATTCCATTTTTTTGATTTTCGCTTTGTGCCCTATCCAGTATAGCTATCTTTTTGTCATTGTATTTTCATTCGTTTGACTTCTTTTGTAAAATTTTAATTATTTAGTTTACTTACCTAGTTAAATGTTCTAGCTGAAAAACATTGGAAGTCAAATAGTGCGTCCATACAGTAGCATTCGCACGCCACCTCCACCACCCACAAAAAGAAAAACAAAAAAGAAGGCTTATCACGGGATTGCATTTTATTTTGGTTTTATTGAAGTATTTAACTCGAACATATAACAGCCATCAGAAGCTTATATTATGCTTCTTTGTACCTTTATGTGATTTATGACGATAAGACACATGGAATAAGGAACTTAGTTTGTGAGAGGCCCCATAGGGCATTGTGAAATATAATTTGGAGTATATTACCAGATTATGTAGCTTAGGATATATGTCGAAGATGAAGAAATTGGTTGGGGGCAATTAGATCCCATTTGAAGGAGTAGTTGTTGACGGGTACGTTAATTGGCAGCCAGACGTGTGTGATGTGGAGGGCTGTCTGACATTTTCCGGAGTTGTTCAATGGTACACCAATCTAATGGGAAGAAGGTTCGGTGACATATTGACGCACGTGTCAGATGCACCCAGTCAGCGTCTGACACGTGGCGCTGCAGCTGAGTCTATGTTAAATTTTTTTTAAAGAGGAGACACATGTCAGACGCCTATTGGACGTGTCTGACTTATCCCCCATTTGGCCCGCGTCACTGAATCTCCACCCAATCTAATGGACGTTGAGCCCGCATAACTAGAATTTCATCTGTCCAAAAGAATATTACTTAGTGTATTTTAAATATTGAAAAAAGGACAAATATGAGAAACCACACGGACCACAAATAATAAACTAGGCAATCTGAGGGCAGACTACCATCGGACACCTTGTTGCTTTTATCATTATTGGTCTTAGACGAAAAAAATAGACAAGTATAGAAATGATTCCATTGTTATTCAAAAGAAGCCCAAACGAGCAAATGAACATGTAGCAAAGGAGGAGTGTCATTACAATCCTAGGTCATGAAAAGAGAAAAAATCAATGAAAATATTAACATGACGAAAGACAAGAAGATCACTGGTCGTTATTTTTTCGAGATAGCCTTTGTTGTTAGTAAAATGGATCGGATGGTAAACATAAGGCCTACCAAGTACATTGCAACTAATAGATATATATTTCTTAAAAATCGAGAGATAAAAAGTAATAAACAAATTTTCTTTGAGAAGGCACAAAAAAATCCAAGTAGTTATTTTTTCGAGGTAGACTTTGTTGTTAGTGAAATGGATCGGATGGTAGACATTATGCCTACTAAGTACATTGCAACTAATAGATATATATTTCTTAAAATTTGAGAGATAAAAAGTGATAAACAAATTTTCTTTGAGAAGGCACAAAAAAACCCAAGTAGTTGCATAGTTCAAAGTGCTCTTGAAGTCAATTTTGTCTATAAGGTTGGAGTTATCGATGTGTTTTGTATTTCTATCATTTGTAGGAATTGATTTCTGAATCGCTACCAAACAAAGCTAACATTCTCTATCTTTGTTCTACGTATACGATCTTTTGTTTCTTAATAGGTTTTCATTTAGTCATTATATTTGATTGATTCATTTGTCTTGTGCTATCGTAGAAAATATCATGATAATGCTAATACTATTAAGAGAATAAAGAAGATGATTAAATTTAAGTTGTATAGTTGGAGCTATTAGTTGAATAAACTGAATGTTGAATTTACTATAAGTAGCATTGTCACATGATTAATGTCGACATGAGATTATGGAGAAATGTAGGAGGTTTAAGCATGTATGCTTGTATAAAAGTACAAGTTAATTTTAACATCATACTAAAATGATTGTTAGACTATTGATCTAGTTGGTAGAAGATTTTATTGTTTGAGCGTATGTGTAAAATAGGCTTTTTGATGGATATGAAATTGCTTTCATCTTGCTCGATGGTAAAACTAACTCCATGATAAACTTGTTTATGACGAATGTTGATTGTATGTGTTGAAGGGGTTGATTCATGGAAACATTTTGCTGTATTTGAGTATGATGGTGTGTTGATAAAACCACAAAGTTTCTTTGATTGTTTATAATTAGTTTTTGTGGGCTAATGAGATATTTTGTCAAGTGATTCATTGACAGGAATCAACGAAGACAATGATATGAGAAGGTGCTGGCACTTGATGCATGTTATGTACTTGTGTTTCTTTGGGGTAAAACATAGACAATGTGATGTCTATTAGAGTCACCCGGTAAACTTTCTTTGGGATAAATTATAGACAATGTGAGGTCTATGAGAGTGGCTCGGTAAGAACTGAGTGTAAATTACTTCTTGTGACATCGAGGAGATGATATTATTCCATTTGATGTGAGCTTTCTATGACGACAATCCAATCCTCTATTAGTAGAGATCCTAAGAACAAGGTTCAATGTAGTTCTAATCAGCACTATCAAACATGTCCCTCTCTATTGTGTTGATGTAAGATGGTGCTTGATGCAAGTTTATGAGGGTAAGATTTTAAGAATATCTTAATAAAATTCATAGTCAAGTTTATGGTAATGTGAGCAGCACGAACTTGATGAATTTTACCTATACAAGTGTGGAGGTGGTGCCGCTTCCTATGAGAGTTTGGAATAACTCATCAATGCACTTATAAAAACCGGAGGCTGGTGCATGACCGAATTTGAACCAAACCGCAAACTTATAAGAAGTAGGCAATGGTGTGTCTTTCGTTTGTCCATATAAATAGCAGTGAACTAAAATTCAAGACGTCGAAGTCATCTTGTATCCGTTTATATACTTCCACTTGTACTAAGTGGCGATTCAAGATGCAAACCATCATTCATTACGTGTTATTTTCTTCGTTTAATGCTAGAGGTTAGTTTATAAATTTTGATGAATGTTCTTATATATATAATGGAACATGTGGGGGATTGTTGGAAAAAAAACATACAAGCGCTTTAGAATGTCCATCAAATTTATATGAAAACATGTAAGAAATTTGATTAGAGAAACAAATGAAACATGAAATTGATCAGTTTTGGCCATACACTGAATTTACTGTTAGGCTTGTTGCTATACCTTGAAATCAAGGTTTGGCCAATCGAATTCTGAAGATGGCCAAACATTTGGTGATTTTTACCAAATAATCGGTGTTGAATTCAGAGTTCGGCAAGATAGTTTAGATAGAATCCGAGGTTGATCAAACACTACACCGAACGTGTGGTGAAATTGGCCGAACATGCAGCAACAGAGTTCGACAACTATAGAATATGATATCTTTTCATGAAATGATGCAACTTGTGCATCGTGGATATCTCTTATCAATCAATAACGGCATAAACTAACTTTGAAAGTTGAATTCTGCAGAGAAGTGTTGGATTAACTCATTTATTGTGAATCAAATTCCATAAATATAAGAATCAAAAGGTTTTGAAAATTGACTTTTCGTATGTTTTGAAAGCGACTTTTAAAGATACCTTTGGAAAAACCTGGAGAATTTCTTTCTCTTCTTTCTACTTCTTCCTCTTACATTAAACACTTCAAGTAGACAAGTTCAATATTCCACTTGTAGAGCAAACGAAAAGAAGAAGCCTCTATATCCTGGGAGGCGCTTGGCACGTAGTCTATCTTACTCAATGGTGGAGGCAATTTCATTTTAAGGATAATAACTTTGTTCGCCTATGCTATTTCTCCTTTTTCTCTATTACATCTCTTATGTTTGGTTCTCATACCTTTACAATCTCTTCTACAATCTAGTGCATTTACAAAGAAAACTTCACATTTTAGTGAATTGCTTCTTTGATGATCACTTCTGTATTCCTTGCACTTATATTTGGTATTGTTGGTTTCTTCAATAGTCTATCATCTTCCATGTCTTTGAGGCTAAATTTCCAACAATCTTAAAGCGAAATCATTTGTGGAAGATGATAGATTTGATATAGTCAAATTCTTCAAAGAAATAAATGTTGTCATTTATTTGACATTCTTCCACCTTTATTTTGGCAAACTGTGGGATTAATCTTCAAAGGTAGCATCGTAGACAAACCATAGAGAGTGCCAATCAACCGAAGATGTTCGTGTTAGTGTACGTGGCCTAGGCCATGGTTTGGATGTTTATGTTATACATTTATTGTTAATAAAGAGGTTTTATTATCATTATTGTTGGTTAGTATGTTACACAATTATGATATATATCTCTGGTTCATTATTATTATAGAGATAAAATAATTTATAACCAGTATAAGTATTGATTTGATAATCATGAGATGATTATGTGTATGGTGATACAAATCAATCTTGTAGATACTTGTTAGAGAACAATGTATTGGATAGACCCATCATGAGATTACTACATGGATTATCATCATAAGTAAATCACATGATAGTCATGTTTTAATCCTTACACTTGAGATTGTCATAGTTTCCAACATAAGGACTATTATATTTTGACATGATCAAACGTTATCCGTAACTGGATAATAATAAAGGTCATGATTGAGTATGATAGAAATTATGTAGAGGACATTGAACAGTCGAGATAGAATTTGTCCCTCTCTTTTGAGAGAAATATCTTTTGGGCCCCTCGATGAGTGAGACAGTGAAATGCATAGCCGTGCTCAAATGAATTGATAGTGTGATCAATATCATTTGTTTTATCAGTCTACTTAGAGATCGAGTAATCTTATGTTTGAACAATATAAGTATGATGCTGACCATGACTTATGTTCAAACTAGATATCGTGTGACAAAGAGATTAATACATGTGCTATTATTAGGCTAGTTGGACCGTACTCTAATTAATTGGGTAGTCGTAATGTCTTGCTAGAGGCCAATTATAACTTGTTGGTTTAAAAGAGATTTAACCGGCTGCCAATTAATGTAGGTCTATCGGGTCACACACAAGAATACGTATGGGCTGATATTAATAATATTAATATTAGATATTAATTATTATTATTGTTGTTGTTGATGTTGTTGATGTTGTTGTTGTTGTTTTTTATGTGTATATATATATATATGTTATCGATAATAACGAAATTATCCATATCTGATATGGATTTTGAATATAATGATAGAATCCATACTTGATATGGATTCTGATTGGCTTAACTAATCCGATTTGGAATCAGATTTGATGTCTACATATATGTATATATAATGGTGCATCTCGTACAGAGATGACACACAAGAAAAAGAAAAACAATACTTGTTTTTAGAGAAAAAAACCGAGTTCTTCAGCCGAGCCATTTCAAGAGCTAGCACTCCGGACGGAAGCATTCGTGTGGATACCGACAGAGGGTGTTCGTGTTTTCACACCTCGTTCGTCTGCAGTTTCTGTGTTCATAAATCTACGAAAGGTTAGGTCTTTGACGCTCTTTTATCGATTCAAACGAATGACATGGATCCTTGGTAGGAAATTAGAGATTAAGTTTTTGTTTTCCGATGCATGTTTTTGGCAGTGATCATGTCGATTTCCTAACAGTGGTATCAGAGACACTTGTTGTTTTCGTTTAAATCGATTATATCATGCTTATGTGATTATATGTTTTCTGTTTGAATTTGTATGGCATGATATGTATAAAAACCCTAATTCAAATTTCATCTGATGAGAGGAGATAGTTGTTTTCAAATCGTCTTCATGAGATGATTTGCATATGGCAGAATCTGTTTGTCATGTGATGACTAAAATAGTTCAGTTTATATCAGAATTAACATATAATAATGATTCTGTCAGGATTTTTATATGTGATATAATGTTGTTCGTTTTTTATGTGATGATCAAAACGATTCTGTTTATATCATAATTAACATATAATAATGATTATGTTAGGATTGTTATATGTGATATAATTTTTTTCGATTTTCATATGATGATCAAAACGATTCTGTTTATATCAGAATTAACATATAATAATGATCCCGTCAAGATTTTTATATGTGATATAATGTTGTTCGTTGTTCATGTGATGATCAAAATGATTCTGTTTGTATCAGGTATAAACAGACGATAGTGGATATATAAGGGTTTAAACGTATTTGAAACAGTAAGATCGTTAATATGATTGACGCGTCTGTGTTAGGGTTTCGAAAAGAAAATTATCAATACGATTTATGCGTTCTGTTTGGCTTCGAGGACCGCCGTATGCATGCGCCCTATAGTTCGTTACCGTGACATTAAGAATGTCAATATATTTATTTGTTATAATATGTTTGTGTAAGATAAATTATAATTGTTTGATGTCTTTGCATAGTGCATAGCATGGCCTTAAGACCTATGTGATTGACTTAGTCATATTTCTATTTTGGGTTATCACACACTGCGTGCTGTTGTTGTTTTTGTTGTATTTTATTTTACTAGTTAGGTTTTCTTTATTATTGTAATAAATGAAGAATCAGGCTACCAAAGTGGTGATGGCGACACATACCAAGGACTAGTGGATTCTATGGAGATGGAGGCACAAGCTCAATATTAGAAGATACATATCGTTGCAAATATTGTAATAGGAAGTCTTTCACATAAGGTTTCCTTTATGATCTTCATTTGGTCTCATGAAGATCATATTTAGTTTGGCCATACTATATCATGTTTACATATTTATCATTTTTTTTATGAGATGCATGGATGATAGATTATATATGCATATAGGATGCTATGATATAATGATATGCGATGCAAGACATAAACTAAGTTGAACTCTCATTAATAATTTAAGTCTTGATGCCATCCATGTCTTAAACATCTATTAAAACTGGGATCGTATTAAAGTAGGTATTGCCAAAGCAATGTGCTTTAAACATTCCTAGCTACGTAGGATGAGTAATAGTGCTACTCATATGTTTAAAATTGGTTAGACTTAATTGAGCTATCAAAATGGTTTTGGGCTCAAGGTATTAAATGGAATATAACATACAATGACATATGATGTCATTATTCTATAAATTCTAAGAGTTACATGAGATGTAATTGGTAAAGAAGTTACCTACCTAAATAACTTAATTTTAAGCTTTATGCCAAAGATGAGTTTAGAATTAAGTCAAATATGGATCTTAGCTCACTAAAATATTTCTTTAGAGGGTTATGTTTTAATGTGAGTTTTATAAATTTTAACCTCGTTATCAATTAAAATGTTACTTTGCATGTTTTGTAGATCAAAAATGACTGCTAATAACAATTCCACCTTATCACTATGATCTATCATTGAAAAGGAAAAACTGAAAGAATGTGGGACTAATTTCATTGACTGGTGAACCTGAGAATTGTTCTCAAGGAAGAAAAGAAGTCCCACGTGCTTGATGAAGCTGTCCTTGAACCCCCTCCTGCTGATGCTTCTGTTGCTGCTAGGAGTAAGCATAAGAAGCATATAGAAGATTCAAATGACAAAGGATGTCTTATGTTGGCAACTATGTGTCCAGGACTTCAGAAGGACTTGGAACAATTAGAAGCTTATGAGATGAGTGTGCATCTCAAACAAGCATTGCAACAACATGCGAGGCAGGATAGGTTTGACACCGCTGTTGCACTATTTGACTGTTAGATGTCTGAAGGTGAATTTGTTAGCGCTCATGTTTTGAAGATGAAAGGCTATGTAGATCACCTTGCAAGACTTGGATATCCCCTGAGTTTTGAACTCGCCACGGATTTGATCCTACACTCTTTACCTAGTAGTTTCTCTCAGTTCGTCATACAATATGAATAATATGGAAAGGTCCATTCCTTATCTACAGGGTATGCTCAAAACTGCCGAGGGGAATATCAATAAGCCTACCCAAGTATTGAGTGTCAATATCAAGCCAATGAAAAAGAAAGGTAAAGGCAATGGAAAGGTCAAAGGTGCAAAGGGTGTAAAAGGGTCAAAAGGTTAAGCTAAGCCAAAACCTGGACCCAAGGCAAAGGTTCCTAAGGAAGGAACTTGTTTCCATTGCAACAAGGATGTACAATGGAAAGGAAACTGTGACGTTTATTTGGACGAGTTGAAGAAGCTGAAGGGTAGTGTGACTACATCTTCATGTATTTATGTTATAGAAATTAATTTATCTACTTCTTCTTTCCGGGTAGATACTGGATGTGGATCTCATATTCGTACAAATATTTAGGGGCTTAAAAGGAGTAGGATGCTGAAGAAGGGCGAAGTGGACCCACGTGTTGGCAATAGAGCAAGATTTGCTGCTATAGCTGTAGGGACTTATGAGCTTGTCTTGCCCAATGGGCTTTTGTTAGTTTTGAACAATTGCATTTATGTTCCTATTATGAGTAAGATTCTTATTTCAGTATCTGTTTTGGATGATGAAGGTTATTCATTTTTAAATAAAAATGAGAAGTGTTCTATTTTTGATAAAAATGACTTGCTTTATGGTATTGCAAGTAGTTATAATGGCATTTATGTCCTTAATCTTGATGATTCCAATGACAGTGATATCTATAACATACATTCAAACAAAACTAAGCCAAATGAATTAAACCCACATATTTGTGGCATTATCGCCTTAGCCATATACATGAAAAGCGCGTATGTAAACTCCGTCAAGATGGATTAATAGATTCATTTGATTTTGAATCACTTGAAAATTACGAGTCTTGTTAGCTTGGAAAGATGACAAAGGCTCCTTTTACTAGACATAGTGAAAGGGCTAATGACTTATTGAGCTTGGTACATACGGATGTATGCGGCCCAATTAACATTAGTGCCAGAGGAGGATTTCAGTATTTCATAATTTTTACTGATGATTTCAGTAGGTATGTCTATGTCTACCTAATGAAACATAAGCATGAGTCTTTTGAAATGTTTAGAACTTTTCAAAGTGAAATACAAAATCAACTTGGTAAGACAATTAAAATGCTTCGATCAGATCGAGGTGGTGAATATTTGAGCCAATAATTTGATGAACATCTAAGAAATTGTGGAATCATATCACATTTGATTCCTCCAGGAACTCCATAACGGAATGGTGTTTCTGAAAGGAGAAATCAAACTTTATTAGATATGGTTCGATCTATGATAGTTCAAGTGGATCTTCCTGTATCTTTTCTGGAGTTATGCCTTGGAGATAGCTGCATTCATTTTGAATCATGTACCATCTAAAGCGGTTGAAAAGACACCATATGAGATATATACTGGTAAGACACCCAGTTTGTCTTTTCTTAAGATTTAAGGTTGTGAAGCTTATGTGAAAAGATTAGTGTGAGATAAGCTAGCTCCAAAGTCTATCAAATGTATTTTTGTGGGGCATACTAAGGAAACTAAATGGTACTATTTCTATATTCTCTCAGAGAACAAAGTGTTTGTTGCTCGAAATGGAATCTTTTTAGAAAGGAGTTTCTCTCTAAGAGAACTAGTAGGAGTATGGTACAACTTGAGGAAACTCAAGTTACACAAGATATCATTAAACCGTCTTTAGAGACAATTTCCGAACCACAAACAGTTGTGGAGCCTGAAAATGTAACACAAGTCCAACGTTGATCTGAGAGGATACATCGTCAGCTAGAGAGATATGAATTTCTTGTGATTGATGATAGTGAAGTTATGCTCATAGATCAAGATGAGCCTACCACCTATCAAGAAGCTGTGTCACGTCCAAATTCAGATAAATGGCTTGGAGCCATGAATTCTGAGATGCAATCCATGTTTGATAACCAAGTTTGGTCTTTAATTGATTCTCTAGAGGGTATTAAGACTATTGGTTGCAAATAAGTTTTCAAGAAGAAAACTGACATGGATGGAAATGTGCAAACCTACAAAGCAAGGCTTGTTGCTAAAGGTTTCAAGCAAACTTATGGTATAGACTATGATGAAACCTTTTCACTAGTTGCTATGCTTAAGTCTATTAGAATTCTCCTTGCCATTGCAGCATACTATGATTATGAGATAAGGCAAATGGATGTCAAAACTACTTTCCTTAATGGAAATTTACTTGAGGATGTGTACATGACACAACCTGAGGGTTTTGTAAATCCTGAGAATTCAAAGAAGGTTTGCATGCTTCAAAGATTCATTTATGGATTGAAGCAAGTATCTCGAAGCTGGAATCTTCGTTTTGATGAAACAGTTAAGAACTTTGGTTTCATCAAGAATGAAGATGAACCTTGTGTTTACAAGGTGGTTAGTGGGTGTGTAGCAGTGTTTTTAGTTTTATGTGTGCATAACATATTGCTTATTGAGAATGATATCCCTACCTTGCAAAAGGTTAAGGCTTGGTTAGGGAATTCTTTCTCAATGAAAGACTTAGGTGAGGCTACCTATATTTTGGTATTAAGATCTATAGAGATAGATCTAAAAGGATAATAGGCTTGAGTCAAAGTACATACATAGATATAATGTTGAAGAGGTTCAATATGCAAGAGTCCAAGAAAGGATTCCTGCCTATGTCTCATGGCATTCATCTTAGCAAGAATCAATTTCCTCGGACATCCGATGAGGGAGATCGAATGAATAAAATTCCTTATGCTTCTGCTATAGGATCGATCATATATGCCATGTTATGAACTAGATTAGATGTCTCATATCCATTGAGCACAACAAGTAGATATCAAGCTGACCCCAGTGAAGGTCACTGGACAGCTGTCAAGAATATTCTTAAGTACCTCAGAAGGACTAAAGATGTAGTCTTGGTTTTTGGAGGTTTGGATGGCGAGTTATTTGTAAATGGTTACACAGATGCTAGTTTCCAACCCGACATAGATGATTTTAGATCGCAATCTGGTTTTGTATTTACATTGAATGGTGGAGCTGTTAGTTGGAAGAGTACAAAACAAAGCACTGTGGCTGATTCTACAACAGAGGCTGAGTATATGGCAGCATCAGATGCAGCTAAAAAAGCAGTTTGGTTGAAGAAGTTCATCATTGAGCTAGGAGTGATACCTAGCATTGCAAATCATGTGGACATTTATTGTGACAATAATGGTTCCATAGCACAAGCAAAATAGCCAAGGTCTCATCAGAGATCTAAACATATACTCAGGCGCTACCACCTTATTTGAGACATCATCGATAGAGGAGATGTTAAGATATGCAAAGTTGACACAAACGATAACATAGAGGATATATTGACTAAGCCTCTCTCAGGGGTCAAGCATGATCAGCACACTAGATCTATGGGTCTCAGATATTTGAAGGCCTAGTGCAAGTGGGAGATTGTTAGTGTACGTGCCCTAGGCCATGATTTGGATGTTTATGGTATACATTTATTATTAATAAAGATGTTTTATTATCAATATTGTTGGTTAGTATGTTACACAATTATGATATATGTCCCTGGTTCATTATTGTTATAGAGATAAAATAATATATAACCAGTATGAGTATTGATTTGATAATCATGACATGATTATGTGCATGGTGATACAAATCAATCTTGTAGATACTTGTTAGAGAACAATGTATTGGATAGATCTGTCATAAGGTTACTACATGGATTAACGTCATAAATAAATCTCATGATAGTCATGTTTTAATCCTTAGACTTGAGAGTATCATATTTCCAACATAAGGACTATTATATTTTGACATGATCAAACGTTATTCGTAACTGGATAATAATAAAGGTCATGATTGAGTATGATGGAAATTATGTAGAGGATATTGAACAGTCAAGATACAATTTGTCTTTCTCTTTTGAGAGAAATATCTCTTGGGCCCCTCGATGAGTGAGACTGTAAAATGCATGGCCGTGCTCAAATAAATTGATAGTGTGATCAATATCATTTGTTTTATCAGTCTACTTAGAGATGACTAATCATATGTTTGAACAATATAAGTATGACGCCGACCATGACTTATGTTCAAACTAGATATCATGTGACAAAGGGATTAATGCATGTGCTATTATTAGGCTAGTTGAACTGTACTCGTATTAATTAGGTAGTTGTAATGTCTTGCTAGAGGCCAATTACAACTTGTTGGTTTAATAGAGATTTAACCGACTGCCAATTAATATGGGCCTATCGGGTCGCACACAAGAATGCATATGAGCTGATATTAATAATACTAATAATATTAATATTAGATATTAATTATTATTATTATTGTTGTTGTTGTTGTTGTTGTTGTTTTTATGTATATATATGTATTATCGGATAATAGCGAAAGAATCCATATCTGATATTGATTTTGAATATCCTGATAAAATCTATATCTGATATGGATTCTGATTGGCTTAACTAATACGATTTGGACTCGAATTTGATGTCTACATATATGTATATATTATGGTGCATCTCGTACAGAGATGACACACAAGAAAAAGAAAAACAGTACTCATTTATGGAGAAAAAACCGAATTCTTCAGCTGCTTTGTTACAAGAGCTAGCACTCCGGACGGAAGCATTCGTGTGGATACCGACAGAGGGTGTTCATGTTTTTGCACCTCGTTCATCTGCAGTTTTCATGTTCATAAATCTACGAAAGGCTAGGTTTTTGACACTTTTTTATCGATTCAAACGAACGACATAGACCATTGGTAGGAAATCAGAGATCAAGTTTTTGTTTTCCACTGCGTGTTTTTGGCAGTGATTTTGTCGATTTCCTAATAGTTCAAACGAAAGTAGTACATGAAGCTTGAAGCCACAAAGATAACATGCACAATCATGGGGCTTATGTCGATGGTTGTGGAGCATTAATCCTATAAATGGCCAGTTTTTTTATCAATATTGGCATTAGATGCAAACAAGCCAAGCATAGAAATAATTCTGGTGTTAACCAAACAAAGTCCAAAGGATCAAAAGGAACATGTAATAGAGGAGGTAGAATCAAAACAATCCTAGATCATGAACTGAGTGAAAAAATCAATGAGAATATCAACATGGTGAAAGAGAATGAGATCACTACGGTCGTCATCTTCTTCGAGTAAACTTTATTGGCAGTGAAACAGAATGTCGGTAGACCTTATGCCTACCAAGTCCATTGCAACCAGTAAATATTTATTTCTTGAAATTCTAGAGATAAAAAGTGGTAATTTTTTTCCAGAAGGCACAAAAAATCCAAATAGTTGGATAACTAAAAGTAATCTTAAAGTCAATTTTGTCTATAATGCTGGAGTTGGTAATGTTTTTTCTATTTCTGTTGTATGTAGGAATTGATTTCTAATTCACCATCAAACAAGGCTAATATTGTCTGTCTTTGTTCTACGCATGTGATCTTTTGTTTCTTAATAGGTTTGCATTTAGTCCTTATATATGATTGATGCATTTGTCTTGTGCTATGGTAGACAAGCTCATGAGAATGATAATACTATATAGAGAATACAAAAGTAGACTAAACCCAAGTTGTATAGTTGGAACTATTCGTTAAATAAAATGAATGTTTAATTTAGTACATGTAGCATTATTATATGGCTAATGTTGCCATGAGATTAAAGAGAAATGTGGGGGTGGGTGGGGTGGGTTAGTCATGTATGCTTGTATGAAAATAAAAGTTATTTTTTTAAACTTGTAATCAGCTTGTCAAGTTGTATAACTTCTAAAGAATTTTAGAAGGTTGAAGAAGGAAACAAAATCAGCACTAAAATAGTTGTTAGCTTATTGTTCTAGTTGGTTGAAGGTTTTGTTGTTTGAGCTTATGTGTATAATATGCTTTCTTGATGTGTATAAAATTAGTTTGGTCTTTCTTGATGGTAAAACTAATTCCCTAATAAAGATGTTATTGATGAATGTAGATTGTATATGTTGAAGGAGTTGGTGTATGGAAACATTTTGCTATATTTGAGTTTGCTGGTTTACTAATAGAAACTCAATATTTCTGTGCTTATTTATAATTAGTATTTGAGGGCTAATAAGATGTTTTGTCAAGTGATTGATTGATAGGAATCACCAAAAAGGCAACAATCTGGAAGGTGCTAGCACTTGATGAATGGCATAACAATGAGAAGTACTCGAGTTTCTTTAGGGTAAATCATAGACAATGTGAGGTATGTGAGAGTGGTCCCATAAAATTTCTTTGGGGTAAATCATAGACAGTTTAAAGTCTATGAGAATGGCTCGGTAAGAAATAAGTCTAAGTTAGTTCATGTGACATCGAGGGGGATATGATTAGAAATTCTACAAACGAGGTTCGATGTAGTAAAAACAATTGATAGAGATCCTATGAACATGGTTCAATGTAGTAAAACAATTGATATAAGAGCTCTAATCAGCTGAACATGTCCCACCCTACGGCGTTGATATAAGATGGTGCTTGGTGCAAGTCTATGAGATTGATATTTTAAGAATCTTGTAAATGAAGTTTATATATATGTTTATGGTGGTGTGAGCATTACGTAGTTGATGAATTTCACATATATAAGTGTGGAGGTGGTGCCGTTTCCTATAAAAGTTTGGAATAACTCATTAGAGTGCTTATAAAAACCTGAGACTGAGTGCATCGCCGTATGCACATCAAACTATAAACTAATATAAAATAGGCAATGTTGTATCTTTTGATTGTTCATATAAATAGCAGTGAAGCATGATTCAAGACGTCTACATCATCTTATTTATGCTTATATACTTCAATTTGTACTAAGTGATCATTTAAGATGCGAGTCATCATTCGTTACGTGTCATTGTCTTCATTTAATGCTAGAGAGGTTAGTTTATAATTGTTGATGAATGCTCTTATATAAATGTTGGATCATCTGGGGGATTGTTGGAAAAAACACATGAAGGTTTACAAATTGTACCAAATTTATATGAAAACTTGTAAGAAGTTTGATTGGAGAGAAAAATGAAACATGGTTTGGCCTGTGCCGTACCTTGAAATCAAGACTTGAGCTGTAGAATTCTGAAGGGGGCTTAATGTTTGGTGATTTTTACTGAACGTTTTGCGGTGAATAAAGAGTTCATCAACAGAGTTTGGATAGAACTTAAGGTTGACCCAAGGGTGCACCGAACGTCCAGTTAAATTGGCCGAACGTGCGGTAACAAAGTTCGGTGACTGCAGAACATGCTATTTTTTTTAATGAAATGATTCATTTTTTGTATCTTGGGGTATCTCCTTTCAATCTTGAACTATCATAAACTAACTTTGATTTTGCAGTGAAGAGTTAGACTGACTTCTTTCTTATGAATCAAAGTCTATAAATATAAGAATAAACAAGTTTTGAAGAGAAACTTTTCATATGTTTTGAAAACATATGAAAGAGACATTTGAAGATACCTTTGTGAAAACTTGTAAAAAAATTTTCTCTTCTTTCTACTTCTTCCTTAACTATCAAACACTTTAAATAGACAAGTTTAATTTTTCGTTTGTAGAGCAAACGAAAGGACGAAACCGTTATTTCTTAGGAGATGTTTGCCGCGTAGTCTACCTTACTCACTAATGGAGTCAATTTTGCTTTAAGGATAGTATATTCGTTACATCTCGACTATTTTTCATTCATCTCTGTTACATCTCTTATGTTTGGTTCTGTACTTTTTTAATTCTCTTCTACAAGCAAGTGTATTTACGAAGGAAATTTCATTTTTTAATGAATCTGTCCTTTGATGTTCATTTCTATATTCCTTGCATTTCTATTCATTGTTGTTGGCTTCATCAATAGTCTATCATCTTTCACATTTGCAAAACTACATTTCCAACAAGATCCAGAGGAGGAAGCACGTTCTATCCCTGTTTGGGCAGAAGGAGATTCAAGGATATTTCTCATGAGATCATAACGTGACACTGAATCACTTATTTTCAATTACAAGTATACACATATTACAATACATTTCTTGTGATGATTATTTTCCTTGTGCATATCCTTAATCTTAGCTTTTCCACTGTAGCTGGGATTCTCTGTAAATATCCTGAAATCTGAAGAAGATATGGGATGAGCATTTGCAGTTGCACCTGGTTGCAAGTGTTATATCTCCTCCCTCTTGGCTCGAAAATGAGAAGAAGAAAAGGTTCACAAATTTTTGACGACCCTTAAAATACTTACAAAACGATACGGTCTCAAATCCTTAGTGACGAGGTCGGATTGTCTCGCCAAAGTAAAAGTCGAAATATCCGGGGTCTAAGGCCGTCAACCCTCCGTCACTTGTCTTCTTAGGAAGCCTGAGAAAGGAAAGAACGCGTTAGGGGTCCCAGGGCGCTGCCCCGGGGAAACCCTCCGACGCTCAAGTCAGTTGTGGGCATTATAGCGTATGGCTTTTACTGAAATATAGGTTTGATGAAACCTGTTTGAGGTCGGCTACAGTACAGGCCGAGCTGAGGTGAGAACAGCGGGGTGTTTTTCTCACTTGTGATGTGGACTAGGAATTTAGACCTCCAAAAATGGACTTGAAGCTTCTTACTGTTGGAGAAGCCCTTTTATAGTTGGCGAAGCTGGGAGCTGCGTGTCTCAGATGGCTGAGATGACGTCTGGCCCGCTTGCATGGTAGCCGTGCAGCTGTTAAGGATTGCTGTACTGACACCTTTCCTCCGTATGATTGACATCTGGAAAGCGGGATACTGCATGTAGACCACGTAGCATACAGCTCTGTGACTGTTGTAACCTGGCCGAGATCAATAATCAGAGCCGTGGTCGAGAGCAGATCCGAGGCCGAGATGTGTTCTTTTGGCCGAGGTAGAACTGTTGAGGACTCAGTTTCCTTTGGCCGAGCTGGATGTATATCCGCTCTTCTAAATATCCAAGATACTGTTATTATGGCCGAGGTGCCATTTAGAAAGGCAGAAATGCCGAGGTCTTGCGATAAAATGCTTGGGCCAAGGTTCTGGCCTAGCTATTTCAGTTGATAATTGTAGCCGAGATAAGATCCATCGGCCGTGGTAAAACCACAACCAAGGTGAAACCTTTAGGCCGAGGTGGAACCCTTGGGCCGAGGTGGAACCCTTTAGGCCGAGATGGAACCCTTAGTTCTAGTAGGGTGCTGACCATGTAGCCGAGATGGCGTGGGGCCTCCGTGGCCGAGGTGGAATACTTGTCCGCGTGGGACTTGGTCAGTCATCAGGCCGACCTGCGGCCTTTAAGTCATTTCTGTATTTTTGCTCTAACGTTGACTGTCATTGACTGACGGGTGAATTTTCTGGTATCATCATTTGCCCCCCAGATTAGTTTGGCCGAGCTGAGCTGAGGGCAGGCTGATCTGTTGATATCGTTGCCTTTGGCCGAGGTGTCTCTCTTAAAGCCAATTACTCCATACCTATCAAGCGCAGTGTACGAAGCATCAGTTCGTAGCTGTACTGATTGGATCAAACTAACCAGACGGATGACCTTTCACAACGTGTCTATCTCGGATTAGTTTGTCCTGCACCATTATGGCCTACGCAGATCGAGGTAACGGCGGGTCAGCTTTTACTCATGTCGGTTCAGGATTCGATGCTGATCAGCCTTGATGGTGGCACGGGAACCGAGGTCAGCCTAACCCGAGGTGACCTTTGAAATGGCTGAGACTTCTGCCTATAAATAGGTCTTTCCCCTTCATTTTTTCCCTTTTGCATTCTAATTGCTCTCCTCATTCTTACTCTTCATCGGTGTCAGCTCTTCCGGCGTTTCCCCTTGCTCCGACGTCCTTTTCACCTCGGCGATCTTCTTTCTCTTCTGGCTAATCGCCTGTAAGTCTTCTCTGCTAGCTTTCATGTCTTCAGCTTCTGATCACAAAATCGCTCTGAAGGGGCTTCTTATGTTGGAAATGACGGAACTTTTAGTTCCTCATCGGAGAAGACGGTTGTCTCTGAGAACCGTCCTCCAGCTCGGCTTCTGGCTGGTGCTGGTGATGTTGCCGGCCCCAGTGGCCAAGCTATGCCGAGCAGAACTATTAGAGTAGTTGAGGTTTCTCCAGAGCAGGCAGAAACCATTCCTCCGGGCACGGCAACAGTGCCTAGTAGATCTAGGGTTTCAACTCTGCCGGTAGGAGTTGTCTATAGGGGGTCTCCTTCAGCCGAAGTCCAAGAATCTTTTTGTACTCTGTCCGAGGTGGACGTTTCCTTGATCTGTGGCATGTATGATATTGATGTTGAACAATTCGATCCCATCCTTCCTTTACCCAATCAAACGGCCTATGACCCTCCTGCGGGATATGAAGCCATCTACGAAGAATATTTTCATTCTGGATTCCGTCTTCCCGTCCCAGTCTCTTTGTTTCGAATTCTTCTTTCTTACAACCTTAGGCTTCCCCAAATCAAGCCTAACAGTTTGAAAATTATTCTTTCTTTTCTGCTCTTCCTTAGAGCATCTGAGCTCCCCTTCGATCAAAGAATCTTTAGGAGTCTATTTGCTTGTAGGTCTTCAGAGAGTTGGTATTATTTTACCAAAAGAGTGACTCCTGAAGATTTTAATTATGTTGTACATATTCCCTCCTTCAAGAAGAATTGGAAGGGTAGGTTCTTTTATATTAAGAAGTTAGGGTTACCCCAACTTGATATATGGAAGTCGGGCAGAGCTGACAACATGAAGCCGAGCTCAGAATACTGTGACGAGGCGGCCAAGTTGTACTCTCTGCCTGTGGTCATTGACTGGCACAGAGTTAATGAATCCGTTCTGAAGGCGGCTGACCTGAGCTCCTTAGCTTCAGGTCCCCATTACAAGCCCCTTTCTCCAGACAATTTGGCAATAGTCCGGGGTATGTTCTGGTACTTGTGCTTCTTTTTCATTTCTAACTTCCCCCACTTAACCTTGCGCACTCTATGCAGGCTCCATGGCTCCTGGAGGGAAGGATGTTGCGGCAAAGATTGCTAAGGCCGCAGCTCGCAAGAAAGCTCAGGCCGCGAAAGCAAGGGCCGAAGCCGCACAAGAACTGCCCCCAGCCGAAGGCATTGCCGAGGCCGAGGTTAATCAAGCAATCACAATTGCTTCTGAATCCACCACTCCAGGTATCTTGCAATTAGAAGACTTGTTAAATCGTTTTCTTGTATGGTTTTTAACTTCCGGTACCATAGCAGGGGCAAGGGTCAATATCTTGCCAGCAGACCCCACTCTTGCTGATCTCGGACAGACCCAACAATTTGAGGGTTCCATTGTGGGAAAAAGGCTAAGAGAAGATGCCCCCGTTCCTGAGGCCGAGATGGCACCTGCTCAGGAAAACGTAACAGTGGGCGAATTTGATGAAGCCGACACCGTGATGAACCCTGCCACAGCTAGGAAGATGAACAGTTTGATACTACCCATTGACAAACAGCGTTTCTCAACTGCGTCTTGGGGCAGCTTGGTCAACTCTGTCCATATCAATTCTGCCGTGGTATGACCTATCTCTTGTTTGTTTCACATGCTAAAGTTTTTCTTAACTCCATTTCTGTGAAACAGCTAACAGTGCAACTATCCGAGCTTATTAGCCGAGGTGAGGAGTTGCAAGGTCGACTGGCAGCTAAGACTCAGGAGTCTGATGTTAAGTCCCAAAACATTGCTTCCCTAAAATCAGATCTCCTCAAGATTCAAGGCCAAAGAGAAGAGGCTGAGGTCAAATGGGCCACAGCTAACTCCTTAGTAGCTGAGCTGGGGAAAAGAAATGCCGACCTGGAGGCATGCTATAATCAAGTCATGACCGAGTCTGGGCAGAAAGATGCCGTAATCAAATCTCTGCAGGAAAAACTGGAGCAGCAAGCACCAGACTTTTCTGCTCAACTCGCTGCGGCCAAGTCTGAAGCAGTGGCCGAGTTTAAGAAGTCTGAACTGTTTGAAGAGAATATGGTGCTGCTGCAGGGCTCAGTTATGCAGATGGGTCAGACAAAGGCCATTGATGTCTGTGCTGAGGTCTGCCCCCAGCTGAATAAGGATGACCCCAGGCTGGTTGAGCTCTATAACATCAATGCTGAGGCCGAGTTCGAAGCCCAGTTTCAGAAGTTCACTGATGGGGCGGACTTGCGTGATGATGATGAGCAAATCTGAACTTAGATTGTATTGAATGTACTCTTATCATCAATGAAAGCTTCTGCCCTCTTAAATTGCAATTCTCGTTTGTTTCCGAGTTTTTTGCATTTTTCAGTGTTTTCTTCATACTTTTTGTTGCCGAGGTCACACATCGGACCCACTAATCTTGAACAAATCTCTGCCCGCAGATTAGCGTAATTGAACTTTTCAAGTTCATTGTTGCCGAGATTGAATGTCGGTCTCATTAAACCTGCTCAACTTTAATAAAAGATAATCAAAATATAAGTTACCTTGTCTTGCTGAGCTTAAATAAGAGAATCTCGTGAAACCTTGGCCGAGATCTCATTTAGAATAACTCTGAACATATCCGTTGTACACTAGCCGAGGTGAGATATAGGGATCTGCCCCGACCTTATCCAGAGTTGCCAAGGTCATGAATCTTGAGCAAGTTGGTGCCCCGGGCTGGCCGAGATGCAACTTCAAACCTCAAGCGAAATCTTTCCCAAACCTGCTGAGAAATTTAACCCTCTGGCGGGCTCTTTCCCCAGAACTTGCCGAGGAGAAATTTAACCCTCTGGTGGGCTCTTTCCCCAGATCCTGCTGAGAAGAAATTTAACCCTCTGGCGGGCTCTTTCTCCAGAACTTGCCAAGGAGAAATTTAACCCTCTGGCGGGCTCTTTCCCCAGAACCTGCTGAGGAGAAATTTTTTACCCTTTAGCGGGCAGGTGCCTGGGACTTAGCCGAGGTCTTTTTTCACCCTTTAGCGGGCATTTGCCCCGTTCTTCGCCGAGGTCTTTTTGGTAAGAAACTTCAATTCTGCAGAGCTGTCCACAACACTGAGTTGAATGAACACTTTTTATTGCTGAGAAGTTCCATGCACCAGGTAGTGACTGCTATAAAGGCCAACTACAGGGCCGAGCTGGGGGTTTTCAGATGTATACGAAAATTGATCCCCACTGAGCTCAGTTAACAGTCTAGGCAGCCTAGCTATTTTTCCAACTCAGAGCTACCACTCGGGTTGATGTTCACCTTAAGGAACATCTAATTCGGCTCCACTGCGCAAGTTTCATCTCGGATCGTGAAACTGCTGCAGATGGCCGAGCTCAATCTGGGGAGCTATCTCTTTACCGAGTTGTCTACAGTCTTCTGTATCATGCCCTATATCATGATGTTATAGGCAGTAGAGTTGAGGATTCCTCTTATGGAGTGGCCCTGCAAGGGGCTTTGGTTCCTTCACCAAACTCTTCTTTCTCATATAGGAGAGGATGCGAGCTTTTGATGCCAAAAGAGAAGTCCTTTCTCTTCCCTGGCCCCCCATCCGAACTTTGACAGATGCTCTTTCTCGCCGTGAGGCCTGGATATGTGTTCCAGAACTGGATGGCCGAGATGAGATCGAAGGGCGCTGTATGGTCTGATCATCAGACCTCCGGGGTGAGTATCCTGCTTCAAATATAATCTCAGCTTGACATTCAGAATGATACCCTGGCCGAGATGGAGAATACTCCAACTGCTGATCACTAGCACCGCTAGGAGAGGGACCATTGATTCCTTCTGTCATGGCTTTTCCTCTTAGCTCCATAACAGCTTGAAACGCTGCTGAATTTTGAGTCACATAACGTACGGCTCTCAGGTGCTCTTCATATGAGAAGGTAATAGGAGTTAACTCCTCAAGCTCTTTGGAACATGGAGCAGTTGGTTGCAAAGAAGACATTTGATTACCTTCTCTGCTCATCTTTCTCTCAGTAGCTTTTAAAGTCTACTAAGAAGAGTTGGTAGTGACGATATTTCGAAAGTCAAGGGACCCGGAGGTTCAGACCCTCCTTCTAGCGCCAATTTGACGAGGTCGGATTGTCTCGCCAAAGTAAAAGTCGAAATATCCGGGGTCTAAGGCCGTCAACCCTCCGTCACTTGTCTTCTTAGGAAGCCTGAGAAAGGAAAGAACGCGTTAGGGGTCCCAGGCCGCTGCCCCGGGGAAACCCTCCGACGCTCAAGTCAGTTGTGGGCATTATAGCGTATGGCTTTTACTGAAATATAGGTTTGATGAAACCTGTTTGAGGTCGGCTACAGTACAGGCCGAGCTGAGGTGAGAACAGCGGGGTGTTTTTCTCACTTGTGATGTGGACTAGGAATTTAGACCTCCAAAAATGGACTTGGAGCTTCTTACTGTTGGAGAAGCCCTTTTATAGTTGGCGAAGCTGGGAGCTGCGTGTCTCAGATGGCTGAGATGACGTCTGGCCCGCTTGCATGGTAGCCGTGCAGCTGTTAAGGATTGCTGTACTGACACCTTTCCTCCGTATGATTGACATCTGGAAAGCGGGATACTGCATGTAGACCACGTAGCATACAGCTCTGTGACTGTTGTAACCTGGCCGAGATCAATAATCAGAGCCGTGGTCGAGAGCAGATCCGAGGCCGAGATGTGTTCTTTTGGCCGAGGTGGAACTGTTGAGGACTCAGTTTCCTTTGGCCGAGCTGGATGTATATCCGCTCTTCTAAATATCCGAGATACTGTTATTATGGCCGAGGTGCCATTTAGAAAGGCAGAAATGCCGAGGTCTTGCGATAAAATGCTTGGGCCAAGGTTCTGGCCTAGCTATTTCAGTTGATAATTGTAGCCGAGATAAGATCCATCGGCCGTGGTAAAACCACAACCAAGGTGAAACCTTTAGGCCGAGGTGGAACCCTTGGGCCGAGGTGGAACCCTTTAGGCCGAGATGGAACCCTTAGTTCCAGTAGGGTGCTGACCATGTAGCCGAGATGGCGTGGGGCCTCCGTGGCCGAGGTGGAATACTTGTCCGCGTGGGACTTGGTCAGTCATCAGGCCGACCTGCGGCCCTTAAGTCATTTCTGTATTTTTGCTCTAACGTTGACTGTCATTGACTGACGGATGAATTTTCTGGTATCATCACTTAGCAACGGTCTACTCCCTCTTCTCGGCCAGGTCTACCAGATGATAGTTCAGGAAGAGAGGTGGGTTTGATCACTTGTGACCGCCGAGCAAAATTGATCCCGTTTGTTTTGCTTTACATAGACCTCGAATTTCACGGGGACGGATTGCTCACTTTGCGACCGAACCAGGCCTGAAGTTTTCTCTTGTTTCCGGCTTCATGGATATCTTGAATGGTGGGCCGATCGGCCGCATGTCCCGGTTCGTGAAAAGGGTAACTCCCGACCACGCCTAAAACAGTTAGGCTCCTCTGGTGGCAACTCCAGCAAGGGAAACGCCCCGGTAACTCATGGTGCTCAATTTGTGGATGACCATCCTCTTGGAGCACCCATGGTGACCGTGAGTGGCGAAGAAATAAATCTGTCTGACTTGAGTTCCGATGATTCTGTTAGGGAGGAAACCAATAACGCAACGAAATTCAAATAACTTTTCCTAAAATTTCAGCACTTAGAATTAAAATAAAAGCAAACACATTCACAACACAATGGCTATTTTTTTTTTTTGCATGGAGAGACCTCTTAAATTGGGAGTAAGAAACCTCGACACCCTTATGACAATTGAATTTCAACCATAATCAACAATGAGTACAAGTTCTCTCTATATCAAACTACAGGCATATAATATAATCAAGATTAAATAATAAATCTTGAAACATAACAAGAATCAAAAAAGGAACAAAACACAAAGCTGAATTTTTTGCAGAAAAATTTAGTCTTAGCAATTCAATGTTCAGACAGACCTAGTGGTCTCTGAAACACATCTTCACCGTTCATAGCATACCTATCTGTCGGAGAAACAATCTGTCAAAGTTTGGTGAGGATCCAATAGTGGAATTCTGTGCAAACTTGTTTTTCCTAAAGATGGTTGAACTGCTCTATTGCTGAGGAAAAATTTCAGAATATTCACTCTTTCTTTCTTGTATCTCACCTTTTCAAATACTCTAAGTCACCAATATGACCTACGATACCACCAATACCTTAATAGACTTGTGGGCTTAAGTTCCACTAACTTATTGGGTCTATCCAAATAGGAGGGATAATCCAACAAACTTCACCATCGACTAGTTTGCGGGGGGAAAGGGCCAGAAGGGGGCAGTGCCAACCGGAAAGCCTTACGACAAAACTCAAACTTTCTTCTTTACAAAACTTTTTTCAACATGTCAAACCATTTTTATCTGTTATGAATCTTCTAAAGCTCCAGCAATTAGAATCCAAAGCATCACGAATAAAATCATAACGAACATCAATATGCTTAGACCTCGAATAAAATGAGGAATTCTTCGATACATGAACATTTTGATTATCACAAAACAAGACATATTTTGCTTGTTTCACTCCAAGTTCCATGAATAATTTTCTCAGCCACAACAAATCTTTCTGCATTTTCACGATGGCTATAAACACGGGTTTGGTTGTAGAAAGTGCAACACACATTTGCGATTTTGATTTCGAAGCCACGGCTCCCTTGGGAAGAATCATCATATGTCCCCAAGTAGACTTGCGATAATCCTAGCTTCCGGCTATATCTGAATCTGTATAACCAATCAAGGTAGGCTTCTCACATCCCCAAGTTAGTCTCAAATTTGATGTTGTAGCGCCCTGCCCGGCCAGCAGACCCGAACCGGTGCACCCGTCGTAGCCTACTACGAAGACTACCAGACGTCATTACTCTCACATACGCATCATCACTGACGTAAGAGAAATAGGTGCAGAGATACTTATTAATCAAAATCTGAATCAATCAAATCTACACTCCCAAAAGCATAAGTAAATAACTGTTTATGGACACAGCCATCTAATCCTTAACTGAATGAAAGAAAGCTAAAATAATAAGAAACATCCTATACAATTCCCAATATAGACTCTAAGCACCCCATTCAGCTCACTCGCCGTCGTCCTTAATGAAAATCATATCATACTCAGGTTCATCTGCAAAACAACGGGGTAGAACCCTTAGGGAAAAAACGCTAGCAAGTAACCCGCTTATTAGACATACGGGATCATGACATGGCAAGACATGAGTGAATATAAATATCAAGGGGGAGTAGGGGCACATGTCCAGAGTTGTTCAAAAGTTCTGATTTACTTGCATAGTAAAAGCAAAGAACAAGTAACACGCAAGCAAACAACGATTCACTCACATAACAATCATTACCGGAACGAAACATATGATGCATTGCCATTTCAAATCATGCTCAACACTACACAGTCACAAGTACTTGTGCAATACTTTTCAAAACAGTGCAATGCATGTCACAATGCCCGGTCATATAACTTTATACCCTGTGATGGGCCACAGCTTGTCTTTATGCCCTGTGACACATCACAGCTTAACTTTATACCCTGTAATGATCCACAGCTTGTCTTTATACCCTGTGCCACATTACAACTCACTTTATACCCTGTGATGGCTACAACTTGTCTTTATTCCCTGTAACACATCACAGCTCATTTCGCAAAGAACTTTATACCCTGTGCCCCAAGCACAGCTCTTAACAAAACATAAGCAAATGCAAGTGCCATGATACAAGGATGCACATACACATGTCATTCAATCATTTGAGACACATCTAATTCACACATTCAAGCATATCACTACATGCTCAGGCCTACCTCACATAAACATTCACATTAGGAACATAAAGGACGAACGAGACAATCTCACACGCTCCATTTGAACCTTACCGAAACCTCAAGCATTCATTCCTAGCCCCTTAGACCATCCACACTGAAGTCTAGTCTGAATACTTCGTGAAATCTTTACATTGATTCACCATCTTCAGACACGTTTCCAAGATTTAAACTGACCTCACACACGCCTTAAGAAGCCTCTAATGTCATCCAATCGGTTCTCTAACTTCCCTTTCTCTCTTCTATTTTTCCCAAGAAACTGGTTGGCATCATACCCTACATCGATCAATCGATGTGGCTTCATCCTCTAACATCGATCGATCGAAGTCTGTCAGAAAACTTTTTGTCGATCGAAGTCCGTCAGAAACTTTTTGTCTCACTTCAGTCTCTCATTCTCTCTACATTGATCGATCGATCTACATCATTCGATGACATCGATCGATCGATGTCCACGATTCCCAGAAAAGAACTTTGCGATTTTTGCAGAAACTGCAGAACCAAACCTTCAACTGTTCCCAAACTCCATCCTAATCATTCCAGGCCTAATCTCTGCTATCATCTCATACTTAAACTACAAATTGAACACTACACACCTACATAACAAAGATTCAAGCCTAGAACTCAAGGATTTCAACTCCGTTAACCCAAAGATCCCCACCTTTCACCTTCAAACCCTAACAATCAATAAAATTGCAGCAAAGGGGATTCAAGGGATAGAGATTTGCAGGAATTCATATATTCATCACATCAAACTAGATTTTTCAACATATGATGCCTAAAACATCAAATCCAAAACACAGAAATTGCACAGAATTCACATATAGATAAACAAGGGTATAATACTGCATGGTGATCCAATTTTGACATAAAGGTAGGGCCTTTTTCTTCACAAATCATAGGAACTTATAAGAAAGTTACTTGCCTTTGATTACTTACAATCGGATTGAAAAACAAATGAAGGTTGGATCGGTTCCTGGAGTCTGTCTTCCTCTCCTATACTGTTGAAGAAATCGACTAGGGTTTGGGGAAGGGAAGGTCGACGCTTTTCTGGAGAAATGGGGGGAAAACTACGCTCTTTTTCGCTTTCATTATGGGGGAGGGCAAAACTGGAATTTCTAAATTGTATTTTACTTAATTTTCTTAAATTCTTAAATTCTAATGTTTAATCCAAAATTAATCGATTATTAATTTCTTAAACTTTCTTCCCTCATTTAGTCAAGTTCCGGAAGGTGCGGGGCATAACATTCCACCCCTATTTGTAAAAAGTTTCGTCCTCGAAACTGACATACCTTATTAGAAGAGATGCGGATACAACTCCTTCATTTGCTCCTCAAGTTCCCATGTGGCTTCACGCTCCGTCTGGTTGCTCTACTGAATCTTGACATACGGAATCACACATTTGTGTAGGACTTGATCCTTCCTGTCTACGATTTTCATCGGGTACTCTTTCATACGTGATATCATCCTTAATCTCCAAGGTTGAGTCTCAAAAACATGACTCGGATCCGACACGTATTTTCTTAGTTGAGAAACGTGAAACACATTGTGGACCTGCGATAGGATCGGAGGCAATGCTAATCGGTATATGCTCTCTCACCAACTCTGCCAAGCACCTCGTATGGACCAATATACCGAGGGCTTAACTTGCCTTTCATTCCGAATCTCGCAACTCCCTTAGTGGGTGAAACTCGTAGATACACCTTTTCACCTACCTCGAACTCCAGGGGCCTTCTTTTAGAATCCGCCCAACTCTTACTGCGATCTTGTGCCACCTTTAGTCTCTCTCTTATGCTCTTCACCTTCCCAATAGTCTGTTCGACCAACTCTGGTGCAGTGATCGTCCTTTCCCCAATTTCGTCCCAACAAACCGGGGATCTGCACTTTCGTCTGTATAAGGCCTCAAACGGTGCCATACCAATCGCACTGTGGTAACTATTATTGTATGAGAATTCCATTAGTTTCAGCATGTTATCCCAGTTCCTTTTAAAGTCCAACGCGCATGCTCTCAACATGTACTCCAAGGTTTGGATGGTCCTCTCCGACTGTCCATCCATCTGTGGGTGATAAGCTATGCTCATCCTTAGCTCAGTGCCCATAGCTTTCTGAAAAGTCGTCCAAAACTTAGAAGTGAATCTGGGATCATGGTCCGACACAATACTGACGGAAACTCCATGCAAACTCACAATGTTATCCATATATATATGCTTGCCAATTTCTCATAAGAAGTACCAAGCGGCATAGCTAGGAAATGCGCTGTCTTCGTCAAACGATCCACAATCACCCAAATCATGTCATTCCCACTTTGGGTTCTGGGCAACCCCATCACAAAGTCCATAGTCATATGTTCCCACTTCCATTCGGGAATCTCTAGTGGCATCATCAAACTGCCAGGTCGCTGATGCTCCGCTTTGACCTGCTGACATATCAGACATCTCTCAACATATTCTGCAATACTTCTCTTCATCCCTATCCACCAATAATTCTCTTTGAGGTCCTTATACATTTTAGTGCTTCCGGGGTGGATAGAAAACCTTGAGTTATGAGCTTCAGTCAACAATTCCCTTCGAAGCTCTTCATTGTTTGGTAAGCATAGCCGGTTCTGAAACCATAGACTTCCATCTTCTCTCAACTGAAAATCTCTTACTGGTCCCATGTTCAATTTGTCGCGGGTTTCCTTCAGCGACACATCATCATACTGAGCTTCTTTAATTCTGTCTACCAAACCTGGGGTTATAGACAGGGTTGTAAGGACATTCACCACTGAGTCCACAACATCTAGATCAAACTCTTCAATCTCTCGCTCCAAAGGGGACTGTCTAGCATGGCTAGACTTTCTGCTCGACGCGTTTGCCATCCTATTGGCTTTACCAGGGTGATAGTTGATGGCTAAGTCATAATCTTTAAGTAACTCCAACCATCTCCTCTGTCTCATATTCAACTCTTTCTACGAAAATAAGTTTTCAGGCTCTTATGATCAGTGAACACTGCACACTTTTCTCTATATAAGTAGTGTCTCCAAATCTTAAGGGCAAACACTACTGCTACAAGCTCCAAGTCATGCGTCGGGTAATTCTGTTCATATGGTTTCAGCTGTCTCGAAGCGTAAGAAATAACTCGTCCATTTTGCATCAGGACACAACCTACAAACAAAAAGTTAGTTCACGTCCGATATATATATATATATATATATATATATATATATATATATATATATATATATATATAATACCACAGTTGTAATTATATACATACCTAGTCCTTTCTTGGACGCATCACTATAGATCATGAAGCCATCGGTGCCGGAGGGTTGTGCCAACACCGGGGCCGTGGTCAATCTGTTTTTGAGTTCAGAGAAGCTCTGCTCGCATTCTGTAGTCCACTCAAACTTAGTTTTCTTCTGGGTAAGTCGGCTCAATGGGACTGCAATTGCTGAAAATCCTTCAACAAACTTCCTATAGTAGCCTGCTAGGCCTAGGAAGCTTCCTGACTTCTGTTACGTTCGTAGGTCTTGGCCATTCAATGATGGCTTCCACCTTCTTAGGGTCCACCGAAATTCCATCCTCTAAAATCACGTGCCCAAGAAAAGTCACACTCCTTAGCCAAAATTCTTGCTTGCTGAATTTGGCATACAGCTTCTGCTGTCTCAGAATATCCAACACCACTCTCAAATTCTCCACATGGGATTGCTCATGAGGGGAGTAAACCAAAATGTCATCAATGAACACCACCACAAACTGATCTAGCTGCTCTCGGAACACGGTGTTCATTAAATCCATAAAAGCTGCTGGGGCATTAGTCAATCCAAAAGACATCAGAAGAATTCATAATGCCTATATCGAATACGGAAGGCTACTGCTTTCACCAGGAACTGATGGTACCCCTGACAAAGATCAATTTTTGAAAACCATCTGGCACCCTTCAACTGATCAAATAAGTCCTCAATCCTTGGCAGTGGATACTTATTCTTGATTGTGATATTGTTTAGCTCACTGTAATCTATACATAATCTCAAACTGCCATCCTTCTTCTTGACAAATAAAACAGGGGCTCCCCAGGGTGATACACTGAGACGAATCAGCTTCTTGTCCAACAACTCCTGAAATTGTCCCTTTAGCTCCTTAAGTTCCGTTGGGGTCATCCTGTAAGGTGCCTTAGATATAGGCTCAGCTCCTGGAATCAAGTTAATTTTGAACTCCACTTCTCTTGATGGGGGTACTCCAGGCAAATCGTCTGGAAATAAGTCATTGAATTCGTTGATCACCAGAATCTGATCAATGGAGGGAATCTTCTGCTTAGCGTCCATAGCATAAACCATAAATCCCTCTACTCCCTTTTGCAAAGCCTTGAAAACCTTAACCGCAGTCAGATAAATTTTCTTGGGGGCCTTAGTCAGCTTGATATTTCCTTGAACCGTCACTTCATTCATCTCGGGATCCTTAATGGTTACTTGTTTAAGTCTGCAGTCAATGTTGGCATGATACTTAATCAACTAATCCATGCCCAAAATCACATCAAAATCTCGCATCGCAATCGAAACCAATGTGGCGGGAAACACTTTCTCGTCCAACTCCAGCTCACAGTCCTTGTACTGATGATGTGAGACCAGTACTTGATCACCAGCTGCCTGCACTCTGAAGGGGGTCTCAAGCCACTCGGGCAGACGGTCAAGTCCTTTGGCGAATTTCTTAGATATAAATGAATGACTTGCACCACTATCAAATAACACATTCGAAGGCACTTTATTTACTAGAATAGCACCTGTTCACGAAAAGCATAGCACAGAAAATCTCACGTAAAGCAATTTTAGTTCCAACTTAAACAACTAAAATTTAACTTAAATCATACCTGTCACGACATCGATGTTCTCCTGCACCTCAGCATCCGTCATGACATGGACTCTGGCATTGGTTCTGGCCCTAGCTCTCTTGTGTTGCTGTGGCCCTGAATCTCCCTATGTTCTCTGCTTCCACTCGGGACAATCCTTGATCATGTGGTCAGTCTTACCACACTTGAAACACGCCCCAGTCTTCTTCCAGCACTCCCCAACATGATTCTTCTGACAATGGGGACACACACCAGCTACCTATCGATCAGGCTGACTCTGCTACGGTGCCCTCTGGAACTGTCCTGTCTGACCTCTCCTGGGAATTTTGATCCAACGTCTGGGTCTACCTACATCTCGATCATCTCTTGGCCGCTTGCCCGTGTCGTCACGAGCTTCTCTAGACTGAGACCTGCGCATATCGCTCTCCACCCGATAACAGGCATCCAACTTCTCAGCAAAGGTCTTTAAGCTGAATTCTGCTATAGCCGACCGAATGCGAGGGTTCAGACCTTGCTCGAACTTGAGAATCTTTATTCGGTTATTTTCCAACACCATGGGTGTGAATTTTCCCAAGGCATGGAACCTGCCAGCATAATCATAAATAGACATCCTGTCTTGCTCCAGTTTATCAAACTGCCTCATTTTCTCTAGTATCGCCATCTCAGGCACGTAATAATCCTTATAAGCCTCAACAAATTGTCTCCACAAGATAGGGGGAGTCATCTTCGGTAGGGTACCATTCCACCAAGCATTTGCTCCGTCACTCAGCAAGGGCGTGGCCACATCCACCTTGTGTTCTTCAGGCACCTGCACCAGCCTGAAGCACTTCTCTACTTCTTCCAACCAGAACTCGACCACCTCTGGGTCAGTGGTCCCTTCAAAGGTGGGGGCATGCATCTTCTGCATTTTCCTAATATAGTATCGAATACCGTGTTGAGGCGGTGGTGGAGGAGGAGGCGGCTGCTGCTGCTGTTGATGAGCAACTCCCTGCGCAATCACCGTTATATCATCCATCAGGGCCTGAGGCATTACCATCTGTGGTGGCTGAGGATTTTCGTTCCCGTTGCCACGATTTCCAGGGTTTTCTCTTCTAGAAGGCATCTTTCTGCAATATCAGTACTTATCAACATCCAGTAATTCAAAAGACAGTACTAAAAGCTCATACGTGTTGCACGGATCGGAACTTGCATACATCAAGGAAATGAGTCGTAAAGTCATTAATTAAATTATATCGCACTCGCACACATACCCAACCTAATCCAACTTGTATCTAAGGTCAAATACTTAGACCTATGGATCAACTTAAGGTCAAAATCACATCTTAGGACTTTATATGACATAAACCTAGGTCTCCGAGGTAGATCTGAAGTCTAGGCTCTGATACCACCTGTAGCGCCCTGGCCCAGCCAACGCACCGGAACCGGTGCACCCGTCGTAGCCTACTAAGAGGACTACCAGACGTCATTACTCTCACATACGCATCATCACTGACGTAAGAGAAATAGACGCAGAGATACTTATTAATCAAAATCTGAATCAATCAAATCTACACTCCCAAAAGCATAAGTAAATAACTGTTTATGGACGCAGCCATCTAATCCTCAACTGAATGAAAGAAAGCTAAAATAATAAGAAACATCCTATACAATTCCCAATATAGACTCTAAGCACCCCATTCAGCCCACTCGCCGTTGTCCTCAATGAAAATCATATCATATTCGGGTTCATCTGCAAAACAACGGGGTAGAACCCTTAGCGAAAAAACCCTAGCAAGTAACCCGCTTATAAGACATACGAGATCATCACATGGCAAGACATGAGTGAATATCAATATCAAGGGGGAGTAGGGGCACATGTCCAGAGTTGTTCAAAAGTTCTGATTTACTTGCATAGTAAAAGCAAAGAACAAGTAACATGCAAGCAAACAACGATTCACTCACATAACAATCATTACCGGAACGAAACATATGATGCATTGCCATTTCAAATCATGCTCAACACTACACAGTCACAAGTACTTGTGCAATACTTTTCAAAACAGTGCAATGCATGTCACAATGCCCGGTCATATAACTTTATACCCTATGATGGGCCACAGCTTGTCTTTATGCCCTGTGACACATCACAGCTTAACTTTATACCTGTAATGATCCACAGCTTGTCTTTATACCCTGTGTCACATTACAGCTCACTTTATACCCTGTGATGCCTACAGCTTGTCTTTATTCCCTGTAACACGTCACAGCTCATTCCGCAAAGAACTTTATACCCTGTGCCCAAGCACAACTCTTAACAAAACATAAGCAAATGCAAGTGCCATGATGCAGGATGCACATACACATGTCATTCAATCATTTGAGACTCATCTCATTCACCATTCAAGCATATCACTACATGCTCAGGCCTACCTCACATAAACATTCACATTAGGAACATAAAGGACAAACTAGACAATCTCACACTCTCTATTTGAACCTTACCGAAACCTCAAGCATTCATTCCTAGCCCCTTAGACCATCCACACTGAAGTCTAGTCCGAATACTTTGTGAAATCTTTACGTTGATTCACCATCTTCAGACACGTTCCCAAGACTTAAACTGACCTCACACACGCCCTAAGAAGCCTCTAATGTCATCCAATCGGTCCTCTAACTTCCCTTTCTCTCTTCTATTTTTCCTAAGAAACTGGTTGACAGCATACCCTACATCGATCGATAGATGTGGCTTCATCCCCTAACATCAATCGATCGAAGTCCATCAGAAAACTTTCTGTCTTACATCAGTTGATCCCTCAGTTCGTACTCTAACTTCGATTGATCAAAGTCCGTCAGAAACTTTCTGTCTCACATCAGTCTCTCATTCTCTCTACATTGAGCGATCGATGTACATCATTCGATGACATCGATCGATCGATGTCCACGATTACCAGAAAAGAACTTTGCGATTTCTGCAGAAACTGCATAACCAAACCTTCAACCGTTCCCAAACTCCATCCCAATCATTCCATGCCTGATCCCTGCTATCATCTCATACTTAAACTACAAATTGAACGCTACACACCTACATAGCAAAGATTCAAGCCTAGAACTCAAGGATTTCAACCCCGTTAACCCAAAGATCCCACCTTTCACCTTCAAACCGTAACAATCAATAAAATTGCAGCAAAAGAGATTCAAGGGATAGGGATTTGCAGGAATTCATACATTCATCAATCTAACTAGATTTTTCAACGTACGATGGCCAAAACATCAAATTCAAAACACAGAAATTGCACATAATTCACATATAGATAAACAAGGATATAATATTGCATGGTGATCCAATTTTGATACAAAGGTAGGGCCTCTTTCTTCACAAATCGTAGGAATTTATAAGAAAGTTACTTGCCTTTGATTACTGATAATCGGATTGAGAAACGAACAAAGGTTGGATCGGTTCCTGGAGGCTGTCTTTCTCTCCTGTACTGTTGAAGAAATCGACTAGGGCTTGGGGAAGGGAAGGTCGACGCTTTTCTGGAGGAATGGGGGGGAAACTACGCTCTTTTTTGATTTTATTATGGGGGAGGGCAAAACTGGAATTTATAAATTGTATTTTACTTAAATCCATTTTCTTAAATTCTTAAATTCTAATATTTAACCCTAAATTAATTGATTATTAATTTCTTAACTTTCTTCCCTCATTTAGTCAAGTTCCGGAGGGTGCGGGGCATAACATATATCCCCCAGAGATATCTCATGATCCACTTCACGGCGTCCCAATAATGTCTTCATGGATTTGAAAGATACCGATTGACAATTTCCACATCATGAGTTCTATCGGGTCTTGTGTAAACCACGACATACATCAAACTACCAACTATCGAAAGGTATGGAACATTCTTCATACACAATTTCTCATCATCAATAGATGGGCACTTTTTGTGATAAAGCTTGAAATGAAAAGCAAGTGGAATACTCATTTTAGCTTTTGTCAATGCCAAAGCGCCGAAAAACTTTCTCAATGTAATTTTATTGCGACAAGAACAACGTCTTTAAATTTCTATCATGTCTGACTTGAATCCTAAAAATTTTCTATATTGGCCCCAAATCTTTCATAGCAAAAGGTCCACTGAAAGTCTTCCTCAACTCGTTGATTTTGGAAATGTCGTTTCCAACAATCAGAATATCATCAACATATAGCAAAGGAATGATAAAATCACCATTGGAGAATCTCCATATGAAAACACAACGATCAGCCTTTGTCATCTAGTAACCATGCTTAATCGTCATCGAACTGAACTTTTGGTACCACTGTTTTTGTGCTTGGTTCAAACTATAGAGACTCTTTGTCAATTTCCAAATATAGTCTTCTTTACCATTCTCATAAAAGCCTTCTGGTTTCGTCATATAAATATCTTTATGTAGATCACCATGAAGGAAAGCATCTTCACATACATTTGCTCAACTTCTAAATTAAGGCTAGCAGCTAGCCCGAGCACATACCCGACTAGATTACATCTTCACCACTAGGGCAAGGATCTTGCTAAAATCAACACATTTTCTTTGAGTAAAACCCTTTACCACCAAGCGAGCTTTGTGTTTATTTTGTGAAATGCTTTCATCTTTCTTTACACGATAAATCCATCAGTTTTTCAACAATTTTTTACCTTTTGGCAACTGCACCAATTCAAAGGTGTTATTCTCATGAAGGGATTACATTTCATCCTCCATAAGATCCATCCATTCCTTTTTGTTTTCATCTTCTAATACTTCTTGAAAACTTTCAGGTTGTCCAACGTCTGTCAGAAACACATTCGTGTAAAGGGTATCGAATAGAAGGTCGTTGATCACTAGTAGACCGTCTCAACTCATTAGGATAATAGGTTGATCAACTATCTCATCTTCGTGATGTATATCTTTTTATATATCTGCTTCTTCGGATTCAACATCGACAAGATCATTAGTATTTAAAGAATAATAGACACATAAATCCATACATTGGTTTTCGTCGGGCTCATCAACTACAATGTTTGATGTGGGAGCAATTGTGGTTACATGAATACCAACCAATTCTTCATCTACAAGAGTAGGAACTTCTTTCGTAGATTTTCCAATGTCATCAATGGTGTGGTCGTATATTAATACCATATCACGACTACGTACAAGCTTTCTTGCAACCGGATCAAAGAATCAATATTCTACTCTACATAGCTGAGCTGAACAGGTAACTAGCCGTTACCATAGACATTAGAAATTACTGTAGATGAACAGTGACCACTGTCCAAGTGGTGAAATATAGCCGTCAGAAGTAGAATTCCTTCCTTATTAAAGGGAAACAACCTTGTAAATTACAACTAACTTGAATGAATGTAAATTATTTCAATATTCAAAGTTGTCGATGTTGAGGTCATTACAAAGAATCAGATTGCCACTCTGATCAACTTGCTGAACAGAAAAGGTGGCCGAGCTGAACTATACCAGGCAACAATGGCAGGCTACGTCCATCCGAGTTCTATCAGTTCATGGATCATTGACTCCGGAACAACTGATCACATGACGAACAATGGTAACCTTTTGAGCTCTTGCTCTCTCTTTTCTGTACCTAAGAAGGTAAAAATTGCAAATGGAGCTTCCTGAGAAGTTATCGGAATAGGCTCTGCTATAATTAATAACAAAATCATTTTGAAGGAAGTCCTGCATGTCCCTAGTCAAAATTTCAACCTGTTATCCATTAGCAAACTCACTAGGGATAATAACTGTTTAGCCTGCTTCTCATTCACGGAATGTTGTTTTCAGGAAGACAAAGTGAAGGGGATGATTGATAGTGCTAGGAATATAGCAGGCCTATATATACTTGAGTAAGAAAATAGAGCATTAATAAGTAGATTCGAGCTGACAAGTGACCAAGACACTAGTAGTACCTTGCACCCTAGAAATCCATGTATAGGGAAAATTTTGTAATGACATGACATATTGTGTCATCCTAATTTTGTATATCTTAAATGATTAACGCCAGAATTATTCAACTCGTCTGATCTTGAAAAACTGACTTGTGAGACTTGCCAATTAGCCAAACATTCTAAACAAATTTATCCTGCAAAAACATATAAATCCTTAGCACTATTTAATCTCATACACTCCGACATAGATGGACCCTCTAAAATAGCTAATATTAATGGTGCAAGATGGTTCATAATATTCGTAGACGATCGCACTAGAGTAACGTGGGTTTATTTATTAAAAAATAAATATGACGTAGGACAAACTATTATAAGGTACATCTCACTAATTAAAACTCAATTCGGCTGCATCATCAAAACATTGAGGTCGGATAATGGAGCTGAGTACTTAGACAAAACAATTTAAAACTTTATGATATAAAATGGCATATAGCACCAAACATCATGTACCTATACCCCCTAGCAAAATGGTGTAGCCGAGAGGAAAAATAGACATTTATTTGAAGTAATTAAATCCTTTATGTTTAAAATGAATGTACCCAAGCAATCTTGGGGAGATGCCATACTTACTGCCACCTACTTAATAAACAGAATCCCATCGAAGACTTTGTCATTTAAAACTCCTACAGAAGTACTTGTTAAGCTCTACCCACATACCAACCTACTTTCCGAGCTGCCACCCGTGCTGTTTGGATGCATAGCGTATATACATGTTCAACCCAGCCTTAGAGGAATACTGGATTCTAGGTCATTAAAGTGCATTTTCTTAAGATACTCTAACTCACAAAAGGGTTATAAGTGCTACTTCCTTAAAAGTAAAAGAATGTTTGTAACACTTGATGTTACTTTCAATGAAAAACATGCATTTTATAAATTTTTAACTGCAGGAAAAGACTTAAATTCAAATGAGTATTGGAGAATAGTTGCTAGTACTAAGCCAAGCTTAATTCTAGAACCTCTGAGCAGTGATAGAACTCTGCCGAGCTGCTCATAACACCTCAGGACGGCACATTCATTTCCCAACGAGGCAATGATCTTCCCTTAGTTTCCAATGATCGGGAGGACTGCAGAAGAGATGGTCGACCTGATATCTATGAACAAACTCAGGGAAATTCAGAAGAGAACACCTTAGAAGAAACTACGGAATATGAATTTGAAACTAACATTGATGACAGACTCATAGCATTAAGAAAGGGAATAAGAGAATGCACAAAGAATCCCATATGCATAAAATATCCCATTGAAGAATACGTGACATACAATAAGTTAAACCCTAACTTTAAAACATTCATGTGTTCACTTGATAATAAGAACATTCCTAACAATATAGATTAGCTGACTTGAGTGGAGAAAGGCCGCCCATGAAGAAATAGATGCCTTAGAGAAAAATCACACTTGTGAACTCACTCCTAGCTCGACCATGATAGACCAGTGGGATGTAGATGGATATTCGCTATTAAATACAATAATGGCAGAACAGTGAATAAATATAAGACAAGATTAGTAGCCAAGGGATTCACACAGACATATGAATAGATTACTTAGAAACATTTGCACATCTTGCTAAACTAAATACTATAAGAGTAATTTTCTCTATATCGATTAATCTCGACTGGGAGCTGCACCAAGTGGACGTAAAGAATGCATTCCGGAGACTTAACTAAAGATGTTTATATGAATATACCACCAGGATTTAATAATGAAACTAATAAAGATCATGTCTGCAAGTTGAAAAAATCAATGTATGGACTAAAACAGTCACCTCGGACGTGGTTTAAAACATTCACTAAAACATTAATCAACCTAGGATTCAATCAAAGACATAGCGAACACACTTTGTTCACTAGAATTTCAGTTCAGAGGGAGTTGATTGTCCTTATTGTATATGTAGATGATATCATAATAACGGAAAGCGATAAACAGGGCATAGAAAGTATCAAGGAAAAACTATCACAACAATTCAAAATGAAAGATCTAGGAAAATTAAGATATTTCTTAGGAATTGAAATCGCAAGGAACAAAGATGGACTGTATATATCTCAGAGGAAATATATACATGCCCTTCTCAAAGAAACTGGTCTGGTTGGATGCAGACAAGCAAGCACTCCTGTTGAACCTGGATACAAACCAAAAGATCAATAGGATAACATCCCAACAAAATAAACTAAGTTATTAAAGACTAGTTGGAAAACTAATCTACTTATCTCACTCTAGGCCTTCCATTTGCTACGCAGTAAGTTTTGTATCATAGTTTATGCACTATCCTACTAATGAGCATCTCCAAGCTACATTTCAAATTCTCAGGTACCTCAAGAATGCACTAGGGAAGGGACTGCACCTCGGGAAGAATCTAGACTGAGGTATCAAGATTTATACAGATGCAGACTGGACTGGTTGCAAAACTGACCTACAATCGATGACTGGCTATGGAACCTTCTTATGGGGCAACCTAGTTACATGGCGGAGCGAGAAACAACCAGTTGTGTCAAGAAGTATCGTAGAAGCAGAGCTGAGAGCACTTGCACTAGGAATCAAAAACATTTGGATCAGAAGAATTCTAGAAGATCTCTACATCAAGGCAAGAATACCCATAAACATCTTTTGTGACAGTGTCTCTGCCATAAGTATGACAAAAAATCCAGTTCAACATGATAAATGCAAACACATAGAAATTGATAGACACTTCATCCGTGAAAAAATTGAAGGAAATGAGGTCAGCATACAATATATTCCCGCAAAAGATCAAATAACAGATATCTTAACCAAACCAGTCTAAACAAAAATTTTCAGTACTTAATGTCCATGCTTGGTTGTATGAATATACCTGAACAAAGAAATGCCTGAACAATGATGGAAAATAACCCAAGTCAGTCAGCCGAGCTGACCTGGACAAGAGAGCTGAACTGAGGAGGTGAAGACAAAATAAGGACGAACTGGGGTGAAGAAGAGTGATGGGCTGAAGTGAAGAAGAACTGAAGACTTAACCAAAGTGAAGAAGTACTAAGCCGAGATGTCGAGGTGAAGCAAAATCAAGGTAGCAACGCTAAGGTCGAGTTGTCATACTTAGTCTTGTAAATATTATAACTTAGAATTATTTTACTGTACATATCTGTGCTGAACAGGTAAATAACCGTGACCATAAACGTTAGAAATTACTTTAGATGAACAGTGACCGCTGTCCAAGTGGTGAAATACAGTCGTTAAAGTAGAATTCTTTCCTTATAAAAAGAAAACAACCTTGTAAATTACAACTAACTTAAATGAATGTAAATTCTTCCAATATTTAACCGATCGCCTATCTCTTTTCTTTTCAAAAAGAGTCATCCGAGACATCTTGGTCCTAGTCAGTGAACTAGTCTTCTCTTCTGACTTTTATATTCTACAAATGGAAATTAGCCGGGAAACTCAGCCTACTTAATTTTAGAAATACCATTCTTGAAAACTTGTCAAACTAAAATTGATGTTCACGATGGAAACATTAGTATGGAATTTGATGGAGAATTCGTTTTTTTTTTTAAATCTTTTTGAGGCTATGAGATATCTGTCTGAAACCAACTAATTTAACCATCTATCATCTTACATGCACTCATTGCACCCGACAAGGATCGTATCCTTAAATTCATGACAAATTAATGAGATGGAAGCGGATGAAAGCAACCAAGACTCCTTAAATGATCTTAAACTTCATAAAATATTTTAATAAATCGAGGAATGTTTGATTCTTTGTAGAAACAAGTCCAGCCGATGTAGCGCCCCACTCCCGAGCCCTAACATCAAGAACAGTGCACCCGCCGTATCTTGCTAAGGAGAATACACAACGTCGAATCAATCTCTTACATGTCAGGAATGACGTAAAAATTTTTTCTCGTGGAAACGTAAATCATAACTTAAATTAAACTCGAATAATCGTCATTACATTTCTGAATGAAAATTCTGATAATAAAATAATAAAGAAGTCTGTGAAAATCCCAAAAAGATAACTACGAAAAAATCAGCTGCAGAGTCCCCTCGTATCCTAGATGCAGCTATCAACCAGCCCACTCAACTATGTCCGTCCTGTCCTCAACAAAGATGTGTTCGTAGTACTCATCCGGCTCACCTGGGAAGTAGGGGTGAGTGACAAAAAATCACCCAGTAGATGCTCACATCAAAGCGATACAAAACGTGCATACCGAAATGATATAACCACATAGCACATAAATATGATATAACATGCATAAGATAAAGTAAATGCGGTAAGTAAAGCACCCCACATAAAAATGCGCAACTACGTGATGCATGCTCCATCCACATGTCGCACGCAACAAAAATCATGTCACACAATATGCCTCTAGACCTATATGCAATGCATGATCCCGGGATAGACTGGATGCCTGTAGCCCGTACACTACAATCTACCCTGACTGACGCCCGTGGTTCGTACACCACGATTCACCCTGTCCGATGTCTATGCCTCGTATACCATGATCCACCATAACCGAGTGTCCATGGCCCGTACACCATGATCCACCATAACCGAGCGTCTGAGATCCGTACGTCTCAACCCACTCCAAATGCAAATGCACGTGCATGAATACCACAACAAAATTGCCGGGGGCCCGTACGCCCATTCTCACCATCTCCGGCATTCAATATTTGGTTTCGTAAATTTTTCGAATAGTGAAAAGTTATTATTTAGCACCAACTTTATTTTTCCTTAGCTTGTATAAATTTTCCAAAACTTTCTACTATTTTTCTCTATTTTTCCATTATTTAATTCCATTTATTACTATTTATCATTAATTACTTAAATTTACCAAAATTTAGAAATTAAGTGGAAATAATTTAATTTTCACATTTTATATTTTCTAAAATTTATTTAGAATTTTCTGACATTTAATTTTATTTTTCTGAAATTAAAAACCATTTATTCAACATTTTATAAGTTCCAGAAATTATTAATTCATTAATTTCTAATATAATTTTTTTCAGCCGGTCAGACCTGGCTCGCTAACATTTCCCCAGCCTGGGCCGCTTACCCAGCAGCCTTATTAATTATTACTTTTTTAATATATTGGCTGCATCTTTTCTTTTTTTATATTTAATTTGCTGTTGGGCCTGGTCCTGCAGCCCGTCAGGGTCCGGCCCGTTAGCGCTGGCAGGCCAGCCCGTTCGCGCCGACTATCCCTTTTCCTTTTTTTTGTCGACGGCGTGTGCAGCTCACACCCGTGCGTGAGACTCACTCTCAGCCGCTTCCCGCGGCGCGTGTGGCGCACGCGCCACTCTTCCGGCCAGTTTTTCAATTCCAGATTCCATTTTTCCCTATTTCCAGGCTATATGAACCTATTCTAAGGTCAAACACAATTTTAAAGAACCTAATCATGAGGAATTTATAATCTTTTTGATTTCAACCTTCACCCTTTTTCATCAATTCAAAAACACATATTAAAAAAACAATCTCTACGTACCCAAAGATCATGCCTTTTCAACAAATCTCAATCATACCTTCATATAAACAATTAAATCCCACCAAATACATGCATAATCAATTATCATGCTCTCATTTAAACAATTAAAAGCACAAACACATAATATATACATTAGGGCATGCTTGAATCGTATCTCTTTGAGGGAGAAAGAGGCGCCTACCTTTCCAATGAAGAAATTACTACGTACGATGGTTGAATTTGCTGTGACATGCCTAGCCTCCTTTCTCTTTCCTTTCTCTCCTTTCTTCTCCCTTAAACCTCACGTTTTTTCCTCTACAGTGAACGTCAACTTGTGTGTGTGGTTGGGGGAATGAATAGCGGCTAGGTTAATATGGAGGGAATGGAGGAGAAAAATTAGGGGATTGGGGAAGAGATTTAGGTAGATTTAGGATATATCTTTAATTTAAACTTTAAATTCAAATTAACTAATTAATTTCTTTCCTTTTTTTCTTTTCCTTTTCGGTTATAACATTCTACCTTACTTATAAGAAGTTTCGTCCTCAAAACTTGACGTACCTTAGTCGAAGAGGTAAGGGTAGCGCTCTCGCATCTGCTCCTCCAACTCCCGTGTCGCTTCACGCTTCGTATTATTGGTCCACTGCACTTTGACAAAAGGAATAACTCGGTGTCTCAATACCTGGTCCTTACGATCCACTATCCTGATGGGAGTCTCCGCATAAGTATTATCCGGCTGAATCAACAACGGTGGAGCATCTAGAACATGGCTCGAATCCGGTGAAGACTTCGCACTTTACACCGTATAGATAATGGTGCCAGGTCTTTAGTGCAAACACCACCGCTGCTAACTCCAGATCATGATGCGGGTAATTTTTCCCATATTGCTTCAACTGTCTCAAAGTGTATGCGGTAATCCCATCTCCCTGCATTAACACGTACCTTGCAATGAAAATTTTAGGCTAGCGTCTATATGCACACAATAGTAAATTGAAATTCATATACATATACCCCATTCTTTGAGGCGTCGCTGTAGATGACAAATCTTTCAGTGCCGGAGGGTTGTGCCAACACTAGTGCCGTCGTCAACCTCCATTTCAACTCTGTAAAGCTTTTCTCACACTTGGAGGTCCATACAAACTTGGTCGTTTTCTGAGTCAATCAACTCAGTGGTGCTGCAATACTCGAAAATCCCTCCATAAATTTGCGATAATAACCCGCAAGACCAAGGAAACTGCGTACCTCAGTGACATTAGTGGGTTGGAGCCATTCTGTAATCGCCTCTATCTTCTTCGGGTCAATAGAAATGCCTTCCTCAGAAATCACGTGGCCCAAGAACGTCACACTCTTCAACCAGAACTCACACTTGTTGAACTTTGCGTACAACTTCTTCTTCCTGAGAATCTCCAAACCTCTTGCAATTGTTCAGCATGTGTCTCCTCATCAGGTGAATACACCAAAATGTCATCGATGAACACTGCTCTCTGAATACTGTGTTCATCAAATCCATGAAGGCCGCAGGTGCATCGTCAGTCCAAAAGGCATCCCAAGAAACTCGTAGTGCCCATATCAAGTGCAGAACGTCGTCTTCGCTATATCCTCCGCCTTAATTCTCAACTAGTGGTAGCCTGATTGGAGGTCAATCTTCGAGAGCACCCTGACACCCTACACGCAATTTTGTTGTACACAAGTTGATATACACAATAAACCGAATTCACAAAGATTAAATGAAAGCATTACCTTCAACTGATCAAATAGATCGTCGATCTTCGGTAGTGGGAATTTATTTTTTATAATGATCTTATTCAGCTCACGATAGTCGATGCATAGGCTCATAGTACCGTCCTTCTTCTTCATAAATAATACTAGTGCCCCCAGGGTCAAACACTAGGCTTGATGAATTTTCTATCCAGTAACTCCTGCAACTGCTCCTCAAGCTCCTTTAACTCTGCTGGTGCCATCCTGTATGGCACCTTCGAGATCAGTTCGGTTCCGGGTATAAGATCGATCTTGAACTCTACTTCCCTGCTCGGTGGTAAACCTGGTAGCTCATTAGGGAAAACATCCTTAAAATCTCGTACTACCGGAATATCTTCGATCAATGGGGTCTCGGCACTAGCGTTTAAAACATATACAAGAAAACCCTCAAATCCTTTCTTCAACACTCGAGAAGCTTGTGTTGCGATCATATAGATCTTCCTGGATGACTTCTTCAATTTGACATCTCCCTGGAAGATGGTTTCTTGCTTATCCGGTGTCTGCATACTGAATTGTCTTTGGCGACAGTCAATGGTAGCATGATATTTTGCCAAGAAATCTATGCCCAGAATAATGTCAAAATCCTGCATCTGGATTGGAATCAAGGTTACAGAGAACTCAAGCTCACAATCTCCAACTGGCAGTCCTTGTACTGATAACGGGATACTAGCACCTGATCACCGGCAGCTTAAACACGATAAGGGATCTCGAGCCATACTGGTAGGATACCTAGGTTCTTGACAAATCTTCTGGCGACGAATGAGTGGTTGGCACCACTATCGAACAGAACGTATGCTGGGACTTGGTTAATTAATATCTCACCTTACAGGTTCATGGTTATACATACATCACAAATTATCAAGACAAGAGGAGATATTTAATCAACACTTTAAAACATAAATTGATTAAATTAAAAGTACATGTGACTACGTCCCCGACCTCCTGTAGCTAAGCGTCCATCATGACATGCACATGAGCATTAGTCTTTCCCTTTCCTCTCTGCTGCATTTGACTCTGTGTCGGAGGTGCTTGTGTCGGAGTAAGGCACTCTCTGGCATAATGTACTTGTTTGCCACAGTTGTTGCAAACCTACTGAGCTCTCCAACACGGTGCTGTATGGGAACGACCACACTATGCACATAACGGAGGTGGCGGTCCAACCGCCCTGAGTGGCTACGCTGCCATCACTGCAGAACCCTCAACCATCAATGGTTGAGATGCCGATCCCTGCCCCTGCTATGGTGGCCCGAAAGATCGCCTGATCGGGTGTCGGTGTGGAATCTTCAGCCATCTCCCGGATCTCCCCAAACAGAACTCCTCTCGCAGTCTCTTAGCCCGCCGACCGCTGCAACCCTCGCGAGATCACCCTCGCACTCACGACACACCTCCAGCAACCCCTCAAAAGTGGTAGTTCGGGTGCATATGATCAATGTCTGAATGTGGGAGCACAAGACAGTCTTGAACTTCAGCATCTTAGCCCTCTCGTCATCCATAATGACAGGCATGTATCTCCCAAGGGCATGGAATCTCTCAGAATACTGGACCACAATCATGGACCCCCTGTGTCAGGAGCTGGAACTCCGTCATCCTCCTCTGAATGGCACTCTCAGGAACGTAGTGCCTCTGGTACTCCTCCCTAGACTGGGCCCATATCAGCGGTGTAGTCCGTCTACGTATCACACCCTGCCACCATTGCTCTGCATCGCCCTCCAATAATGGTACCACCACATCCACCTTCAGGCCATCCGGAACCTGCAGCAACCTCAACTACTCAGATACATTCTTGAGCCACATCTCTGGCTCCTCTGGTCGGGTGGTACCCCTGAACATATGTATCCAGGAGTTCTGCATCTCCTAGTAGAAGAATCGAAGCCCTTGGAGGGTGGTGGTGGCGGCGGCTGTTGTTGCTGCTGTTGCAGGTGAGCCATCTACACCTGCTGCTGGGCCACCAATGTAGTCAGAGTGGCCAGCGTATCTGCCAATACCTGGGGGATGGTCCCTGACCCTGCTGATCGTCGCCATTATTTCCAGCTGGCTCCCGTCGTGGAGGCATTTCTGAAATTCCAGTTCATGGAGAGAAACTGGATTAGTCAATGGCGAGTTAAAAGGGTTAGGCACGGGGTAAACAGAAACCAAACAAAGAAAGCTCACCATCGGCACACACCTCCCATAACCTGATCATAACTTAGGTCTAAGATCATATCTTAAGTCTACTTTGTTTATTAGGGGTAAAATCGTAATTGTACAAAAGATCGTAACTTATGTCTAAGTGATCTAATTAATCCTGCGTTTCCGAGGCGGATCTGAAGCCTTGGCTCTGATACCACCTGTAGCGCCCTGCTCCCAAGCCCTAGCATCGGGAACAATGCACCCTCCGTATCTCGCTAAGGAGAATACAAGGCGTCGAATCAATCTCTTACATGTCAAAATGACGTAGAAATTTTTCTCGAAGAAACGTAAATCATAACTTAAATTAAACTCGAATAATCGTCATTACATTACTGAATAAAAATTCTGATAATAAAATAATAAAGAAGTCTGTGAAAATCCCCAAAAGATAACCACGAAAAAATCAGCTGCAGAGTCCCCTCGTATCCTAGATGCAACTATCAACCAGCCCACTCAGCTATGTCCGTCCCGTCCTCAACAAAGATGTGCTCGTAGTCCTCATCTGGCTCACCTGAGAAGTAGTGGTGTGTGACAGAAGATCACCCAGTAGATGCCCGCATCAAACCAATACAAAACATGCATACCGAAATGATAACCACATAGCACATAAATATGATATAACATGCATAAGATAAAGTAAATGCGGTAAGTAAAGCACCCCACATAAAAATACGCAACTACGTGATTCATGCTCCATCCACGTGTCACACGCAACAAAAATCATGTCACGCAATATGCCCCTAGACCTATATGCTATACATGATCCCGGGATTAACTGGATTCCTGTAGCCCGTACACTATAATCCACCCTGACCGATGCCCGTCGCCCGTACACCATGATCCACCCTGACCGATGCCCATGGCCCGTACACCATGATCCACCATAACAGAGCGTCTGGGACACGTACATCTCAACCCACTCCAAATGCAAATGCACGTGCCATGAATGCAACAACAAAGTCGCCTAGGGCCCGTACGCCCATCCTCACCATCTCCGGCACTCAATATTTGGTTTCGTAAATTTTCCGAATAGTGAAAAGTTATTATTTAGCACCAACCTTAATTTTCCTTAGCTTGTATAAATTTTCCAGAATTTTCTACTATTTTTCTCTATTTTTTCTATTATTTAATTCCATTTATTACTATTTATCATTAATTACTTAAATTTACCAAAATTCAAAAATTAAGTGAAAATAATTTAATTTTAATATTTTATATTTTTTAGAATTTATTTAGAGTTTTCTAACATCTAATTTTATTTTTTTGGAATTAAAAATCATTTATTCAACATTTTATAAATTCCAGAAATTATTAATTCATTAATTTCTAATATAATTTTTTTTCAGCCGGTCAGACCTGGCCCGCTAACATCTCCCCAGCTGGCACGCTTACCCAGCAGCCTTATTAATTATTATTTTTGAATATATTGGTTATTAGGCCTGGCCTGCCTTCAGTCCGGTCTGCTGGCCATCTGGCCCGGCCCGTTGGCCGGCCAGCCCATGACATCTTTTCTTTTTTATGTTTAATTTGCTATTGGGCCTGGTCCTGCAGCCCGTCAGGGTCTGGCCCGTCAGCGCTGGCAGGCCATCCCGTCTGCGCCGACTTTCCCTTTTCTTTTTTCTGCCGACGGCGCGTGCAGCTCACGCCCGCGCGTGAGACTCACTCTCAGCTGCTTCTCGCGGCGCTTGTGGCGCACGCACCACCCTTCCGGCCAGTTTTTCAATTCTAGATTCCGTTTTTCTCTATTTCCAGGCTATATGAACCTATTCTAAGGCCAAACACAATTCTAAAGAACCTAATCATGAGAAATTTATAACCTTTTTGATTTCAACCTTCAACCTTTTTCATCAATTCAAAAACACATATTAAAAAAACAATCTCCACGTACCCAAAGATCATGCCCTTTCAACAAAACTCAATCATACCTTCATATAAACAATTAAATCCCACCAAATACATGCATAATCAATTATCATGCTCTCATTTAAACAATTAAAAGCACAAACACATAATATACACATTAGGGCAATGCTTGAATCGTATCCCTTTGAGGAGAGAAGAGACACCTACCTTTTCAATGATGAAATTACTACGTATGATGGTTGAATTTGGTGTGACGTGCCTAGCCTCCTTTCTCTCTCCTTTCTCTCATTTCTTCTCCCTTTCTTCTCCCTTAAACCTCACGTTTTTTTCCTCTATGGTGAACGTCGACTTTTGTGTATGGGTGGGGGAATGAATAGCGGCTAGGTTAATATGGAGGGAATGGGGGAGAAAAATTAGGGGATTGGGGAGGAGATTTGGGTAGATTTATGATATATCTTTAATTTAAACTTTAAATTCAAATTAACTAATTAATTTCTTTCCTTTTTTTCTTTTCCTTTTCGGTTATAACAGCCGAGGTGTGCCGAACTCAGTTAAGGTGGGTCAACCTGAGCAAAGTAATGGTCGTGATGGAGAAAAAGATAAGTGACGGAAATCAATCAGCTGAGCTAACCTGGATATAAGAATGGATGTGCTGAGGAAAGGATGGACAAAGTAAGGCCGCATTGAATTGAAGAAGACAGACGAGCTGAGGTGGAGAAAAGCAGCGAAGCAGAACCAAACTGAAGAAGTGCTGAACCGAGGTGCCGAGGTGAAGTACAAGCCACGCAGCAACGCTAAGACCGGGCTGCCATACTTAGTCTTGTAAATATTACAAGTTAGAACCTTTACTGTACATAAGACAGAGCAAACTAGGTAACTAGTCGTTATCTTTATAGACGTTAGCAGAACAATAACCACTGCACAAGTGGAAAAATAAAGCCGTTTGGAGTAAAATAATCCCCTATAAAAGAAAATAAACCTTGTAAATTTAAACTTACCTTGAACGAATGCAAATTCTTTCAATCTCAACACTCTTGATGACTAAATAGCATCCTTCATGACGTAAACATTCCTATTCCGTCGGCTAAACCCCCCCCCCCCCCCCCCCCACATTATCTATCCACCAAAACTTGAACTTAAACCTATTCTATCAGGTGTTAAATGCGCTTTTCTAGGCAACGATGACAACCTGCTGGCTATCATTGCCAACAATTTATTACCTGAACAAGAGGCAACATTAATAGGACAAGTGCTTAAGAAGCAAAAAAAGAGAATGGCTGATCTATCATCCATTTTACTGGCATTAGTCCAGACAGATGTGTACACCGTGTCATCTTGGAAGACAATTCTAAGCCTGTACGCCAAGCACAAAGGAGGCTTGATCCTCTAAAGATGGAAGTGATTTAAAAGGAAATCATCAAACTTTTACAGGAATGGTATACCAGGTCTGAGAAAGTGAATGTTAGAGATGGAGCTGAACTGATCTGACCTTGCCGAGGCCGACCTACCAACGCTACTGAGCTGATCCTAGACTGACATCAACTGACTCTGCTGAGCCGAGCTGACTAGACCTGCTGAGGCTATGACTTGACCTGCTGAGGTCGAGGTTGGCTGCCGAGGCCGACCATGGACTGACTAGCTGACTGTAATATTGGCCGAACACAGTCGGGCCGACCACAGTATTGATAGAGATTGAAGATATCTGATCTAATCTTATCAAATCTTTCATAGTTATTTGTTGTAATTGATTTGATTTGTACATATCCTTACCATATTTTATAGATTTGATTGATAAAGATTCATGTAATATATGTGAATGTCACCAGAAGACCAATGTACGGCAGTGAGATAAAGGTTTTTTTTTTTGGTGCTAATTTTGTATATGATAAGTTCAGATTTATTGCCCTTTTCTTTGTCCCCACACGCAAAAGAAAAAAAGGTTGTTTCAAAAAACAAAAAACAAAAGAAAAAGCTAATGAATTGTGAAACTTTTACACATGAGAAAGAGATTGAGGACAGTGAATCTGGACTCGTATATGAATTATGTCATTCATGAATGAGAATGATATACTCTTTAATTTCCATTTATGCAAGCATCTTTTCAGCATTGCCTTTTTATCTAATTGGTTTTCCAAACTAAAAGATCATCTAACCCAAATTTAAAATTCTCTTCCCCACTCTTTCTCCTATAAAAATGCTGTGGCAGAACACCCAAATAACACCACCAGCCACAAATCTCTATCCAAAAAATTAGAGGTGCTTCTATTTTCTCACCCTTGTAGACTTTCTGCTCTTCACATTCTTCGCAATCACACGTACAAAACAGATCTCCCAACAAGGAACACTAAACACTTCAGTATTATGGATGTAATCCAAGGAGGAAGATTCTTTTACTGTGTTCTCCCAAAAGTGTACCTTCCAAACCTACCCAAAAACCGAACCCTTACCGATATTTAGGGGCGAGGGGCGATAAGCGAATCGAACAGTTCGCAAACTGTTCGAGATCAATTCGTATTCGGTTCGAGTTCGCTCGTTAATTTTACTTAAACGAGCCGAAATCGAACACCTGTTTGGATTTGTTTAGTAAAACGAGCCGAAATGTTTGCAAACTGTTCGACTCGTTTAAACAGTTATAGTGTTATTGACCCGAACTTGAACCAATTTTAAAGCTAGTTTAGCTAAACGAACCGAGCCGAATATTTCGTTTTGTTAAACGAATCCGAATTTAAAAACCTATTATTCGTCTCGGCTCAGCTCGGTTCGTTAACAATAGAAAAAATCCTCAATCAGCACCTTAGTTTTGCAATATATTTTCTGGATATAAATTCTCGACTTGCTTATTACCCTTTTGCCCTCTTCTTTTTTATCAACTGTTAAATCATCATTTTAGGGAGTTGTTTCCGGAGAGACAAATAAGATTGAAGGTCATATAAATGACAACTTACAGCGCTTTCCAACAGCACAGCAGGATCACGTAACACTCGATCACAATATTTTATTCTGTACCTGGTATAGTTTAATTCCACCTGATTTTCTGACTCTCATTTTAGTCTTTTAAGTTGCAGGCTTCAGTTTGAATGAAGAATTTCACCTGAAGAGAGCTTAATATTGAAAGCAAGACACAGTTGGGAGTGAATAAATACTTCTTTATTGTGTGCAATTCTCTCACTATGTGAGTTTCTTCCCCTTTTCTTCTTTCTTTTTTTTTTTTCAGTCAGAGGGGTTAGATTATACTGGAATTGAACCTTTGAGCATTGAAGATACTAAGGTGAAAAGTTACACTTAAATTCATTGTCATCTAAGTTGGCAATTTTTCATCTTTACTTTCTAATTTTTTTATCACTTCTTAAAGTGTACCTCTGGTCCCTTTATCATTAATATATATTTTCCATTGATAGATTTATCATAAGTCCATTGATAGATATTTTGTTGGCCTATTTAATGTGTTATAGAAAAGACCTTTTCATACATTTGTGATATCTTCTTGGGTCTATGTGTGCTGGTGCTGACGTCTTACTTCGGTGGTTAAAAATGTATAGTGGAACGTAGTTGTCTGTGGCCCTTAACATTTGTCGGAAGAAGAAACGAAGGATCATCAATTCTTACTGAGGAAGATGCTTTAAGTTAGCAAGTTGAAATGCAGGCCAAGGTGACGAAGTTGCAGAGCAGAGACAAATTGAGGCGAAAGGGAGAAGGAAAAAGATCCTAAATTATATTGTAAGTATGATGCGGGTACGCAAAGCCTAATGCTTTGTTTCATGGAATCATTCCAAAGAATGTCAGTTCGGTGATCAGCTCTTCAGAGAATCTGAGGGAGTTGTAGAAGGATAAATTGCGATTTGATCGTAATGGCCCAGCTGCTATAATGAAAAACTAGTGACTAGTGAAGTATCAGAGAAGACGAGGTACTACTTCATTATGGTCCTACCTCGAGTTCAATTCTGGAGCTTCAAGAAAAAACTCTTGGTTCATTGTTTTCTTTATTGTTGCAGTATTGCGATCTCATTCAGGGGATCCTGATGCTGCAACGACGAAAATGTCCATGAATGAATCAAGAGCTGTCTTGAAGCTCCAGAAACATATGCAAGGTAGGACTGACCTCCTCTTCTATGATATCTCACTATTCATTGAGTAAATCATTATAAAGCCGGAAATTATGATAAAATCGTACTTTGTCCTTCCACCACTCCCTCAGGTTCTCAGACGACCTGCTCACTGGCCTCCCATTCTCTGGAATGATATCATAAAACAAAGCATTAGGCTCCTCAAAATGCCTTTCTCTGCAACTTAGTCATCTGCGCCCGCAAATAAGCATCTTATTTTTTCTCTATATACATTCTCATTCTACTTTCACAACAACAACATTGTCACATTGTCTTAGAGACTCTCGTCTATGGCAGAGTATGGGAAATTGGATGTCCGCAACCATACATATGTGCTAGAAACACACCGAGGTTGTTTCCGAGGACCCATAATGATGCGTCAAGCTATATGTCGGTCAACTGCTACTTAACAATATAAGAAGTGCATCCAGTTTATATCTTAATCAGAAAACCATGTCAAAATATCTTAATTAGAAATCCATGTCAACATATATTTTGTTGGGAATAATTCACGTCAGATTGACTTCTGTACAATTTGCTTTTGCAACAAAGCAGTGGCCGACCTGCCGAGCTCAGGGTAGGCTGGATTGATCTCCTAAGTCGAGACAGTTCAGATAGCTCAATTGAGTTTGCGCTCTGAAGAGTCAGCCGACCTGAACTGAACATCACTTTAGCACAGTAATTCTGTGCTATCAGCCTTCCAGCCGAGCTGAACTAAATCAGTCTGATCAGACAGATCAGATCAGTCCAGTCAGCGAATTGTATTTGCGTTCTGGGCTGATCACCGATCTGCCGACCTCGGCACTTCAGTACTACTACGAAAGTTGAGCTTTTAGCCGAGCAGAGCTCAGCACAGTAATGCTGCAGAACAACGAATGTTCTCAGCCAACAACAGAGCTCAACACAACAACACTGTACAACAACATTGCTGCGATATCCCACGATCAGCTGGGGTCAGCACAAAGCAGAGCTCAGCACGGCAATAAGCTTTACAGCTCAACTGAGTAAAGATCTGAGGTGAGTCCAGGACTCTGTCCTTAAGACGTATTGCTCTGGTATACTGTGCCCAACCAAATGGAGCAATCGTCTCTCAGGATACAACGGAAGTTAGTTCAGACGAGCGGCACTGCAGTGTATGAACTCTACGAACCTGTAAGATGCCCTGAACTTCTCGGAATTGATGCAAAATGCAGAAGAAGAAGAGAGGAGAAGAGAACGTGTATGCAGAGGAGGAGAGGAGGAGAAATTTGGATTCTGAATGAGTGTGACTACAGAGGTCAGCTAAGCCACTATTTATAGGAAAAAATTTGATTAGGGTGGTTAATTGACAGTTTAACCACGGCTGTCGGATCAGATTGCCACCATTAGATCAGATAACAGACAACCACTTTTCAAATTTGAATTATGGTTAAGTAACTGATTTTCCAAATTTGAATTACGGTTAAGTAAGCGATTCTCAAATTTGAATTACGGTCAAGTAACCGACTTTCAAATTACTCTATCCCTACTTTGAGCATTAATTTCTCATTCACCCATTTCAATTTCTCCAACAATCTCCCACATGAATGGAAATTAATGTAAGTTTTCATGCAGACTCTACCGAGAAGTCAGACAAGAAAATGTTGCATCAGAAGAGGTAGCTTCTGGCTTTCAACCTTTCTTAGTGATATACTATTGGATCCACTTGGGTAATTAGTGAACTTAATGTCTTGAAATAACCGGCCTTTAGTGTGAACCTAGACAATAGTACTCACACAACATTTCCTTTAACACCTTTTTTTGGTTCTCATGATTGTGTTCGTTTTGGCCATGAACCGCCTGGTTTCAGAAAGTGTGTTAGAGAACTTTGGCCTTACAAAATGCTCATAGAAGCGGCCACACTTCACACTTACATAGGTGTTTCCTATCAAGAGTATTCTACCATACCCCACTTGATATATCAAGATTTAGGATCCATTAAAAGCCTCAGCTTACCCCCGTTTCTCTGCAGACAACACTTTTATATAACAGAATGGGTAAGTGTTCACTAAACTCCATAACTTAGTTGTCTCATTGAACCAAGATTCTGGGATCTCTAGTCAACAAGGTTGGGTTACATTTACAAAACGCATTATAGGCTTTAGTCCCCTTCCATTTGTCAAAATTGACATCCGATCTCTTGGCAAGCCTTTTATAAGCGGATCTGCAAGATTCTCCTTTGATTTTATATAATCAATGGAAATCACGCCATTAGAGATCAACTGCTTAATGGTATTGTGTCTCCGACGCATGTGTCGAGACTTACCATTATTGATGCTGCTTTATGCTCATCCTATAGCTGACTAACTATCACTGTGTATGCTGATAGGAGCGATTGGCTTAGGCCAGCAGAGCACATCTTCCAGGAAATTCCGAAGCCATTCAGCTTCTTCCCCAGATTTATCTAGTGCTATAAACTCCGCTTCTATCGTGGAACGAGCTATGCACGTTTGCTTCGTGGATTTCCACGACACAGCACCTCCACCAACAGTGAACAAATATCCACTGGTGGACTTAGAATCTTTACTATCACATATCCAGTTGGCATCACAATAGCCTTTCAATACTGCTGGATATCTTGAGTAATGTAATCCAAGATTCATTGTATACTTCAAGTATCTCATTACTCTATTCAGAGCATTCCAATGTTCATCACTTGGATTACTGGTAAACCTGCTCAATTTGTTTACCGAACACGCTAAGTCTGGCCTTGTACAGTTTGTTATGTACATTAGACTTCCGATTACTTGCGAGTACTCCAATTGAGCTACTGGCTCGCCTCGATTCTTCCTTAAGTGTATACTTATGTCGAGTGGAGTCTTCACCGGTTTCACATCAAGCATATTGAAACGTTTTAAAACAGATTCAATATAGTGAGTTTGTGAAAGTACGAGCCCCTCGGTTATCCTAGAAATTTTAATTCCTAGAATAACATTGGCAACTCTCATATCCTTCATATCGAAGTTTCTCGTCAGCATCTTCTTTGTGTTTAAGATGATGTTCCAAGAACTCCCCATGATTAATATGTCGTCTACATAGAGATATACTATCACATATGCATTCTGGGTGTTCTTAATATAGACACACTTGTCACACTCATTGATCTTGAAACCATTAGCTAGCATAGCTTGATCAAATTTCAAGTGCCACTGTTTAGGCGCTTGCTTAAGTCCGTACAATGACTTAACAAGTCTATAGACTTTCGACTCTTGGAACCACAAACCCTTCGGTTTGTTCCATATAGATTTCTTCTATAGGATCTTCAAGGCACCACTAGAAGGGGGGATTGAATAGTGGGTGCGGAAAATGTGGTTTTTAAAATAGTTTTAAACAAAAAACCCAACTTCTGAAAACAGTTTCTGTTTTCAGGACCAGTTTTAAAACTTTTTGAAAACTAGGTTGTAGGTCTTCAAAAATTCTGAAATTTGGAGAGAACTTAGCCTCAGATGTTATGAGTGTTTCCTAAAAATTTCAGATTTAAATTCAACCTCTAACCTATTGAAAATGCGTTGGCGGCCAGATTGCGCAAATCTGCCAGAACTGGTAGTCTGTTTTGAAAAATTAATTCCTATTTGTCCTTAACTCCAAATGCTCTGAAAATTTAAAGAATAACCCCTTATTAGTAGTATTTAAATGGGTTGAAACAGTTTTGAAAAATTATTTTGGGAAGTTAGTCAAATACGATCAAAGTCTCAACCTTTGCAAGCCTGAAAATCAGACTGCACTAGTCTCAGAACTTTGGACGTTTGAATAACTTATACTTGTCCAAAAGGGTTGAAACTTGTTCCAAAAGAACCTTAAAACATGTGGCTATGTTTCCAAAAAGTTTCGTGATTTTTAAAATCCGTTTACTATTTTTATGAACGTGATCAAAAACGATAAACAGTTCTGAAACTGAAAGTAAATGCTGAAAGTAAATGACACCAAGAACTTTATACTGGTTCGGTTATCAACAACCTACTCCAGTCTTCGAGGACACCTTCCTCAGTTCACACTAATCACACAACACAAAAACACCTTACCACAGGGTTGATGGAGTTACACACCAACTCCAACCCTTTACAAACCTTGTATGAGTATACAATTGTCATGAACACCACCACCTCGCAAGTGCAAGATTGATCACACCTTGATCAATCTTTTACAACAATGAAAAGAATAGGTGGTGGTCTAGATGAAGCCTATTCAAGTATATGAATGTAAGTACAATAGGCTTTTAGACAGAAGAAAGAAAGATGTAGAAGAAGAAGGGAATGGAAGACTCTTTTTGCACTTTTGAACTTGTGAGGCTTGTCTTGTATTTTGCTTGCTCTCCTTCTTCTTTTTATCAATATGTGCCGCTTCCCCCTTAGAAATTTCTTCCTCTTGAAAATTTTCTTCTAAGTCCTTGGAAGAGTATATGTCATCATTATGACATGTCTTTGTTACTTAGCATCTCCTCATTGGATGATCATTAAGCTCTTGCTTACTTGGCACTCATTGATTGGTTGGATATTGTCATCACTTGATGACTAGACAAATCTGAGAATAACACTTAAAACATGTGCCAAAATCATCATAAAATAGTTATCATAACTTCCAAGATCATCACATAAAATTAGCAAGACAATTTTCTCCGAAATTCCTTGAAAAATTCGGCCATAATGAGTCTTGCACATGCTGAAATTTCAGCATGTGTAACATCCACCTCTTATTCAAAATATTGTCTATTTTGCATTGATTTAATCCAAGAATTCAAAAGACAATTCAATCACCATTTAGTATACAATATTCTCATCTTTTATGGAATGAAAATTAGACAACAATATGGCCAATATTTCGGCCTCTATACATTCACACACATGCTGAAATTTTCAGCATGTGTGATATTCAAATATATCACCACTTTAATTTCATAACTTATTCAAAATACTTCCAATTTTTCTTCCAATTAATCCACCTTAATCAAGACACAAAATATGACTCATAATGTCATTAAAATCGGCCAGCCATTGTGCACATGCTAAAATTTTCAGCACGTGTTATAAATGAGACATAAGTTTGAAATGTTACCTTGTGTAGCTCATTCCTTTATGTCATCAACATTGTATGCTTCATTCTTGTCCAATCAATATGCCAAAAAGGCTCCACATATGCTCCATCAAGCTGGTATAGGCGTGTATAATGTGTCTATACATGTGCTGAATTTTGTTTTTGCAAACTTTGTAAAATAATGCTCATTTAATAATACACACATGGTATATTCCAATCAGCCCTTAATTTAATTTTCTAGAACTCTTTGAGATGTATGAAATATGTAAAAAGTGTCATATCATATGATATGTCAAAAACGTTCCATGTGTCGTGTACGTAGAAAACCAAATTTTCAGTGTTTATCGATTATCCGATTTTTCTCTAATTAAATTCCAAATTTTTGCACATGTTATATATATTATGTTACATATAATATACATAAATTAAGCTTTAATATTCAGCTCATAAGGCTGATTAAAGTGGCGCCTAGACATGTGACAAAATTGAAATTAGAATCTCCACAATTTGACCTTAATGTGGGTGATTTGTGTGTGCCAACATGGAATGATTTTATGGCTGCACATACCATGTAAGCCACGAAAATTATGGCTATTTTTGAAGTGTAGAGGCTGGCCATCTATTTATGGCAAGTACGTGACACGTTGGCGAAGTTTCGGTATTCGCCCGATACGACAATTTTCGGTTTAGAACCTTTTAACGTGTCGTATTTAATTTGTCATCACCATGACTTATATCATATGATATAAGACCTGAATATACTCATAAATATGAGTTAAGTATGGTGGCGTGACGTTAACGTACGTACGCAAAATATATAACGTGTCGGTATTACGTTGGAATATATGTGTATGTGCCTTTTTCAAAAAATCTGAATATATATATATATATATATATAAATGGCGTGTATTTATGTGTGGGGAGGAGGGTGGAAGACTTTCCGTTCTTCACCTTGTTGCCTTTGTGCCTTTTCCAAATATTGCTTTCCTTAATGAACTACTTAGTTTAATTAACTAAGTACTTCACTTAATGAACTAGTTTAGTTCATTAATGGTGGCACCTGAAAATAGTTCAAACACAACAAATGTTTGTCATTTGATGTAAGCTCTAAAGCTTCATGGCTCGTTAGTATGGCAACATTATATATGAACTATATAAGGCAAGTAATATGAAATATGTCATGCATTTCTTTGTAACACGTTATTTAAATCATGCATTTTGAAATCACTCAAACCCCCTTTTCTCTACAATCTCCCCCTTTTGATGTTTTTCAAAATAACCTACATTCATGATTTAAATCTTGTCGCTCCCCCTTCAATCGTGCACAAATTCAAATTTTGAATTTCAAATTTCAAGTTCGCTCCCCCTTGATTTGTGCAATCAATCTTTCTCTCTCCTCCTTAAATCATGCATTCTCTCCCTCTTTATTTTGATACCCAAATTTGGGTGACCTTTCTAGATCTTCCAAAAGGTGAGAAAGGTGATGAAAACGTAACATAATATACGTTAGGTGTAAATGCGTTTGGCCTTTGGCCAAGAACTCCTTTATACGCATTATATGTAGGACGTTTTTGATATGTCCTTGTGTTAGTGTGCATAGTGCGTGATCTTGATGGATGAAATGAATGTCGTGTATGCATCACTTGTTTCTTCTCATATCTATATGGTACAAAATTGTATTTCTTATGATATGAAGAAGAACTATGACGGGATGTGGGGAGAGGGGGTCTTTGCGTCATCTTTGTAGCGCCCCGCTCCCGAGCCCTAGCATCGAGAACAGTGCACCCGCCGTATCTCACTAAGGAGAATACAAGGCGTCGATACAAATCAACTACACGCCAGCATAATAACGCAAATTGATGTCAGCGGAAGTCAATGCTGATTCCTCGATAAAATGATCATCATCATTAATACAATGTCCAAGAATTTCTAATCAATACAATAGTCAAATGTGTGTAAACACTAATCTCGAAAATACATAACCTCGAATATCGAAATAACTGTCCCATCCAATTCTCGAAAGTCTTTTCTGAATATCCTTAGTTTCGAAACCTCTCGTCTCGATCTTCCACGGTATCCCAATTCCTGTGTAAGCATACCCTAATTTCTCATGCCTGCAAAACTGGTGAGTGGTGGTGTGAGCCAAAATCAACGGGCTCAGTAAGCAACCTACTTATACTCGTTATATGAATCATACATGCACAAGCAAATACAAATAACATTTATAGTTAATATACATGTCCTTAGTCCACAATAATTTCACTCGATTATTTTTAACAGTTAAGACTTCGAAAATAAATACAAAATAAATAACTCATCAGCTCAATCTACCTTACCGTGATGCATGCTCTTCTCAAGTACAACAAACAAATAATCACATAAACAAGGAAAAAGACAATGTATACCAACGAAGTAGATAAGCCGCAGAAAGTAAGTCACTCCACATAATAATGCGCAACTTCATGATGCATGTGCTATTATGCATGTCACACGCAACGAAGTCATGTCACACGGAATGCCGTTATCTCCACCATGCAATGCATAAACCCGGGTCCTAACTGAGTGGCTGTGGGTCGTACCCACCCATAGTCACCATCCTGAGTGTACTTGGCCCCGCCACCGTACACCATCCTGAGCGCCCGTGACCCGTACGTCACGACCCACCATCAATGCAATGCACGTGCCATGAATGCAAACAACACAATCGCCTGAGGCCCCTGGCCCATCCTCACCATCCTCCGGCACTCGAATCTAGGTTCAGTTATTTCTGGAATTTATTTCTAAATTTTTGATATTTATTTATATTTTCCTATAATTATTACTATTAATTAAGTTACATTTATATCATGTTCTGGGTCGAGGCCTGCCACCGCAACCGGCCCGTTGGCCATTCGGTCTGGCTCGACGACCTGCCTGGCCCGACTCTCTTTTCTTTCATCTCATTTTTATTTTCATTCTCATTTCTGTTCTTCTCATCTTTCTTTAATCTGGTGCATCCACACTCATACATACAAACAGTTCATAGATATCACATATGCACACAATTCACATATGGAGGAAATCCAGTTACAGATATGCAACAAATAACACACTGATGCATGATAACATAACGAGCACAAATAGACCATTTACCTCTGATACATGACATTATAACGAGCACAGGTAGACCACTTATCTCGAATCGGTCACTTAGCTTTCTTACTCGATGCTCGAACGTGAAGAAGGCTATCATAATATAACCATAAAAGTCCTTGCTTCTACATGTCCAACTTATCTTCTGGAATCTCCGAAATTTGAACCTGTAAGTTAATTATTTGTTTATTAACTTGTCTCTTCAACTTCACATTTACAACACGAATTCTTTCTCTTTTGAATTACTCTTATTCTTTCACTACAATTATCTGTCTGTTTTACATTAAAATATTTAATTTCAATTACAACAATAACATAATAAATAGACATTTCCTTCCAAAAGCACTTTATGTAATTAAATATAATCTTCGTTCGAAAGTAATATGCTTAAATTTATAAATCTGCCCACACCGAGAATAATATAGTTAAATTCATATAGTTGCCCAAAAACAGTTGATATAATTGTATATATTCTGATATCCGAAATTACTATGAATAAATATGTAATTCTATTGGAAAATGATTTATACAGTTGTACATACATTTAAATGCGTAAATAACATAAATATATATATAAATTCATTGAAAGACAGTTTATGTTTATGCATATACTTAAAATACTAAAATAACAATAATTTATATAATATTATTAAAAAAACAGTTTTTTTATAATTAAAATTTATTTAAATACGAAAAAAATGACATAAATATACATAAGTAATTCTATTAAAAATCAGTTTATTAATTATATATATATACGGTAATTAATATAGAAATTTATTCTATAAATTGTTTTTAATAAATTAAAATATATATCAATTTTAGGCTGTGTTTAAATTAAATTATGCAAACTTTTTTACTGATTTTCAGATTAAGTATATAATTAATTTTTAATATTTTTTTTTGTTTTTAGAATTATAGATATATATTATGCATAAATATATACTTGTACACACATTCCTCTCATATTTATACATACACCTCACATAAAACCGTGGCCAAATTGGCCACTGATTTCACAACGCACAGAACACACACCCATGCACCTTTATTTTCCTTTCTTTTTTTTCTAAATACTTTTCTTACACAAACAATTAATGTAAAATAATAAAATGATCATAAACTGCAGTGGCACCACTGCCACTATTTCACACTGACGCACACACCACACAAATCCTTATATTCAATCTTTTTCTTTTCTTTTAATATTTATATAACAATCAATGTATGAACACAAAATAAATTGTATAATCATACTACTATGGAAAATAACATTACCCATGTACACAAATTTATAACACACACACACTTCCAACAGTGGCCTCGACAGTGACCAAAAGGGAGATTTCAATATGCAACCTTTACACAAATACTTGTATTACACATATACAAGTAATACAAGTCTATATAAAATTCTTCTATACAATTCACAAGTACTAATGGATGATCCAATTTAGTATCGAAAATATAAACGTACAATTTATCAAAATCATAGTAAATACATCAAGATTACTTACTTTGATTTGGATATATACCATAAACGAAGTTGAGATGGGTTGAGTCCAAATATTTTTCCTTCTTTTTCTTCCTAATGTGTGCTCGGCTGATGGAGCTCTTGGAAGAGGGAAATTATATATATATATTTGTACTGCTGGATGCTGGGGAAAAAGGGAGGGGACGGCAGAGAAATAAAAGGTGGGAGGTTTGTATTATTTTTTTTCTTTCCGTGGGCAATCCGCTGGGAGGGGGAAATTTAAGGGAATTTTTTTAAAATTAGTTATGAGTAATGGATGGAGCAATTGGGGTAATTTAAGGGCATTAATTTGGGTGGGTTTTTAATGGGGCTCGAACGGTTACACTTTCTTTTATTTTAAAAAAAATGCATGAAATGAATTATATCCATTTATTCTAGTTTTATTTGATTTTATTTATTTATTTTTTAAAAATAAACTGGGTTGTAACATTCCTCCCCCCTTACAATAAGTTTCGTCCTCGAAACTTGCGTATTACATGGTTCACTGCTTAGTGTAGTCCTACTTAATACATTCAGCTAATATACATCACAAATATCGTCATATCAACCTTACCTCTAGATTGTTAAGCCCTCAATTTCACTCATGTCACTTAACATGTATCATTCAACCTATATACTTGTAACTTACAATTCTGAATTCTTAAACTCATCATTTGTGATTCACCTCCTAGATTTATATCCAAACTACATACGCATTGAGTATTCCAATATGTTAATCATTACTCTCCTTTAGCACATAACTGATCCTTCAAATCACTTCTTATATACTTACGAACTAACTCTATGACCATATCTTTATTCCTTCGACATATTACCAACAACCTAATATAAAAAAGTAGATTAAATAACTATAATTCGAAATATAGCTTTAATCATTAAAAATAATATCCAGTATTATTTTTACAAACACAAGATCTAAAGTATTGTTTGTTTTCGCAAAGCAGTGTCTCGCGTGACTTCTTATAAAAACAATGATATAATTTGTTTGCACAAGTATTGTGGTAAAACCACGTTAAGCAGTTGAGACTCACTGATGTAAAGTTTTATAAAAAGATTCGAATACTATGCCTTTCTCTTTCTAGCAGAAGTTATGTATATTTCGAAAACTACATTTTGTTTTGCAAAAAATTAAGTTCAATGCAAGCGGTTAATAAAAACATTTAATGAATAAAACGCGTGCAACATCAATAGTCGACAAATAGAATTTATTTCAACAACATTGCTGTAACCAGGAACGAAATTTGAGATATTGTATAAGAAATATTTAAACATAACGCTCTTTGAAAACACCAACATTAAAAAAATGCATCTATATTATTATTATCTTTTTTAAAAGTTGTTAAGGGTAGTCGAAATTCCATTAGGTTGAGATACAAATATAGAAAGAAAATATAGCCTCGTGAAGTTAGTAGACTATATAAATAACCAAACTAGTTAAAATACTTATAAGCAAAATTTTTGGAAAACCTTGAAAATATAGAATGTATCTTGGTATACGTTCTTTTATGGAAACATTTAACCACTTGGAAAATTTTTGTCCATATTTCGTGTATTTTTCCTAAGTTACCCCTTACTGTCAAAGGAAAATCTGCCTGTGTACCGTTTCTTATAAGTCTAACCTTCATTTATTATGATAAAATTCTTAACTTAAATTGTCCAATTCTAGCATGACACACTAAATGCTAATCGACTTAAGATGTTCAAATTTACCCTGCTTTCGCGCGTCACACTGTTCCACCATTCTCATTTACTTGGTTATTTCAACCGCTAATTTTAACCTAGTTACTCTCACATGAAAAGCAACCACTACTTGTTCATGCTTATCCTATTTCGATTTCAGCCTATTAGATTCAAGCAAGTAACTCAATGTTTCTAGAAATCGACACTTAACTAAAGATTTTATGACAATTTATCATTCCAATGCACCCATTATAGCCGATTCTCGCCTATCGCTATCGATCAATATATCTAATAAGACTAATATCGTTGGCCTATTTTGGTAGTTCTAAATTCGGCAACTTAATCGTAAACTATAAACTCCTTTTGAATAATATCTTTCACCAAAATCTACTGATCATAACGCTTATAAATCGTTACTTAGTTTCTATCATGCCAATATAAGTCATTCCTTAGTAGCTATGATCTCACTTAGACCTAGTCGCATCCCGACACTACTCTTAAGGTAGAGGCATAAACCCGCTTCAGTTATCCTAATGGTACCAGGTCTCATGCTGCTGCTAAGGGAAGTAGCCCTAGTAACTGCCGGGCCCATTTAAATTTATGCATCAACCAGCGCCTGCGATAAGGCACACTAGTTAACATTACATTTTATGTAATTTAATTCTACACAATTCACTTAGGGTTACTAAAATCGCGACTATGGGAATGTGCAAAAGTTATGATCAAGACTTAGATTATATAATTAACTGAAACCACATGGATATAATATTGTTCTTAGTATGTGTACCCCTCAACCGATCGTCTTTTAATTCCAAAATCATTTCTTAAGTCCAAGATCACTACTTATTTCTAAAATCATGATTAGTATATGATTAACACTTATGACTAATATCAGTACTTATATTCGAGGTCAACTCTTCATTAGAATCGTTATATCTACGATCATGACTTAGGGGCAAAATTGTGACTTAACTTCTAGAATCATGACCTGAATCTACGTTTCCGCCGTGGATCTAGAGCCATGCTCTGATACCATCTGTAGCGCCCCGCTCTCGAGCCCTAGCATCGAGAACAGTGCACCCGCCGTATCTCACTAAGGAGAATACAAGGCGTCGATACAAATCAACTACAAGCCAGCATAATAACGCAAATTGATGTCAGCGGAAGTCAATGCTGATTCCTCGATAAAATGATCATCATCATTAATACAATGTCCAAGAATTTCTAATCAATACAATAGTCAAATGTATGTAAACACTAATCTCGAAAATACATAACCTCGAATATCTAAATAACTGTCCCATCCAATTCTCGAAAGTCTTTTCTGAATATCCTTAGTTTCGAAACCTCTCGTCTCGATCTTCCACGGCATACCAATTCCTGTGTAAGCATACCCTAATTTCTCATGCCTGCAAAACTGGTGAGTGGTGGTGTGAGCCAAAATCAACGGGCTCAGTAAGCAACCTACTTATACTCGTTATATGAATCATACATGCACAAGCAAATACAAATAACATTTATAGTTAATATACATGTCCTTAGTCCACAATAATTTCACTCGATTATTTTTAACAGTTAAGACTTCGAAAATAAATACAAAATAAATAACTCATCAGCTCAATCTACCTTACCGTGATGCATGCTCTTCTCAAGTACAACAAACAAATAATCACATAAACAAGGAAAAAGACAATGTATACCAACGAAGTAGATAAGCCGCAGAAAGTAAGTCACTCCACATAATAATGCGCAACTTCATGATGCATGTGCTATTATGCATGTCACACGCAACGAAGTCATGTCACACGGAATGCCGTTATCTCCACCATGCAATGCATGAACCCAGGTCCTAACTGAGTGGCTGTGGGTCGTACCCACCCATAGTCACCATCCTGAGTGTACTTGGCCCCGCCACCGTACACCATCCTGAGCGCCCGTGACCCGTACGTCACGACCCACCATCAATGCAATGCACATGCCATGAATGCAAACTGTAGGATCTGCAAGGCACCACTAGAAGGGGGGGTTGAATAGATGGTGCGGAAAGTATACTTTTTAAAATTTCTTTAACCTTGAACAATTCAAGTTCTGAAAACAGATTCTGTTTTCAGAACCTGTTTTAAAACGTTTTTAAAACCAGGTTAGAGGTCTCCAAAAATTATGAAATTTTGAGAGAACTTAGCCTCAGATGTTATGAGGGTCCCCTAAAAATTTCAAATCAAAATTCAACCTTTAACCCCTTCAAAAACCGTTGGCACTCAGATTGTGCAAATCTGCCAGAAACGGTAGATGGTTTTGAAAAATTTATTCCTATTTGTGTGAATGTCCAAATGATCTGAAAATTTGACCAATAACTCCTCACACACTATATTGAAATGGGTTGAAACAGTTTTTGAAAATTCTTTTGGGAAGTAGGTCAAATATCACCAAAGTCTCAACCTTTGCAAGTCTGAAAATCAGACTGCACTAGTCTCAGAACTTTTGATGTTTGACTGACCTATACTTGTCCAAAAGGGTTGAAACTTGTGCCAAATTAACCCTAGAACGTTTATGTATGTTTTTGGAAATTTTTATAATTTTTAGAAAACGTTTACTATTTTTGCGAACGTGAACAATATGAGTAAACAGCGCAGAAACTGAAACGTAAATGCAGAAAGTAAATTGCACCAAGAATTTTATACTGGTTCGGTTATAAACAACCTACTCCAGTCTTCAAGGAACACCTTCCTTGGTTCACACTAATTTCACACACGCAGTACACCTTACCGCAGGGTTGATAGAGTTACACCTTAACTCCAACCCTTTACAAACCTTGTATTGTGAGTACAATTTGCACGAACACCACCACCTCGCTAGAATGAAGATTGATCACACCTTGATCAATCTTTTACAAAGATGTATGAATGGTGGTTTCTATGAAGCCTATTCAAGGATGAAAGAAATAAAATACAATAGGCTTTTTACAAGAGAAGAAAGAAAGAAAGTGAAGGAGAAGAAGACTTTTGCACTTTGATCACTTTTGAATGTAATTCTTGGTCTTGCTTTTGTTTGTTCTTCTCTTCTTCCCTTATAGGTCCAGCCGTCCCCCTATGGTAGTCTCCCCATCTTGAAAATTTCCTTTTAAGTGCTTGAGACGGTGTGAGACATCATGGTGACAAAGTTTTGCTTGCTTGGCATCATTCTATTGGACCATCATTTAGTCATTGCTTACTTGGCACCTTTTGATTGGCTCAATGTTGTCATCATTTGATGACATGGATAATCTGAATAAAACGCTAAATATTTGCCAAATAATCATCACATAATACATTCCATAAATTAAGAGATATTCACATAAATTGTGAGACAAAAAATTCTTCCTTCCTTCCTCACCAAATTCGGCCATTATGCTCCTTGCCATGCTGAAATTTTCAGCATGTGCATCATGCATTTTTATTCAAGATAATCCCCAATTTTCTTTGATTTTTCTCATAAAAATGAATCAATAATACATGGTAAGTCTTGCTATCAATTGATGAATGAACTTGGACACAAAAAGGGTGTCATATTCGGCCACAACATTTTCACACACATGCTGAAAAATTTCAGCATGTGTGATATAAAGAATATCACACTTAATACAATTCAAATCATTTCCATAACTCCTTTGATTTATTCCTTAATGAAAAATTGACAATTTATCTTCCTTAATGATGAAGATTTCGGCCACAAGGTGTGTGACATGCTGAAATTTTCAGCATGTGACATAAGAGAGGTGTATGTTGAAAACTTACCTTTTGTAGCTTCTCTCTTTGATTCATCAACATTGTATGATTGATTCTTGACCAATCAACATGCCAACAAGGCTCCACATGTGCTCCATCTCAGCTGTAGGTGGCGTTGAGTATGTATATACATGTGCTGAAATTTATTTTTGCTAACTTTGAAAAATAGTGCACATTTAATAATACACACATGTAATATTCCAATCAGCCCTTAATTTAATTTTCTAGAACACTTTAAGATGTATATTATATGTAAAAAGTGTCTAGATACGTGCCACATCATGTTCAAGAAAAACGTTCCATGTCAAGTGCGTAGAAAACCGAATTTTCGATATTTATCGATTACCCGATTTTTCTCTAATTTAAATTCCAACTTTTGCACATGCTATATATATTATGTTATACATAATATATATAATATATACTTTAATTTCCAGCACTTGGCTGATTTAAAGTGGTACCATAAACATGTGACAAAAATAAAATTGGAATCTTCACATTTTGGCCTAAATGTGGGGTGAATTGTGTGTGCCAACATGGAAAGTATTTTTGTCTCAATATACAGTGTATGGAATGAAATTTTTAATAAATTTTGATGTATATGGGCTGGCCATTTATTTATGGCAAGTACGTGACACGTTGGCGAAGTTTCGGTATCGTCCGATACGACAAATTTCGGTTTAGAACCTTTTATCGTGTCGTATTTAATTTGTCATCACCATATCTTATATCATATGATATAAGATCTGAATATACTCATAAATATGAGTTAAGTATAATGGTGTGACGTAATCATACGTTCGTAAGATATATAACGTGTCGATAGTACGTTGGAATAAATGTGTATGTGCCTTTTTTAAAAAAAATCTGAAAATATATATATATTATGTATATATGGCGTGTGAAATTGATGTGGGGAGGAGGAGAGAACTTTCCTTCCATAGCCATGTTGCCTTCATGTCTTTTCCAAATGCACCTTCCTTTAATGAACTACTTAGTTTATTAAACTAAGTACTTCACTTAATGAACTACTTTAGTTCATTAATTGTGGCACCTGAAAATAGTATAAACTCAACAAATGTTCGCCATATGATGTAAGCTTTAAAGCTTCATGGCTCGTTAGTACGGCAACATAATATATAAGCTAAATAAGGCAAGTTATCATGCATACATGTACACTTGTGTATATATATATAGATATCCAACGTTTATATGTATATATATATATTCAAATTTCTTTATTTTGAAATCACTCAAACCCTCATATTCCTACAATCTCCCCCTTTTGATGATTTTCAAAATAACTAGTGTACATGATTTAAGTGTTATCTCTCCCCCTTGAATTATGCACAGATTTGAAATTTGAATTTCAAATCCGGCTCCCCCTTGATTCATGCAATTAGGATCAATCAGTGATCTCTCTCCCCCTTAAATCTCTCCCCCTTAAATCATGCTTCTCTCTCCCCCTTTATTTTGGAAAGTTAATCAAAAGATTCCTGTCAAAAAGGAAAGTAAATCAAATGATATCGCATTAAATCACATCAACAGGAAGCATGCCTAATTTAGAACGGAGAGATTCAAATGTGGCTTGATTTAAGGCCTTTGTAAATATATCCGCTACTTGTGATTCTGTGCGTACGTGATCTATGACAATATTACCATTGTTAACGTGATCACGAAGAAAATGATAGCGAACTTCTATATGCTTAGCCTTAGAGTGTAATACGGGGTTCTTAGACAAATTTATTGCACTCATACTATCACAATATATAGGAATTTTATCTACGGTAATTCCAAAGTCCGAAAGTTGTTGTTTTATCCACAACAACTGTGTGCAGCAAAGGCTAAGAGCCATATACTCAGCCTCAGTAGTGGACAAAGCAACACTTGCTTGCTTTTTGGAAAACCACGAAATAAGGGAATTTCCTATAAATTGGCAAGTTCCGCTCGTGCTTTTTCTATCTATTTTGCAGCCACCATAATCTGCATCAGTGTAAGCATGTAAGTCGAATGTAGAGTCCTTATCATACCAAATACCTAAGGTGGGCGTGTGCTTAATATAGCGGAATATTCTTTTTACTGCATTTAAGTGTGACACCTTAGGTTGACTTTGAAAACGAGCACACATGCATACGCTAAACATAATGTCAGGCCTACTAGCAGTTAAATATAGTAAAGAGCCTATCATAGATCGATATAATCCATTATCAACGTCTTTACCATGTTCCTCTTTGTCTAATTTAGTAGTAACACTCATAGGCGTGGGGGATGGTTTCAAATTTTCAAAATTGAACTTCTTGATCATGTCATTTACGTACTTAGCTTGGCTTATATGAATTCCTTTACTCGTTTGCTTAATCTGCAAGCCAAGAAAATAATTAAGTTCACCAACCATAGACATTTCAAATTCAGCTTTCATACAATTTTCAAAATCTTTAACAAGTCTATGTGAGGTAGAACCGAAAATAATGTCATCTACGTAAATTTGAATAATAAGTAAATCTGATTTTTCTTGTTTCAAAAATAGTGTACTATCTATAGTACCACGTTTAAAATTATTTTCTAAAAGAAAAGTGGCAAAACGATCATACCATGCTCTCGGCGCTTGCTTTAGGCCATATAGTGCCTTCTTTAGTTTGTACACGTGATCTGGATGTTTCAAATCTTCAAAACCGGGTGGTTGCTTCACGTATACTTCTTCTTGTATAAATCCGTTTAGAAAAGCACTTTTGACGTCCATTTGATATAATTTAAAATCTTTCAAGCAAGAAATAGCAAGTAAGAGTCGTATAGCTTCTAAACGTGCTACGGGTGCAAATGTTTCATCGTAGTCTATTCCTTCTTCTTGATTATATCCTTGAGCTACGAGTCTTGCTTTATTTCTAACGACCTTTCCTTCCTCATTCATTTTGTTCCTAAATACCCATTTTGTGCCTATTATTGTCTTATCTTGTGGTCGTGGCACTAAGTCCCATACATCATTTCTAACGAATTGATTAAGTTCGTCATGCATAGCATCAATCCAAGATGAATCACTCAAAGCATCATGCACATTTTTAGGCTCAATTTCAGAAATCATAGCATGAAATTCATTTATCTCATCCGAAGTGATTCTTCTACGTGGTCGCACACCGTGAGTGATGTCGCCTATGATGAGATCATGTGGGTGATCTCTATGCCATCTTGGTTGATTATTTTCTAAGTTATCATGCGTTTCTATGTGATCATGCATTTCTAGTGTTTCATTCATCTCATGCATATCAAAAGACTCATTTTCTTCCTCCAAAACGGGTTTCAAATCAAAGTCATCATCATATTCCTTTTCTTTATCAATCTCTCCAAATTCATTGAATTTAACATGAATAGATTCTATGATTTGTCTAGTGTGAGGATCATAACATCTATATGCTTTAGAGTTTATGGAATACCCAATAAAGATGCACTCAATTGATTTGGATTCAAATTTGTCTAAGTTATCTTTTGTATTTAATACAAAACATTTGCATCCAAACACACGAAAATAATCAATCTTAGGCATGCGATCATTCAAAATTTCGTAAGGCGTCTTGTTTATTTTCTTTCTTATAGATAGGCGATTTACAATATAGCATGCACAGTTTACGGCTTCCGCCCACAGAAATCTAGGCAATTTATTTTCGCAAAGCATAGTTCTAGCGATTTCTTGTAGTGTGCGATTCTTTCTTTCTACTACTCCATTTAATTATGGAGTTCTAGGTGGCGAAAACTCATGTTTAATTCCTTTTTCTTCACAAAATGAAATCATCTCTTTATTTTTAAACTCACCGCCTCTATCGCTTCTTATTCTTTTCACATTTACGCCGTATTGATTCTCAAGTTGTTTAATTAATTTAGCGATTTCTACGGCGCTATCATCCTTATGTGCAAGAAATAAAGTCCAAGTATAACGAGAAAAGTCATCAACAATTACGCATGCATAGTGACGCCCACCAAGGCTTGTAGTGCGACTAGGACCAAACAAATCGATATGCAATAGTTCTAGTATTCTAGTCGTGCTTATCTCATTTTTAGGCTTGAGTGACTCACGTGTTTGTTTGCCTTTTATGCAAGATTCACACAACTGAAAGTTGTTTAAGTCAAGCGTAGGCAATCCCCGTACTAGGTTCTTTCGTTGCAATTTTTCTAATGTAGAAATACCTATGTGTCCTAAACGTCTATGCCACAAATTCACATTGGGTTCATTTGACATAAAGCATTTAACTTTGGCATCTACTACATCATCCATAGATAGTGTGAATATATTTCCTTCACGTTTTCCTTTTAAAACAGTTTCTCCATTTTTATTTATTATATTACAGTAAGGGTGAGTAAAACACACATTGAAACCATTGTCAACAAATTGCGAAATACTAAGAAGATTGTAAGATAAGTTGCTTACCAAAAACACGTTTGAGATTTGAAGTGTATCCGGGTTTCCAATCGTACCTTTACCAATGATCTTGCCTTCATTGTTGTCTCCAAAGGTCACGGATCCGCCTTTTGTGACCTTCTTTAATTTGGAGAAGAGGCTCGGGTCACCTGTCATGTGCCTCGAGCAACCACTGTCAAGGAACCACTTTATTGATGTGTCTTTTGATGAGTGGTCTCCCTGCAATGTAAAAAGGTGATTTAGGTACCCTTTTAATTTTGGGTCCTTTCGAGTTAGTTAATCACCTTTTAGTAAAGGTACCTTTCGGTACCCATACTTGGGTGATCCTTCTCGGTCTATCAAATGGCAAGAAAGTAGATGAAGGTGCGACATAGTATACATGTGGTGCATGTACTTTGGGTCTTTGCCCAAGGACTCCCCTATACTCATTGTATGAAGGACGTTTGTGATATGTCCTTGTGTGTGTGTGTGCGTGGTACGTGGATGATATGTATTCCGTGTATGCATTGATCTCTTCTTCTCATATCTATATGGTACAACATTATATTTCACATGATATGAGGGAGTGGGGCGTGTGGAAGGGGGTGCTTTCTGCGTCATCTTAGACGCCACTTGATGCTTAGGGGTGTCTACCTTTTTAGACACAACAAACTTGGTTGGTTTGGTTGATACTTCGTTAGTATCAACGTACCCCAATCCAGTTTTGTCACTGTCATGCTTTTGCGATAATATGATGCGATGCAGCATGTTTGACCCTGTATCGAATTGTTTCATCATTTTCTCTAAATCTGTATTCCTTGATTTCAAATTTGAAATCTCGGATTTCATTTCATTATTTTGAGAAGTTAATGATGAGATCTCGGTTTTTAATGCAGTGATGGCACATGAAGACTCTTTCTTTGAATCGCTTAATTGAGCGACAAGATTCTCGTTAGAAGATTCTAACAGTTTCTTGTCTTCAATTAAACGTTTCTTTTCTTTTGCGAGAGTCTTAGTAAATTTATGTAACTCAAGATATTGACTAAATAAATCATCGTAAGAAGGTTCAGAGTCAGAGTCAGAGTCAGATGATACCTCATTAGACGCCTTTGAAGCGAAGCAAACTTGAGCGGTCTCCTCTTCGGTCTCAGATTCAGAATCTGATGAGTCACTCCATGTGGAGGCCTTTAGTGCACGTTTCCTTTGTTTAGGATCTGAGACGGGTCTATTTTTGTTCCGCTCCTTGTCAGGGTACTTATTAGTTTGCTTTTCTTTGTTTGGGCAGTCATATGATAAGTGTCCGAGTTTGCCGCATTCATAACATTTAATGTCCTTATCATTTGACTTGTTTTTATTTCTCTTAGATGTAGTGCCCTTGTTTTTATTTCTAAATGATTTTCTCATGAACCTTCTTAGTCCTTTAGCCAATAGAATTAAGTCATCATTATCCGATTCGGAATCACTATCTTCTACGTGATCGGAGGGAGGGGAGACGTATTCATTTGATTTGAAAGCAATTGTCTTACCTTGTTTGGTTGATTCCGATTTCCGAATAATGAGTTTGTTTTCATACACTTTTAGTGAACCAATGAGTTCTTCCATTTTTATTGACTTAGTCTCCTTGCTTTCTTCTATGGCAGTCACTTTAGGATCCCATTCTGAAGGGAGGCTCCGTAGGACTTTCTGTACTTTTTCCTGCGTTGTAAAGGCCTTACCAAGAGACTCAAGAGAGTTATAGATGTTAGTCAAACGAAGATCCATATCAACAATTGACTCATTAGGCAACAACTTGAAAGACTCAAGAGTAGACATAAGCATATTGATTTTAGACTCTTTTACTTGACTCTTGCCTTCGTGTTTCATTTCTAAGATTCTCCACATTTCTTGTGCACTCGAACAATTGGACACATAACTAGACTCACTCTTACTTAAACCATTTAAGAGTAATTGCATGGCCTTAGCATTCATACTCAGTTTCTTTTTGTCTTCACTAGTATAGTCTTGTCTCGTTTTAATTACTTCTAGTGTGACTCCATTTACAATGGACAATTTAGATGGGACATATGGACCATCTTCAATTATTGACCAAAGGTCTATGTCTATAGCCATAAGAAAAAGTTTCATCCTAAGTTTCCATTGAATAAAAGACTCACCGTCAAAGAGTGGAGGCCTTTGGCTCGACATACCTTCTTGTTCGGTTTTGAGATTTGTGGATGCCATCTCACTGAATCGTTGGATTCCTTGTCGTGAGTATTCCTGCTCTCTGATACCACTTGTAGGATCTGCAAGGCACCACTAGAAGGGGGGGGGGGGGGGTTGAATAGATGGTGCGGAAAGTATACTTTTTAAAATTTCTTTAACCTTGAACAATTCAAGTTCTGAAAACAGATTCTGTTTTCAGAACCTGTTTTAAAACGTTTTTAAAACCAGGTTAGAGGTCTCCAAAAATTATGAAATTTTGAGATAACTTAGCCTCAGATGTTATGAGGGTCCCCTAAAAATTTCAAATCAAAATTCAACCTTTAACCCCTTCAAAAACCGTTGGCACTCAGATTGTGCAAATCTGCCAGAAACGGTAGATGGTTTTGAAAAATTTATTCCTATTTGTGTGAATGTCCAAATGATCTGAAAATTTGACCAATAACTCCTCACACACTATATTGAAATGGGTTGAAACAGTTTTTGAAAATTCTTTTGGGAAGTAGGTCAAATATCACCAAAGTCTCAACCTTTGCAAGTCTGAAAATCAGACTGCACTAGTCTCAGAACTTTTGATGTTTGACTGACCTATACTTGTCCAAAAGGGTTGAAACTTGTGCCAAATTAACCCTAGAACGTTTATGTATGTTTCTGGAAATTTTTATAATTTTTAGAAAACGTTTACTATTTTTGCGAACGTGAACAATATGAGTAAACAGCGCAGAAACTGAAACGTAAATGCAGAAAGTAAATTGCACCAAGAATTTTATACTGGTTTGGTTATAAACAACCTACTCCAGTCTTCAAGGAACACCTTCCTTGGTTCACTCTAATTTCACACACGCAGTACACCTTACCGCAGGGTTGATAGAGTTACACCTTAACTCCAACCCTTTACAAACCTTGTATTGTGAGTACAATTTGCACGAACACCACCACCTCGCTAGAATGAAGATTGATCACACCTTGATCAATCTTTTACAAAGATGTATGAATGGTGGTTTCTATGAAGCCTATTCAAGGATGAAAGAAATAAAATACAATAGGCTTTTTACAAGAGAAGAAAGAAAGAAAGTGAAGGAGAAGAAGACTTTTGCACTTTGATCACTTTTGAATGTAATTCTTGGTCTTGCTTTTGTTTGTTCTTCTCTTCTTCCCTTATAGGTCCAGCCGTCCCCCTATGGTAGTCTCCCCATCTTGAAAATTTCCTTTTAAGTGCTTGAGAGGGTGTGAGACATCATGGTGACAAAGTTTTGCTTGCTTGGCATCATTCCATTGGACCATCATTTAGTCATTGCTTACTTGGCACCTTTTGATTGGCTCAATGTTGTCATCATTTGATGACATGGATAATCTGAATAAAACACTAAATATTTGCCAAATAATCATCACATAATACATTCCATAAATTAAGAGATATTCACATAAATTGTGAGACAAAAAATTCTTCCTTCCTTCCTCACCAAATTCGGCCATTATGCTCCTTGCCATGCTGAAATTTTCAGCATGTGCATCATGCATTTTTATTCAAGATAATCCCCAATTTTCTTTGATTTTTCTCATAAAAATGAATCAATAATACATGGTAAGTCTTGCTATCAATTGATGAATGAACTTGGACACAAAAAGGGTGTCATATTCGGCCACAACATTTTCACACACATGCTGAAAAATTTCAGCATGTGTGATATAAAGAATATCACACTTAATACAATTCAAATCATTTCCATAACTCCTTTGATTTATTCCTTAATGAAAAATTGACAATTTATCTTCCTTAATGATGAAGATTTCGGCCACAAGGTGTGTGACATGCTGAAATTTTCAGCATGTGACATAAGAGAGGTGTATGTTGAAAACTTACCTTTTGTAGCTTCTCTCTTTGATTCATCAACATTGTATGATTGATTCTTGACCAATCAACATGCCAACAAGGCTCCACATGTGCTCCATCTCAGCTGTAGGTGGCGTTGAGTATGTATATACATGTGCTGAAATTTATTTTTGCTAACTTTGAAAAATAGTGCACATTTAATAATACACACATGTAATATTCCAATCAGCCCTTAATTTAATTTTCTAGAACACTTTAAGATGTATATTATATGTAAAAAGTGTCTAGATACGTGCCACATCATGTTCAAGAAAAACGTTCCATGTCAAGTGCGTAGAAAACCGAATTTTCGATATTTATCGATTACCCGATTTTTCTCTAATTTAAATTCCAACTTTTGCACATGCTATATATATTATGTTATACATAATATATATAATATATACTTTAATTTCCAGCACTTGGCTGATTTAAAGTGGTACCATAAACATGTGACAAAAATAAAATTGGAATCTTCACATTTTGGCCTAAATGTGGGGTGAATTGTGTGTGCCAACATGGAAAGTATTTTTGTCTCAATATACAGTGTATGGCACGAAATTTTTAATAAATTTTGATGTATATGGGCTGGCCATTTATTTATGGCAAGTACGTGACACGTTGGCGAAGTTTCGGTATCGCCCGATACGACAAATTTCGGTTTAGAACCTTTTATCGTGTCGTATTTAATTTGTCATCACCATATCTTATATCATATGATATAAGATCTGAATATACTCATAAATATGAGTTAAGTATAATGGTGTGACGTAATCATACGTTCGTAAGATATATAACGTGTCGATAGTACGTTGGAATAAATGTGTATGTGCCTTTTTTAAAAAAAATCTGAAAATATATATATATTATGTATATATGGCGTGTGAAATTGATGTGGGGAGGAGGAGAGAACTTTCCTTCCATAGCCATGTTGCCTTCATGTCTTTTCCAAATGCACCTTCCTTTAATGAACTACTTAGTTTATTAAACTAAGTACTTCACTTAATGAACTACTTTAGTTCATTAATTGTGGCACCTGAAAATAGTATAAACTCAACAAATGTTCGCCATATGATGTAAGCTTTAAAGCTTCATGGCTCGTTAGTACGGCAACATAATATATAAGCTAAATAAGGCAAGTTATCATGCATACATGTACACTTGTGTATATATATATATATATCCAACGTTTATATGTATATATATATATATTCAAATTTCTTTATTTTGAAATCACTCAAACCCTCATATTCCTACACAAACAACACAATCGCCTGAGGCCCCTGGCCCATCCTCACCATCCTCCGGCACTCGAATCTAGGTTCAGTTATTTCTGGAATTTATTTCTAATTTTTTGATATTTATTCATATTTTCCTATAATTATTACTATTAATTAAGTTACATTTATATCATGTTCTGGGTCGAGGCCTGCCACCGCAACTGGCCCGTTGGCCATTCGGTCTGGCTCGACGACCTGCCTGGCCCGACTCTCTTTTCTTTCATCTCATTTTCATTTTCATTCTCATTTCTGTTCTTCTCATCTTTCTTTAATCTGGTGCATCCACACTCATACATACAAACAGTTCATAGATATCACATATGCACACAATTCACATATGGAGGAAATCCAGTTACAGATATGCAACAAATAACACACTGATGCATGATAACATAACGAGCACAAATAGACCATTTACCTCTGATGCATGACATTATAACGAGCACAGGTAGACCACTTACCTCGAATCGGTCACTTAGCTTTCTTACTCTATGCTCGAACGTGAAGAAGGCTATCATAATATAACCATAAAAGTCCTTGCTTCTACATGTCCAACTTATTTTCTGGAATCTCCGAAATTTGAACCTGTAAGTTAATTATTTGTTTATTAACTTGTCTCTTCAACTTCACATTTACAACACGAATTCTTTCTCTTTTGAATTACTCTTATTCTTTCACTACAATTATCTCTCTGTTTTACATTAAAATATTTAATTTCAATTACAACAATAACATAATAAATAGACATTTCCTTCCAAAAGCACTTTATGTAATTAAATATAATCTTCGTTCGAAAGTAATATGCTTAAATTTATAAATTTGCCCACACCGAGAATAATATAGTTAAATTCATATAGTTGCCCAAAAACAGTTGATATAATTGTATATATTCTGATATCCGAAACTACTATGAATAAATATGTAATTCTATTGGAAAATGATTTATACAGTTGTACATACATTTAAATGCGTAAATAACATAAATATATATATAAATTCATTGAAAGACAGTTTATGTTTATGCATATACTTAAAATACTAAAATAACAATAATTTATATAATATTATTAAAAAACAGTTTTTTTATAATTAACATTTATTTAAATACGAAAAAAATGACATAAATATACATAAGTAATTCTATTAAAAATCAGTTTATTAATTATATATATATATACGGTAATTAATATAGAAATTTATTCAATAAATTGTTTTTAATAAATTAAAATATATATCAAGTTTAGGCTGTGTTTAAATTAAATTATGCAAACTTTTTTTACTGATTTTCAGATTAAGTATATAATTAATTTTTAATATTTTTTTGTTTTTAGAATTATAGATATATATTATGCACAAATATATACTTGTACACACATTCCTCTCATATTTATACATACACCTCACATAAAACCGTGGCCAAATTGGCCACTGATTTCACAACGCACAGAACACACACCCATGCACCTTTATTTTCCTTTATTTTTTTTCTAAATACTTTTCTTACACAAACAATTAATGTAAAATAATAAAATGATCATAAACTGCAGTGACACCACTGCCACTATTTCACACTGATGCACACACCACACAAATCCTTATATTCAATCTTTTTCTTTTCTTTTAATATTTATATAACAATTAATGTATGAACACAAAATAAATTGTATAATCATACTACTATGGAAAATAACATTACCCATGTACACAAATTTATAACACACACACACACTTCCAACAGTGGCCTCGACAGTGACCAAAAGGGAGATTTCAATATGCAACCTTTACACAAATACTTGTATTACACATATACAAGTAATACAAGTCTATATAAAATTCTTCTATACAATTCACAAGTACTAATGGATGATCCAATTTAGTATCGAAAATATAAACGTACAATTTATCAAAATCATAGTAAATACATCAAGATTACTTACTTTGATTTGGATATATACCGTAAACAAAGTTGAGATGGGTTGAGTCCAAAGATTTTTCCTTCTTTTTCTTCCTAATGTGTGCTCGGCTGATGGAGCTCTTGGAAGAGGGAAATTATATATATATATTTGTACTGCTGGATGCTGGGGAAAAAGGGAGGGGACGACAGAGAAATAAAAGGTGGGAGGTTTGTATTATTTTTTTTCTTTCCGTGGGCAATCCGCTGGGAGGGGGAAATTTAAGGAAATTTTTTTTTAAATTAGTTATGAGTAATGGATAGAGCAATTGGGGTAATTTAAGGGCATTAATTTGGGTGGGTTTTTAATGGGGCTCGAACGGTTACACTTTCTTTTATTTTAAAAAAAATGCATGAAATGAATTATATCCATTTATTCTATTTTTATTTGATTTTATTTATTTATTTTTTTAAAAATAAACTGGGTTGTAACAATCTTAGACGCCGTATTTGGTTTTGGAGTGTCTACTTTCTTAGACACTACAAACTTGGTTGGTTTAATGGATACTTCATTTGTTTCAATGTATCTTAAACCCGTTTTATCATTGTCATGCTTTTGTGAAGAAATAATGTGATCTAGCATGTTTGTCCCCGTATCAAATTTCTTCACCATTTTCTCTAAATTCGCATTCATTGATTTCAAGTTTGAAATCTCGGATTTCATTTCATTATTGTGCGTGGTCAATGATGAGACCTCTGATTTTAATGCATTAATGATGCATGACGACTCTTCTTTTGAATCGTTTATTTGAGCGACAAGATTCTCGTTAGAAGATTCTAACACCTTCTTGTCTTCAATTAATCGTTTCTTTTCTTTCGCGAGAGTCTTTGAAAACTTATGCAACTCTAAATATTGACTAAATAAATCATCATAAGAATATTAAGAATCAGAATCAGAGTCAGAAGATACCTCATTTGATGCTTTAGATGTAAATCATACTTGTGCCTTTTGTTCTTCCGTATCATCAGTCTCAGAGTCGGATGTGTCACTCTAAGTGGAGGCTTTGAAGGCTCTTCTCCTTTGCTTAGGTTCTGAGACGAGTCTAGTTTTTGTCCGATCCTTGTCAAGGTATTTGTTCGTTTGTTTGTTCTTGTTTGGACAATCATATGACAAGTGTCCAGGTTGTCCACATTCATAACACTTTATTTCCTTATTTTTATTTTTATGATACTTAGATGAAGTAGACTTATGTTTAATCGATTTTCTCAAGATTTTTCTTAATCTTTTAGCCATCGTGATTAAATCCTCATCATCGGAATCTATGTCACTATCATCTACGACGTATTCATTTGATTTAAATGCTATAGCCTTATCATTATTGGAAATAGACTCAGACTGTCTTAAAGTGAGTTTGTTTTCATATACCTTAAGTGATCCAATTAGTTTTTCCATCTTGATTGACTTAGTTTCTTTGCTTTCTTCTATTGCCGTTACTTTACGGTCCCACTCGGATGGAAGGCTTCGCAAGAACTCTTGTACCGTTTCCTGCATAGTAAAGGCTTTGCCAAGAGACTCAAGAGAATTGTAAATGTTAGTCAAGCGAAGATCCATATCAACGATAGATTCATTTGACAATAATTTAAATGACTCGAGTGTGGACATAAGCATGTTGATCTTGGACTCTTTTACTTGACTAGTGCCTTCGTTTTTCATTTCAAGAATTTGCCACATCTCTTGAGCACTAGAACAATTAGACACGTAACTAGACTCAATTTTACTTAGACCATTTAAGAGTAGTTGCATGGCTTTAGCATTCATACTCAACTTCTTTTTGTCATCACTAGTGTATTCTTGTTTCGTTTTTATAACCTCTAGTGTGACACCATCAACAATTGACAACTTTGAAGGAACAAATGGACCGTCTTCTATGATGGACCATAGATCAATATCAATAGCCATAAGAAAAAGTTCATTCTTAATTTCCATTGAATAAAGGACTCACTATCGAAAAGAGGAGGCCTTATGGTTGATATTCCTTCTTGCACAGAGATATAGCTAGTGGATGCCATCTCACTTAGATCGTTGGATCCTTTTGTTGTGAGTGAACCTGCGCTCTGATACCACTTGTAGGATCTGCAAGGCACCACTAGAAGGGGGAGGGGGGTTGAATAGTGGGTGCGGAAAATGTGGTTTTTAAAATAGTTTTAAACCAAAAACCCAACTTCTGAAAACAATTTCTGTTTTCAGGACCAGTTTTAAAACGTTTTGAAAACTAGGTTTCAGGTCTTCAAAAATTCTGCAATTTGGAGAGAACTTAGCCTCATATGTTATGAGTGTCTCCTAAAAATTTAAGATTTAAATTCAACCTCTAACCCCTTGAAAATTTGTTGGTGGTCAGATTGCGCAAATCTGCCAGAACTGGTAGTCTGTTTTAAAAAATTAATTCCTATTTGTCCTTAACTCCAAATGCTCTGAAAATTTAAATACTAACCCCTTATTAGTTTTATTTAAATGGGTTAAAACATTTTTGAAAACTTATTTTGGGAAGTTAGTCAAATACGATCAAAGTCTCAACCTTTGCAAGCCTGAAAATCAGACTGCACTAGTCTCAGAACTTTGGACGTTTGAATAACTTATACTTGTCCAAAAGGGTTGAAACTTGCGCCAAAAGAACCTTAAAACGTGTGGATATGTTTCCTGAAAGTTTTGTGATTTTTAAAATCCGTTTACTATTTTTATGAACGTGATCAAAAACGATAAACAGTTCTGAAACTGAAAGTAAATGCTGAAAGTAAATGACACCAAGAATTTTATACTGGTTCGGTTATCAACAAACTACTCCAGTCTTCGAGGACACCTTCCTCGGTTCACACTAATCACACAACACAAAAACACCTTACCACAGGGTTGATGGAGTTACACACCAACTCCAACCCTTTACAAACCTTGTATGAGTATACAATTGTCATGAACACCACCACCTCACAAGTGCAAGATTGATCACACCTTGATCAATCTTTTACAACAATGAAAAGAATAGGTGGTGGTCTAGATGAAGCCTATTCAAGTATATGAATGTAAGTACAATAGGCTTTTAGACAGAAGAAAGAAAGATGTAGAAGAAGAAGGGAATGGAAGACTCTTTTTGCACTTTTGAACTTGTGAGGCTTGTCTTGTATTTTGCTTGCTTTCCTTCTTCTTTTTATCAATATGTGCCTCCCCCCTTAGCAATTTCTTCCTCTTGAAAATTTTCTTCTAAGTCCTTGGAAGAGTATATGGCATCATTGTGACATGTCTTTGCTTACTTGGCATCTCCTCATTGGATGATCATTAAGCTCTTGCTTACTTGGCACTCATTGATTGGTTGGATGTTGTCATCACTTGTTGACTAGACAAATATGAGAACAACACTTAAAACATGTGACAAAATCATCATAATAGTTACCATAACTTCCAAGATCATCACATAAAATTAGCAAGACAATTTTCTCGAAAATTCCTTGAAGAATTCGGCCATAATGAGTCTTGCACATGCTGAAATTTCAGCATGTGTAACATCCACCTCTTATTCAAAATATTGCCTATTTTTCATTGATTTAATCCAAGAATTCAAAAGATAATTCAATCACCATTTAGTATACAATATTCTCATCTTTTATGGAATGAAAATTAGACAACAATGTGGCCAATATTTCGGCCTCTATACATTCACACACATGCTGAAATTTTCAGCATGTGTGATATTCAAATATATCACCACTTTAATTTCATAACTTATTCAAAATACTTCCAAATTTTTTTCCAATTAATCCACCTTAATCAAGACACAAAATATGACTCATAATGTCATTAAAATCGGCCAGCCATTGTGCACATGCTAAAATTTTCAGCACGTGTTATAAATGAGACATAAGTTTGAAATGTTACCTTGTGTAGCTCCTTCCTTTATGTCATCAACATTGTATGCTTCATTCTTGACCAATCAATATACCAACAAGGCTCTACATATGCTCCATCAAGCTGGTATAGGCGTGTATAATGTGTATATACATGTGCTGAATTTTATTTTTGCAAACTTTGTAAAATAGTGCACATTTAATAATACACACATGGTATATTCCAATCAGCCATTAATTTAATTTTCTAGAACACTTTGAGATGTATGAAATATGTAAAAAGTGTCATGTTATATGATATGCCAAAAACGTTCCATGTGTCGTGTACGTAAAAAACCGAATTTTCGATGTTTATCGATTATCCGATTTTTCTCGAATTAAATTTTAGCTTCTTGCACATGTTATATATATTATGTTACACATAATATACATAAATTAAACTTTAATATTCAGCTCATAAGGCTGATTAAAGTGGCGCCTAGACATGTGACAAAATTGAAATTGGAATCTCCACAATTTGGCGTTAATGTGGGGTGATTTGTGTGTGCCAACATGGAATGATTTTATTGATGCACATACCATGTAAGCCACGAAAATTATGGCTATTTTTGAAGTGTAGGGGCTGGCCATATATTTATGGCAAGTACGTGACACGTTGACGAAGTTTCGGTATTCGCCCGATACGACAATTTTCGGTTTAGAACCTTTTAACGTGTCGTATTTAATTTGTCATCACCATGACTTATATCATATGATATAAGACCTGAATATACTCATAAATATGAGTTAAGTATGGTGGCGTGACGTTAACGTACGTACGTAAAATATAGAACGTGTCGGTAGTGCGTTGGAATATATGTGTATGTGCCTTTTTCAAAAAATCTAAATATATATATATATTTTTTATTAAAAGGATATTTTATTGAGAAAAGGCCTCACTTTTGGCGGAGGAAAACCATTTTACAAGCGTCAGAATATGCGAATAAGTGAATTAACAAGCTAATGATGATATATCTCCAGTCGTACATGATATGCCGCATTAAAACCTTGCCAAGAAAAACCACCCTTGTGGATAAAACCTTGGCGAAGGAAAAAGCGTACATATTTATACGACTATCATTGATATCAAAGTGGCACAATACTAAATACAACGATGTGATATCTAATGTTGTCCGAGTAGGTAGTGCGTCAATTGCGTTGAGAAAGCCGCTATGTGAGATTGAATGAGCCATCATGAGTTGGACTATGTGAAAAGTATGATAGTGATGCCGTATCAGCTTCCGATTGCCATTCTTAGACCGTATATCATCCGCGTGCAGGTGATAAGCCATCCAGATTGTGGTGTTCGTCCATGCAACATGCAAACAAAAGCATGTGTGAAACATATGGAGAATACATAAGAAAACAGAGCCAACCCAGTGAAAGGAACACATACCCAGCCTGCCTGCACCATCCGAAGTACAGGCAGGGGAATCAAAGGAGAGCCAATCCATATGGAAGACCAGGAAAGCAGCGACAGCAAAATTTCGAAGATGTGAAATCATCCATGCAACAGCCATACAGGAATGTGCGTTAAACAGAATTAAACAATATGTACCAATGCAACAAAATGAGAAGATGTGGATCTCACCGAGGCTGCCTGCACTTATAATAGCACAGACAGCGAATGCAAACGTACGCCAATTCATGTGGAAGACGTTATAGGAGTGACACTCTCCATATGCAACGAAAATCATCATGCCATCGCAAATTTGGATCCATGCGGATGAGGAAAGAAAGTGATCATCAATAGTTAGAAAATAAACGATGATGAGATGCTGGAACAAAAGAAACAGACCAAGTCTGCCTGTACTCACAGGAGCACAGGCAGAGGATATGAAAGTGCGCCAATCCATTTGGAAGACTAAGAGATCAACGCGTACGCAGGGATGCTGACGTGAGGTCCAAGGTGACTGCGGCTCGAGCCATGGGGGGGAGACTGGTGCTCGTGAAGAATGATGCGAGTGGGGACGTCATTGCATGCTGAGCAAGATAATGTGCTGGCATGTTGGCCTCGCGATATATATGAGTGATATCCAACTGATGATGATTAATCAACATGTGTAAGAGTCTGAGATAATAGGTTCCAAGGACAGGTTGTCTTTGACGTAGGCGCGTCAGCATTTGCGCGCAGTCTGTCTCTATGATAAGCGTCCTGTAGCGCCCCGCCCGAAACCAGTGTTCCGGCTCAGTGCACCCGCCATACTCTACTCCATAGAGTACAAGGCTTCGATACTATACATGTGCATGTCGACATGAATTGTAATCGATATAGCGGAAGCATCTTAAGATAAACTCACGACACGCATATTATTATTACAAACCGTTCAAATCCGCACATCCACAAATACAACTTCTCACGATAATTTTATCACATCACAATAAATAAAGCTCACACCACAGGTACATAGCTTCAGCCTACATCTTTGCTCACGGATAGTCTATCTGGGGTTCCTCCTCAATGAACACGGCATCAGGGTCCCTGTTCTCTGAAATGTTAAGAGGCAAGTATGAGCGATAACCACCATCTTTTAATCGCTCGGCAAGTATTCTTTATAGATACTTCATGTGGATCATACATGGGGAAACAAATAGTAATAAAGTAACAATATATATAATTACATCTTCATTTACAAATGACAGTATTATATATAAGGGTAAAACAGAACATAAGATTTTGTATCATACCTTATGGATCATATCATTCTTCCTCAGCACATCCTTAGCCTACCTTCCATGCTTGAACACTAAACCATCTTATACTAAGGTCATAACTTACAACCATCACCTCTACGTACATAATCTTCCTTAGTCATCTTAAGGTATCATGATTGTATAAATATACTAATCACCACCTAAGGGCATGATCATGACATGATGCATAAAACGTGACTTTTCATAAAATGGCTTTTCGTAAACATGGCTTTTCATAAACGTGACATTTCATAAATTGATAAGATTTTCATAACTTGCGTAAAATGACATATTCATAACTTGCATAACATGACATTTTCATAACATGAAGACATAACATTTTCATCACTGGCTATAGCACTTTTCATAAGAATAATAACACACGACATACCGATCGATTTCCCATGTAGTACATATACGACATAAAACATCATAAACATATGTACATGTACTAACGGTGACGCGCTATGACAGAGATCTCGTGTCCCAGACCCGGTGTTACACTCGGCCATATACGTAATCATATGCCCCTGACATCTATCACCCCGATACCGATGTCACGCCGGCGAACATAACATAGTCATAATCATGAACATAACATAACATATCGTGTGTCAATGAAATCGATCGTCTCGCGTTTATTATTCACATGCATATGAACTTTTAAAACATGATATGCGTAAAACAACTTTCAAACTGTATCTTCGTGCAACATGAGACTTGTTCGTATGAGATGTTATGGTAAACTACCTCTTATAGCATCATTTACTTATTTTCATCCTACATATCATAACTTAAAGGGATTCCACTTTGACCAACAAAAGGCCATTCGGCCATGAGGCTAAAACAGCCCACTTTTCTTCATTTTTCATTCAACACCACTTTCTTAATTTGTATTCTCCCAATTACAACTCATATTCCAACACTTAAGGAAATTGACTTTTAATTCTTAAATCCTTTAATTCTTCACATACAACTACCTACACTTATACCATACTTTATTCATTATCACATAATTTACATAATAGTATCCATAGCATTTAGCTTCAAGAAACATTTTTGGTTTCTTAAGTGGCCTTAGGCCGAATACATATATAATATATATATGTATATATTTCATGGTAATACACTTATATGTGTGTGTATATATACTATATAAGATATTTTATACTTTGATTACCTTAAGCCTTGTATATATATATGTATAATTATATCCATATATACTTATTTAACATGTCACATCTCATTTTACAAACTACTCTAGAAGGCCGAAATTTAGGCCATGTATTATACATATTTATATCTCATTTTCTTCCTTTTATGCATATGTTGTAAGTTGTAAGTTCTCATAAGTAACATATACATATTTCTTTCCTTTCTATTACTAAATCTTAAAATTACAACACTAGGAAAAATACATAGTCATAAACATGATAATTGACATAAAGAGTGTACTTCTTGAGCCATATTCATCATCTAATACACATCTAGAAATGGTTATGATGAAACTCAAATGAAGTACTAAAATAGGCCACTTAGCCGTGTATATGTGATGTATATGTGAAGATGATGATCATCAAACAACCATTTAGACCATGTATATAAGTCATGCTTATGATGCATACATAAACATGTTAAAGACATGATCTTGAAACATATAAACACAAAACATATAAAAATATAAACATGATGATCATCATAAAAGAAAACATAATCAAAACAATAAGAATTGAATTCTTCGTACATCTTTCTTAATGTTCTTCATTTCATATCATTTGTTCAAAGTTTATATCTATATGCATGTATATATGTGTGATGCCGTATATATATCTTCTATATGTATATATATACAACAACCGTATATATATATGTTTCATTTATATACATATAGCCTTTTATAGTTATATATTTGTATATTTCTAACACTACAAGCATAGATCTTGCTTATTCTTAAAACAAAATTTGAACATACTACATGATGATCCTATTTTTGATATAAACATAAGTATTGAATCTTAAATCCATGAAGGATCTAGGAAGAGTACTTGCCTTGATTCACCTTTCTTACACTTAGAAGATGTTTCCTTCACTTGGTTTGGAAGAGAGTTCTTCTTCCTTCCTCCTAGGTATACATGGTTTTTGGAGTTTAAAAGAAGGGTTAGTGAGCAACTTATGAAACTAAGTATATAGAAGAATCAAACTTAGACTTCATAAAGTTCTTACCTTGATTGCATTTGATTCTAGATGCTACAACCTTCTTGAATCCTTCTTAGTTGATTGAGTGTTTTTGATACTTGATTTGAGTGATGTTGGTATGAAGAAAGGAGAAGAAAATCTTCTCCTTGATGGGGTAGTAACTTTCGGCCAAGAGGGTGCAAGGAGGGAGTTGGAATGTTTTTTGGGTTTTCTTGAAGATAGGATGAAATTGGTTGGTTGAAGATGTATTATTTGAGGGGTTGAAGAAGAAATAAAAATTCCTTCTTTACTAAGGGTGGGGGGCGGCCAAGCATGTGAAGGGATGGGGTGGGAGACAACCTTTAGACAAGTATGGGTGTAATGAATGGGTTTTATGACAAGATTCCTAAGCATGCTATTTTTTTATGCTAAATGTTTAAAGTGTGAGACAAGTTGTCTTCACCTTCTTTTTCATTTTCCTTTTCTTTTTCTTTCATGTATGTATTTTATTTTCTTTTTATTTAAGGAAGTATAATATTGTTGTGTCATGTATTTCATTTTGATTTAATTTATACCAATAGTTTAAGTTGTTACTAACTAAGTTAATTTGAGCCTTTATTATGTGGATTCAAACATTTATGATATATTTGCTAATGAATCGTACACCTATGAGATTATGTTTACGGTATTGGAGGTTGATACTACATAACGAATTTTCCGGGCTGTAAAATTCTCCCCCCTTATAGAAAGTTTCGTCCTCGAAACTTACGTACCTCATACAAAGAGTTGTGGATATTGTTTCTGCATTTGCTGTTCCGGCTCCCAAGTCGCTTCTCTTTCTGTATGATTACTCCATTGTACTTTCACGAAAGGAATTGTCCGTTTCCTCAGCACTTGTTCTTTACGGTCCACGATCCATGTAGGAACTTCTTCATACGTGACGTCATCCTTAATAGTTATGGGTTGCTGTGCCAGTATATGATCCGAATCGTGTACATATTTCCGCAACTGAGACACGTGAAACACATTATGTACCTGGGATAATGTAGGAGGTAGGGCCAACCGATATGCAACTGCTCCAATTTTCTCTAGTATCTCATAAGGACCAATAAATCTAGGGCTCAGTTTACCTTTAATCCCAAATCTAATCACACCCTTGGTCGGTGAAACCCGCAAATATACTTTCTCGCCTACTTCAAACTCAATCGGTCGTCTTTTTGTATCCGCCCAGCTTTTGCTACGGTCTTGAGCAGCTTTCAATCTATCACGTATCACCTTGATCTTTTCCAGAGTCCGCTCCACCAGTTCTGGACCCATAATAGTTCTCTCGCCAACTTCATCCTAGTATAATGGAGATCGACACTTCCTTCCGTACAATGCTTCAAAGGGTGCCATACCAATAGAACTGTGATAGCTGTTATTGTAAGAGAACTCAATTAACTTTACTGATTTGTCCCAGCCAACCTTGAAATCCAAAGTGCAAGCGCGTAGCATATTTTCCAATGTTTGTATGGTATGTTCTGACTGTCCATCGGTCTGCAGATGAAATGCTGTACTCATCCGAAGTTCGGTACCCATGGCATTTTGGTAAGATCTCCAGAATCGCGAAGTAAAACGTGGATCTCTATCGCACACAATACTGACAGGTGTTCCATGTAGGCTAACTATTTCATTCATATACATACTCACCAGCTTTTCTATGGATGTCTGGATTGACATGGATAAGAAATATGCCGATTTAGTGAGACGATCCACGATTACCCAAATCGCATCATTACCATTGCGAGTCTTAGGAAGTCCGGTAACAAAATCCATCGTAATATGCTCCCATTTCCACTCCGGAATCTCTAATGGCTGTAATAGTCCTGCCGGCCTCTGATGTTCTACTTTAATTTGTTGACAAGTATGACATCTCTCCACAAACTCCGCAATGTGACGCTTCATGCCGTTCCACCAATAATTTCTTTTAAGATCCTGGTACATCTTCGTTGCTCCCGGATGTATAGATAACCGTGAGTTGTGAGCTTCCGTCATGATCTCTCTTTTAATTCCATCAATGTTTGGCACACACAATCTCTCTTTGAACCAAAGACTGCCATCATTATGCAACTGAAAATCTTTCACCGATCGTTCTTCAAACTGCTTGACAATGATCATTAACTCAGAATCATTCTTTTGCGCTTCTTTAATCTTATCAATTAAAGTGGGAGTGATCATTAATTTAGCCAGAATGTTTGCAGTTGAGTCAACCATATCCAATCCAAATTCGGCTATCTCTCTTTCTAGAGGCGTCTGCCTAGCATGACTTGACTTCCTACTCAATGCATCTGCCACTTTATTCGCCTTACCCGAATGATAATGGATAGCGAGATCATAGTCTTTCATCAACTCCAACCATCTTCGCTGCCTCATGTTTAGTTCTTTTTGGGTGAAAAGATATTTCAAGCTCTTGTGATCTGTGTAGATTTCGCATCTCTCGCCATATAAATAATGTCTCCATATCTTAAGCGCAAATACAACTGCCGCTAATTCTAGATCATGAGTAGGATAATTCTGTTCATAGGGTTTCAACTGTCTTGACGCATATGCGATTACTCGTTCTTCCTGCATTAATACACAACCTAGTCCATTCTTCGAAGCGTCGCTATATACCACAAATCCCTCTCCTGAGATTGGTTGTGCTAATACCGGTGCCGATGTCAATTTCTTCTTAAGTTCGGTGAAGCTCTGTTCGCAATCAGAAGTCCAATCATATCGCGTCTTTTTCTGCGTCAATCGAGTTAATGGAACTGCAATCCGTGAGAATCCCTCAACAAACTTCCGATAATAACCTACAAGTCCTAAGAAACTCCTGACCTCAGTCACATTTGTCGGCCTCGGCCATTCCGTAATAGCCTCAATCTTTTTGGGGTCTACTGAGATACCATCCTTAGACACAACATGACCCAAAAATGCAACACTATGGAGCCAAAATTCGCACTTGCTGAGTTTAGCATATAACTGCTTCTTTTTTAATACATTCAGTGTTATTCTTAGATGTTCTGCATGGGTCTCTTCATCCGGTGAGTATATTAGAATATCATCAATAAATACTACCACGAACTTATCCAACTGATCCCGAAATACTGTGTTCATCAAATCCATGAATGCTGCGGGCGCGTTGGTCAATCCAAATGGCATCACTAAGAACTCATAATGTCCATATCTTGTACGAAAAGCAGTCTTAGCGATATCTTCCGACTTGATCTTTAATTGATGGTAACCAGAGCGAAGGTCAATCTTGCTGAACACTTTAGCTCCCTGTACGAAGAAATTATATTGATATTTATAATAGTTATATATTTGTTATGTAATTATTTAAATTACTTACCCTTAATTGATCGAACAAATCGTCAATTCGAGGCAGTGGATATCTATTCTTGATAGTGATCTTATTCAGCTCTCGGTAATCGATGCAGAGTCGCATGCTGCCATCTTTCTTCTTAACGAACAACACTGGAGCTCCCCATGGTGATACACTTGGCCGTATAAACTTCTTATCTATCAATTCTTGCAACTGTGATTTCAATTCCTTTAATTCGGCTGGGGCCATTCTATACGGTGCCTTTGAGATTGGTTCAGCTCCTGGAACGACATTAATCTCAAATTCAATCTCCCTGTCCGGAGGTAAACCTGGTAGATCATCTGGAAATACATCTGTGAACTCCTTGACTACTGGAATACTGTCAATTGATGGGGTCTCGGAATCCTTGCCAAGAGCATACACAAGGAATCCTTCGCTACCCTTCTTCAGTGATCGAAAGGCTTTTGCTGCTGTCAGATAAATATTCTGTGGTATCTTTTTCATCTTGGAGTTCCCTTGATAAATCACTTCTTCTCGCATTGGATCCTTAATCATAACACGCTTACCACGACAATCAATGTAGGCATGGTGTTTGAACAACCAATCCATGCCTAGAATAAGGTCGAAATCCCCAATCTGTATAGGAATTAGGGTAACTTCGAACTTCTGTCCTCCCATTTCTATCTCGCAATTCTTATATATATGATGTGAAATGATTACTTGATCACCAGCTGCCTGAACGCGATAAGGCATATCCAGTCTAGTCGGACAACTATCAAGGTTCTTAGCAAACCTTTTCGATACAAAGGAATGGCTTGCACCACTATCAAATAATACGTTGGCAGGTATGTTGTTTGTTAATATAACACCTGAGACAATTCATAATTCAAATATGCAGTCCCAAAACAAGCAGATAATATCATAAACTTTTCAAAATAAATTATACCTGTCACCACGTCTGGGGCTTCCAGAACCTCCTCATCTGTCATCACATGGACTCTGGCATTGGCTCTTGGGCCATCTCTCTGCTGAGGTGCGGCCCTCTAGGGTCCCTTCCTGGGCTCAGGACAGTCTTTGATCATGTGGCCAACCTTGCCACAATTAAAGCAAGCTCCAATCTTCAGCAAACATGTTCCTGTATGCGGTTTCTGGCACTTAGGGCATCTCGGAATCGGATTCGCCTGTGGTGGACGTTGCGGCTGAGGTTGCTGCTGATAATTCTGCTGACGTGTACGTCCATCATCTCCTCTGATAGTCTTAGCCCCTTTACCAAACTGACCATCTCCAAACTCTTGGGGCCTCTTGCCCCGGGTATCAGCGTCACGCCTAATGATGTCCCTCTCTACCCGATAGCAAGCATCCAGTAATTCACCAAAATCTCTTGGGTTGGCATTCACAATCCATGTGCGAATGCGTGGGTTCAGTCCTCTCTCAAACTTGATCATCTTCAGTTGTTCATCCCTCATAACCGCTGGAACATATCTTCCCAATGCAGTAAATCGGTTAGCATAGTCTGCCACTGTCATACCAGACGTCTGGACTAAAGACTCAAACATCCCTATCTTCTGTAAGGTAACTGATGGTGGAATATAGAATTTGCGGAACTCTCTCAGAAATCGCTCCCAAGTAACTGGAGCTGGCAAATGCTGCAAATTAGTGGTCCACCATTCATCGGCCTCACCTGTCAGAAAAGGTTTGATAACCTGAGCTTTTATCTCTTCCGGTATTTGAATCAGTTCAAAATTGTTCTGTACTTCTTTTAGCCATTTCTCGGCTATGTCAGGGTCAGATCCACCTTCAAAGTTAGGAATGCGGGCCTTCTTCATTTCTCCGTAAAAGAAACGAGAACCATGCTGTGGTGGAGGTGGTGGCGGTGGCGGTGGAGGTGGCGCATAATTCTGGTGGCCGTTGTTACCTACCGCCTGTCCTATCTGTACCAAAGCTTGCAGAACAGCCTGCTGAAAATCTCCCTGACCCTGCTGCTGTGGGGGTGGAGGCACATGCTCAGTGTAAGGTGGAACCGGTCCTGTCTGCGAGGGTATCTGGGGTGGTGGAGGAGGGGGTAACTGTGCAGGTCTGTCAGCGCGCGGTCTACCTCTAGGTCGTGGAGACATCCTATTGAAGATATTATCATTAGTAATCATTTACAAAAGAGAGAGATCAATTTGTCTTCCTGATTAGTTCAGAATTTAAATTTTTTTTTATTTTTTATTTTTATTTTTATTGGGGACTTAATAATTCAACAAAACTTTTAACTGTTATTTAGCTATCCCTAAATATTCTAAGGATTCTAATCTAGGATATCACTCTTGGTCTAAAATCATAACTTAAGTTCTAGGATCATCACTTAACTTCTAAGTGCTTACTTTACTATTTCCGCCGTGGATCTAGAGCCTTGGCTCTGATACCAACTGTAGCGCCCCGCCCGAAACCAGTGTTCCGGCTCAGTGCACCCGCTATACTCTACTCCATAGAGTACAAGGCGTCGATACTATACATGTGCATGTCGACATGAATTGTAATCGATATAGCGGAAGCATCTTAAGATAAACTCACGACACGCATATTATTATTACAAACCGTTCAAATCCGCACATCCACAAATACAACTTCTCACGATAATTTTATTACATCACAATAAATAAAGCTCACACCACAGGTACATAGCTTCAGCCTACATCTTTGCTCACGGATAGTCTATCTGGGGTTCCTCCTCAATGAACACGGCATCAGGGTCCCTGTTCTCTGAAATGTTAAGAGGCAAGTATGAGCGATAACCACCATCTTTTAATCGCTCAGCAAGTATTCTTTATAGATACTTCATGTGGATCATACATGGGGAAACAAATAGTAATAAAGTAACAATATATATAATTACATCTTCATTTACAAATGACAGTATTATATATAAGGGTAAAACAGAACATAAGATTTTGCATCATACCTTATGGATCATATCATTCTTCCTCAGCACATCCTTAGCCTACCTTCCATGCTTGAACACTAAACCATCTTATACTAAGGTCATAACTTACAACCATCACCTCTACGTACATAATCTTCCTTAGTCATCTTAAGGTATCATGATTGTATAAATATACTAATCACCACCTAAGGGCATGATCATGACATGATGCATAAAACGTGACTTTTCATAAAATGGCTTTTCGTAAACATGGCTTTTCATAAACGTGACATTTCATAAATTGATAAGATTTTCATAACTTGCGTAAAATGACATATTCATAACTTGCATAACATGACATTTTCATAACATGAAGACATAACATTTTCATCACTGGCTATAGCACTTTTCATAAGAATAATAACACACGACATACCGATCGATTTCCCATGTAGTACATATACGACATAAAACATCATAAACATATGTACATGTACTAACGGTGACGCGCTATGACAGAGATCCCGTGTCCCAGACCCGGTGTTACACTCGGCCATATACGTAATCATATGCCCCTGACATCTATCACCCCGATACCGATGTCACGCCGACGAACATAACATAGTCATAATCATGAACATAACATAACATATCGTGTGTCAATGAAATCGATCGTCTCGCGTTTATTATTCACATGAATATGAACTTTTAAAACATGATATGCGTAAAACAACTTTCAAACTGTATCTTCGTGCAACATGAGACTTGTTCGTATGAGATGTTATGGTAAACTACCTCTTATAGCATCATTTACTTATTTTCATCCTACATATCATAACTTAAAGGGATTCCACTTTGACCAACAAAAGGCCATTCGGCCATGAGGCTAAAACAGCCCACTTTTCTTCATTTTTCATTCAACACCACTTTCTTAATTTGTATTCTCCCAATTACAACTCATATTCCAACACTTAAGGAAATTGAATTTTAATTCTTAAATCCTTTAATTCTTCACATACAACTACCTACACTTATACCATACTTTATTCATTATCACATAATTTACATAATAGTATCCATAGCATTTAGCTTCAAGAAACATTTTTGGTTTCTTAAGTGGCCTTAGGCCGAATACGTATATAATATATATATGTATATATTTCATGGTAATACACTTATATGTGTGTGTATATATACTATATAAGATATTTTATACTTTGATTACCTTAAGCCTTGTATATATATATGTATAATTATATCCATATATACTTATTTAACATGTCACATCTCATTTTACAAACTACTCTAGAAGGCCGAAAGTTAGGCCATGTATTATACATATTTATATCTCATTTTTCTTCCTTTTATGCATATGTTGTAAGTTGTAAGTTCTCATAAGTAACATATACATATTTCTTTCCTTTCTATTACTAAATCTTAAAATTACAACACTAGGAAAAATACATAGTCATAAACATGATAATTGACATAAAGAGTGTACTTCTTGAGCCATATTCATCATCTAATACACATCTAGAAATGGTTATGATGAAACTCAAATGAAGTACTAAAATAGGCCACTTAGCCGTGTATATGTGATGTATATGTGAAGATGATGATCATCAAACAACCATTTAGACCATGTATATAAGTCATGCTTATGATGCATACATAAACATGTTAAAGACATGATCTTGAAACATATAAACACAAAACATATAAAAATATAAACATGATGATCATCATAAAAGAAAACATAATCAAAACAATAAGAATTGAATTCTTTGTACATCTTTCTTAATGTTCTTCATTTCATATCATTTGTTCAAAGTTTATATCTATATGTATGTATATGTGTGATGCCGTATATATATCTTCTATATGTATATATATATACAACAACCGTATATATATATGTTTCATTTATAAACATATAGCCTTTTATAGTTATATATTTGTATATTTCTAACACTACAAGCATAGATCTTTCTTATTCTTCAAACAAAATTTGAACATACTACATGATGATCCCATTTTTGATATAAACATAAGTATTGAATCTTAAATCCATGAAGGATCTAGGAAGAGTACTTGCCTTGATTCACCTTTCTTACACTTAGAAGATGTTTCCTTCACTTGGTTTGGAAGAGAGTTCTTCTTCCTTCCTCCTAGGTATACATGGTTTTTGGAGTTTAAAAGAAGGGTTAGTGAGCAACTTATGAAACTAAGTATATAGAAGAATCAAACTTAGACTTCATAAAGTTCTTACCTTGATTGCTTTTGATTCTAGATGCTACAACCTTCTTGAATCCTTCTTAGTTGATTGAGTGTTTTTGATACTTGATTTGAGTGATGTTGGTATGAAGAAAGGAGAAGAAAATCTTCTCCTTGATGGGGTAGTAACTTTCGGCCAAGAGGGTGCAAGGAGGGAGTTGGAATGTTTTTTTGGGTTTTCTTGAAGATAGGATGAAATTGGTTGGTTGAAGATGTATTATTTGAGGGGTTGAAGAAGAAATAAAAATTCCTTCTTTACTAAGGGTGGGGGGCGGCCAAGCATGTGAAGGGATGGGGTGGGAGACAACCTTTAGACAAGTATGGGTGTAATGAATGGGTTTTATGACAAGATTCCTAAGCATGCTATTTTTTTATGCTAAATGTTTAAAGTGTGAGACAAGTTGTCTTCACCTTCTTTTTCATTTTCCTTTTCTTTTTCTTTCATGTATGTATTTTATTTTCTTTTTATTTAAGGAAGTATAATATTGTTGTGTCATGTATTTCATTTTGATTTAATTTATACCAATAGTTTAAGTTGTTACTAACTAAGTTAATTTGAGCCTTTATTATGTGGATTCAAACATTTATGATATATTTGCTAATGAATCGTACACCTATGAGATTATGTTTACGGTATTGGAGGTTGTACTACATAACGAATTTTCCGGGCTGTAACACGTCCGATATAAGGGAAGAAAATAGAGCAATCCAAATAGGGCTGCCTGAATTTCAGCCATCAGCGGCGTACATGGAGGTAAGCGAAAGGCTAAGGCACGCACACAAACTCCATCTGAGTCACGTAGAATGACTCCGCCTGCTGCATATTGGCGTCCAACAGCAGCGTCAACATTAAGCTTAAATCGTCCTGACGGAGGAGTGTGCCATCTGATCACTTGTAGCCGTGGAGATCGAAGCTTTGGAATCCAGGGTAGCGAAGGGGAAGGCCCTGCGGCGAGTTTGGATCCATGTAATGTATGAATCCACATATCTATGTCAAAGTGGACTGTAGCCCGCAATGTCGATAATGAAAAGGATGACGCATCTCCATACACTAAACTAGCATAGCAACGCCAAATATTATGTACTAGGATGCCCGGAACAACAATTTTAAGAACCCCAAGTATTGAAGAAGAGGAAGAGCGGTACAACCATGATAATAGATATTGGCGTAGAGTGAGTGTAGTGAGGTAAACGCCGTGCAACTCCGCTGCGAAGAACGTCCATAATATCCTAATTGGTGGACAATACAAGAAAACATGATCAACTGTTGCCGAGTGTTGCTTGCAAAATGGGCACTGCGTAGGACGTGCAGCTAAAAAAAATGGCAATGTAATCTTCAAATGGCAGGGCTGCGTGGAATAATCGCCAAAGCAGTACTTTAATGGCTGGCGAATGCTGCTTAAACCAGATGAACTTAGCTGAGAGCAATGTTGGTCTAGCTGGGCGACAAACATCATAGGCAGATTTTAGAGTGAATTCACCCAAAGGTGTTGGTTTCCATGTAAGATGGGTATCTACGCCTGTCGTTTGAGAAATACATACAGCATGAATGCGACAGATGAGTTTCCAAACCAGCGAATCCGGTAGTAGTGGCCGAAAATCCCCTCTTCTTCCGTAGTGTCATGTTTCTGATATAGCCACCAGATTCTGCAGTGATATGCCTGCTGCAGCGCATTGAGATCTCGTAACCCCGAGCCTCCTTCCTCAACGGGCAGAGTGATTTTTGACCATGCTGCCCAATGATGTCGATTGCCCCAATAAAAAGTGGCCATCTTTCTGTTTATCATTTTAATGACAGACTTTGGTAATCCTCCTGCAGCCATAACGTGGAGTGGAAGTGCAGAAAGTACAGAACATAATAATACTAAACGACCCGCTGATGAGAGGAGGTGGGAATGCCACCCATTTAAACGAGCATCAAAATGCTGTAACAGAGTAGAGCAAAAGCGTGATCGATTAATCCCCTTGTGGAGATAGGAACCCAGGTATCGGAATGGTAAAGACGAGAGTCGCATCCCGAGTATTTCCTGCAAACTTTGGACTCGTCTGGCTGAGAGGCGCGCCGATGGGATGAGACTGCTCTTTTGAAAATTTACCTTCTGGCCAGAAGCATCTTCATATTCCGTTAAGAAGTTTCGAAAGTGGCGTATATTACGCTGTGTGCCTTGCAAGAAAACAAGGAGATCGTCTGCATAAGCTAGATGTGATATTGCGAATGGAATACGGCCAAGACGAAACGGCTTTATGTGGCCCGAAGTCACTAGCGATGCTAAGCCTCTGCTGAAACCCTCCGATGCCAGAATGAAGAGCATTGGCGATAAAGGATCACCCTGCTTGACACCTCTATGCGGGCGAAATGTAGGCGAAGGCTCTCCATTGATCAAACACAACAAATGTTTGCCATTTGATGTAACCTCTAAAGCTTCATGGCTCGTTAGTACGGCAACATTATATATGAACTATATAAGGCAAGTAATATGCAATATGTCATGCATTTCTTTGTAACACGTTATTTAAATCATGCATTTTGAAATCACTCAAACCTCTTTTTCTCTACATCTTCATCCAACTCACCATTCAGAAAAGCAGTCTTCACATCGATCTGATGGATTTCCAAGCTACAGAATGCAGCAATAGCAACAAGCACCTTTATAGAAGTGATCCTAGTTATAGGTGAGTAGGTGTCGAAAAAGTCAAAGTCTTCCTTTTGTCGATATCCTTTAGCTACCAACCTGGCTTTATACTTTTCAATAGACCCATCCTCTTTCAGTTTCTTCTTGAAAATCCACTTGCAACCAAGTGGTTTACTTCCATGTGGAAGCTCAACTAACTCCCAAGTGTGATTTTGAAGAATCAAGTCTATCTTACTGTTAATTGCCTCTTTTTAGAATGGAGCTTCTGGAGTTGACATTGCCTCGAAAAATTTCCTTGGCTCATTTTCTACCATATAGGTTAGAACATCCGGTCCAAACAAAGTTGGCATTATGGCACGCTTCCTTTGACGAAGCTCCTCAATTCATTGAAGAGTCGCCTCACGCATCTGCTTATCAGTTCTTGTTTCTTCTCGAGGAAAGACATCTTCGAAGAACACTGCATTCCTTGACTCCATGACAACGTTTTCATGTATGTCAGGAATATCCGATTTGTGCTCTAAGAACCGATATGCACTACTGTTAGTCGCGTATCCTATAAATATACAGTCAACTGTTTTAGGCCCAATTTTAAGTTGTCTTGGCTCAGGTACATCAACTTTTGCCAGACATCTCCACACTTTCAAATATTTGTAACTAGGCTTGCGACCTTTCCAAAGCTCGTATGGGGTTTCATTCATCTTCTTAGGTGGAATCCTATTCGAAATGACGTTAGCTGCGAGAACGGCTTCCCCCACAAGTTTTGAGGTAAACCCGAACTTATCAACATAGCATTCATCATTTCTTTTAGAGTACGGTTTTTGCGTTTAGCAATACCATTCGATTGAGGTAAATATGATGCAGTCGTTTGATGAATAATGTCATGTTCTGAACAGAATTCATTAAATGGTGTACCATATTCGCCACCTCTATCACTACAAATTGCTTTAATTCGTTTACTAAGTTGATTCTCAACTTCATTTTTATAGTCCTTGAAAGCATCAAGGGCCTCGTCTTTACTACTTAGCAAATAGACATAACAATATCGTATGCAATCGTCGATAAAAGCGAAATACTTTTTACCACCTCTCGTTTGCACAAATTTTAAATCACACACATCGGTATGAATTAAATTCAAAGGTTCAGTGTTCCTTTCTATTAAAGGAAATGACACCTTTGCCATCTTCGCTTCAACACATATTTGACATTTTTTATTATCAAAATGTTATTCGGGCAACAAGTCAAGATTAACCATTCGTTGTATTGACTTATAATTGACATGTTCCAAAGAAAAATACCATAAACAAGAAGACTCAAGTATGTAAGCAGAAGAGGAAACATTCTCATTAGTCTCTATGGGCAAATCTCTTTTGGGTACAACAATGACGAGATTCAGTTTAAACATCCTATTCGACAAGTACCCCTTCCCCAAATACATGCCATTTTCGAAAGAATAACTTTATTGGATTCTAACACTAGTCTAAAGCCATGCATGACTAAAAGAGATCCAGATACTAAATTCTTCCGAATGTCAAGGACGTGCAGCACATTCTGCAGAGTCAGATGCTTCCCTGAGGTTAGCTTTAGAACAAATTTTCCCTCACATTCGATCTTCGCTGAGGCTGAGTTCCCCATGTAAAGTTGTTCGTTGTTCGCGGACTGGTATTCTGTGAACATCTCTCTGCTGGAGCAGACATGTCTAGTGGCGCCAGTATCAAGCCATCATTCATGCATGTTCCCCACAGTGTTGTGTAGGACCTGCAAGGCACCACTAGAAGGAGGGGGGTTGAATAGTGGGTGCAGAAAATTTGGTTTTTAAAATGTTTTGATCTAAAATCCCAACTTCTAAAAACAGTTTATGTTTTCAGGTCTTGTTTTGTAACGTTTAAAAAACTAGGTTACAGGCCTTCAAAAATTCTAAAATTTAGAGAGATTCTAATCTCACATGTTTAGAGTATCTCCTAAAAATTTCAGATCAAAACTCACCTCTAACCCCTTGAAAAATCGTTTGTGGTCAGATTACGCAAATCTGCCATAAACAGTAGTCTGATTTGAAAAATTTATTCCGATTAATCCATAACTCCAAATACTCTGAAAATTTAATGACAAACCCCTTACTATATGTATTTAAATGGATTGAAACAGTTTTGAAAATTTTATTTGGGAAGTATGTCAAATACTTTTAAGTTCTTAACCTTTGCAAGTCTGAAAATCAGATTGCACCAGTCTCAGAACTATTAACTTTTGAATGATTTATACTTGTCCAAATGGGTTGAAACTTACGCCAAATGAAACTTAAGAAGTGTTGCTATGTTTCTGCAAAATTTTACGATTTTTGAAATTCGTTTGCTATTTTTTAAGATTGCGACGAAATGGATGCAGAATGCTGGAAACTGAAAGTACTGTGCAGTAAAGTAAAGAACACAAGGAATTTTATACTGGTTCGGTTAAATCAACCTACTACAGTCTTCGAGGACACCTTTCCTCGGTTATCACTAAATAAAATAACACCTTATAAGGGTTGCTAGAGTTACACACCAACTCCAACTCTTTACAAATGATACAAGCAATCACACTTTTCACGAACACTACCACCAAACGAATGAAGGATAGATCACGCCTTGATCAACCTTTTACAACAATGAGCGTGTATGGTGGTCTATACAAATCCTATTCAATATATTTGAATACAAAAACAGTAGACTTGAGAGAGAAGAAGAAGAAAGAAATGTGGAAGAAGAAAGTAGAAGACTCCTTTTGCACTTGGAAATTATGAGACTTGTCTTGCATTTGAGTTGCTCTTCTTCTCTTCTTTTTATTTCAAAATGGCCGCCCACCCTAGGGCATCTCTTCACCTTGGAAATTCACTTTTAAGTCCTTGGAAGAATGGATTGCATAGATGTGACATCAACTTTCTTACTTGGCACAACTTGATTGGATGATTGTCTTGGCCTTGCTTACTTGGCACTCCTTGATTGGATGAGATTTGTCATCACTTGATGACTGTAAAAATCTGAGAATATCACTCAAAACATGTGCCAAAATAGTAGTAAACATCTTACCAAATATCATACAATTAATCCCAACTAATTTAGAAAGAAAATTGATCTCCATCAAGTAACAAAAATCGCTCCTCACTTGTCACGTGCTGAAATTTTCAGCATGTGTTGTATTCTCTAAGTTTTGAAATGTTACCATATTACTACACATCATTCCCTTGAATATTGAGAAGCAAATTGATCACCATTAAGCCATAGAAATCGCCCACCTTGATTCACATATGCTGAATTTTCAGCATGTGTTACATTTGCTAACATAGTTTGAAATATTACCTTGTGTAGCTCCCTCCATTAAGTCACTAATCTTGTGTAGTCCATTCTTCATCAATCAAGATGCCAACTAAGCTCCACATAGGATCCACCAAGAAGCATTAGCCGTATGAAGTGAGCTTGAACATGTGCTGAATTTATTTTTGTAAACTTTATAGAATAGTGCATAATAATTATACACATATGGTATATTCCAGTCAGCCCTAATTTGAATATTGTAGAACACTTTAGTATGTATTTAATATGTAAAAAGTGTCTAGATACATGTTACATGTCATGTAAAAAACGTTCCATGTGTTGTGTTCGTAGAAAACCGAATTTTCGACTTTTGTCGATTACGCGATTTTTCTGCGATTAAATTCCAACTTTTTGCACATGTTATATATATAATGTTACACATAATATGTATAATATAAATTTAATATTCAACTCTAATGGCTGATTAAAGTGGCGCCCCCATGTGCTTAAAAAGATGAATTTGGAATCTCCACAATTTGGCCTTAATTGGGGATGATTTGTGTGTGCCAACATGGAATGATTTTATGGCTGAATGTACCATGTTAGCCTCGACATTTGTGGCCATTTTTGAAGTGTAGGGGATGGCCATCTATAAATGGCAAGTACGTGACACGTTAACGAAGTTTCAGTAGTCACCCGATACGACAATTTTAGGTTTACAACCTTGTAACGTGTCGTAAAAATTTTGTCATCACCATGACTTATATCATATGATATAAGACCTGAATATACTCATAAATATGAGGTAAGTATAGTGGTGTGACGTTGACGTACGTTCGTAATATATATATAACGTGTCGGTAGTACGTTGGAATATATATATGTATTATGCTTTTTAAAAAATCTGAATATATATATATATATAAATATATATAAAAACGTGTGAAGAGGTGGAAGGAGACTTTCCATTCTTCAATTTGTTGCCTTCATGCATTTTCCAAATATATCTCCATTTAGTGAACTACTTAGTTCATTTAATTAAGTAATTCACTTAATGAACTATTTTAGTTCATTAATGGTGGCACCTGAAAATAGTTCAAACACAACAAATGTTTGCCATTTTATGTAAGATTTAAAGCTTCATGGTTTGTTAGTACGGCAACATATATAAAGTATATGAGGCAAGTTTGTCGCAAAAACGTGTCAAGTAATAAATTGTGTCATGCATTTATTTAACACACGTTATTTAAATCATGCATTTTGTGAATCACTCAAATTCTTTTTCTCAACAATCTCCTCTTTTTGATGATTTACAAAATAACCTTAGTTCATGATTTAAATTTAATCGCTCCCCCTCCAAGCGTGCACGAATTCAAAATTTTGAATTTTGAATTCTCTCCCCCTTGATTTTTGCAATCAATCATTCTCTCTCCCCCTTAAATCATGCATTCTCTCCCCCTTTATTTTGGAAATAAAATCAAAAGTGCATATAAGAAAAAAACTCATGCATTTCGATTTCGTTCGTAAGAGTTATTTATTCAACCCTTTGCAAATGTCCCTTTTGGTACCCAAATTTGGGTGACCTTTCTAGGTCTTCCAAAAGGTGAGAAAGGAGATGAAGATGCAATATAATAGACGTTCGGTGCAAATCCGTTTGGCCTTTGGCCGAGAATGCCATCATGCACATAGTATGATCTTTGTTTTTGATAAGCATTTCGGTTTGCATGCTCGGGACGTGATCTAGATACATTTTTATGATATAGATTTCTCATATGCATCAATGGCTACTTTTCATATTTGTACGACGCAAAATTATATCTCATATGATATGAAGATGAAGCATGTTGAAATGATATAGGGGGGATCTAGGCGTCTTCTTAGGCGCCACATATGTCTTAAATGCCTGTATTTTCTTGAATGGAATGAATTTGGTAGATTGATTTAACTTCTGATTTTTCTCAACGTATCCTAATCTAGTTTTGTCAGTATCATGCTTTTGTGAAGAAATGATGCGATCTAGCATGTTTTTACCTGTGTCAAATTGTTTCACCATTTTTTTCTAAATCTATATTCCTTGATTTCAAATTTGAAATCTTGGATTTCATTTCATTGTTTTGTTTCGTTAATGATGTGACCTCTGATTTTAATGCATTGATTATGCAAGACGACTCTTCTTTTGAATCGTTTAATTGAGAAACAAGGTTCGTGTTAGAAGATTCTAACAACTTCTTGTCTTCAATTAATCGTTTTTTTCTTTTGCAAGAGTCTTTGAGAACTTATGCAACTCTAAATATTTACTAAATAAATCATCACAAGAAGATTCAGAATCAGAATCAGAGTCAGAAGATAACTCATTTGATGCCTTAGATGTAAAGCATACTTGTGCCTTTTGTTCTTCTGTATCGTCAGTCTTAAAGTCGGATGAATCACTCCAAGTAGAGTCTTTGAAGGCTCTTCTCCTTTATCTAGGTTCTGAGACGAGTCTAGTTTTGATCCGATCCTTGTCAAGGTATTTGTTCGTTTGTTTGTCCTTATTCGGGCAGTCATATGATATGTGTCCAAATTTCCCACATTTATAGCACTTTACTTCTTCATTATTTTTATTTCTATGATCCTTGGATGAAGTAGGCTTATGTTTGTTTTTAATCGATTTTCTCAAGATCTTTCTTAATCTTTTAGTCACCGTCATTAAATCTTCATCATCGGAATCTATGTTACTATCATCTACGCGATCATAAGAGGTAGAGATGTATTCATTTGATTTAAATGCTATAGCCTTATCATTTTTAGAAATAGATTCAGAATTTCTTAAAGTGAGTTTGTTTTCATATACCTTTAATGATCCGATCAAATCCTCCATTTTTATCGATTTAGTATCCTTACTTTCTTCGATTGCAGTGACTTTTGAATCCCATTCGGATGGGAGACTTCTTAGCACTTTTGCACCTTCTCCTGTGAAGAGAATACATTTCCAAGAGACTCAAGAGAATATTAAATGTTAGTCAATCTTAGATCCATATCAACAATAGATTCATTTGGCAATAATTTAAAAGACTCAAGTGTGGACATAAGCATATTAATCTTAGACTGCTTTACTTGGGTAGTCCCTTCATGTTTCATCTCAAGAATTCTCCACATCTCTTGGGCACTAGAGCAATCAGATACGTAAGTAGATTCACTTTTGCTTAGTCCGTTTAACAGTAATTGCATGGCTCTAGCATTCATACTTAGTCTCTTTTTCTCATCACTAGTATATTCTTGTTTTGTTTTTATAACCTCTAGTGTGACACCATCAACAATAGACAACTTAGAAGGGACAAAAGGACCATCTTCTATAATGGACCATAGGTCTATATCAATGGCCATAAAGAAAAGTTTCAATTCTAAGTTTCCATTGAATAAAAGACTCACCATCGGAAAGAGGAGGCCTTACGGTTGACATTCCTTCTTGCACGGTTTTGTAGCTAGTGGTTGCCATCTCACTAAGATCGTTGGATCTCCTTCTTGTGAGCGTGCCTGCGCTTTGATACCACTTGTAGGACCTGCAAGGCACCACTAGAAGCAGAGAGGGTTGAATAGTGGGTGCGGAAAATTTGGTTTTTAAAATGTTCTGATCCAAAAACCCAACTTCTGAAAACAATTTCTGTTTTCAGGTCCTGTTTTGCAACGTTTGAAAAACTAGGTTACATGCCTTCAAAAATTCTGAAATTTGGAAAGATTTTGATCTCAGATGTTCTGAGTATCTCCTAAAAATATCAGATCAAAACTCAACCTCTAACCCCTTGAAAAATTGTTTGTGGTCAGATTGCGCAAATCTGCCAGAAACAGTAGTCTGATTTGCAAAATTTATCTGTAACTCCAAATGCTCTGAAAATTTAATGACAAACCCCTTACTATATGTACTTAAACAGTTTTGAAAAACTCTTTTGGGAAGTATGTCAAATACGTTTAAGTTCTCAACCTTTGCAAGTCTAAAAATCAGATTGCACTAGCCTCAGAACTATTAACGTTTGAATGACTTATACTTGTCCAAATGGGTTGAAACTTAGGCCAAATGAAACTTAAGAGGTGTGACTATGTTTCTGAAAAATTTTACAATTTTTGAAATTCGTTTGCTATTTTTTAAGATTGCGGAGAAATGGATGCAGAATGCTGAAAACTGAAAGTACTGTGCAGTGAAGTAAAGAACACAAGGAATTTTATACCGGTTCGGTTAAATCAACCTACTCCAGTCTTCGAGGACACCTTTCCTCGGTTATCACTAAATAAAATAACACATTACCATAAGGGTTGCTGGCACACACAAATCATCCACCAAGAATCATTAGCCGTATGAAGTGAGCTTGAACATGTGCTGAATTTATTTTTGTAAACTTTATAGAATAGTGCTTAATAATTATACACATATGGTATATTCCAATCAGCCCTAATTTGAATATTGTAGAACACTTTAGTATGTATTGAATATGTAAAAAGTGTCTAGATACATGTTACATGTCATGTAAAAAACGTTCCATGTGTTGTGTTCGTAGAAAACCGAATCTTTGACTTTTGTCGATTACACGATTTTTCTGCGATTAAATTCTAACTTTTTGCACATGTTATATATATAATGTCACACATAATATGTATAATATAACTTTAATATTCAGCTCAAATGGCTGATTAAAGTGGTGCCCCCATGTGCTTAAAAAGATGAATTTGGAATCTCCACAATTTAGCCGTAATTGGGGATGATTTGTGTGTGCCAACATGGAATGATTTTATGGTTGAATGTACCATGTAAGCCACAAAATTTGTGGCCATTTTTGAAGTGTAGAGGCTGTCCATCTATAAATGGCAAGTACGTGCCACGTTAACAAAGTTTCGGTAGTCACCCTATACGACAATTTTTGGTTTACAACCTTGTAACGTGTAGTAACAATTTTGTCATCACCATGACTTATATCATATGATATAAGACCTGAATATACTCATAAATATGAGGTAAGCATAGTGGTGTAACGTTGACGTACGTTCGTAATATATATGACGTGTCGGTAGTACGTTGGAATATATATATGTATTGTGCCTTTAAAAAATCTGAATATATATATAAATATATATAAAAACGTGTGAAGAGGTGTCAGGAGACTTTCCATTCTTCAATTTGTTGCCTTCATGCCTTTTCCAAATATATCTCCATTTAATGAACTACTTAGTTCATTTAACTAAGTACTTCACTTAATGAACTAGTTTAGTTCATTAATGGTGGCACCTGAAAATAGTTCAAACACAAAAAATGTTTGCCATTTAATGTAAGCTTTAAAGCTTCATGGCTTGTTAGTACGGCAACATTATATATAAAGTATATAAGTCAAGTTTGTCGCAAAAACGTGTCAAGTAATAAATTGTGTCGTGCATTTCTTTAACACACGTTATTTAAATCATGCATTTTGTGAATCACTCAAACTCATTTTCTCAACAATTGCACTCTGAGACCACCGCACAGAGGTTCAGACCGTCCATGGCATCAACGATGTTCGCTTTTGCCTTGGTCGGCTTCTTCTTAGGATTTCTGCACTCGCTGCTGACATGCCCCTGAATGCCACATATGTAGCATTTTTCGGCGAACTTCTTGGCTATCTGCTTGCTTTTCTTGTTCACCCCGAGTTGGCCCTTATTTTTCTTGGCCCCTGCAACATGGGCTTTGGTCTGACCAGAGCTTGATTGTGGCTTTCGTTCAGATCTGCGATTGTCTTCCTATATGCGGAGTCGGACAATCAAATCTTCCAATGTCATTTCCTTCCTCTTGTGCTTGAGATAGTTTCTGAATTCCCTCCACGAAATAGGTTGCTTCTCAATCACTGTAGCAACGACGAAAGATTCACTGAGCAACATGCCCTCCTCTTCCATCTCAGCTACCAACGTCTGAAGTTCCTCAACTTGAGAAACAACAGTGCGAGAATCAGACATCTTGAAATCTAGGAATTTGCCGACAATAAATTTCTTAGTGCCGGCATCTTCCGTACGGTGTTTCTTTTTCAAAGCCTGCCACAAAGACTTTACGGTTTTGTACGTGAAGTACAAACCGTACAAGGAGTTGTCCAAACAACTTAGAATATGGCTCAAACAAACATAATTGTTGAAGTTTCATGCTTCAACAGAAAGTTTGTTTTGCATATTCTGGGTTTTGTCCTCCACTGGATCCACCAAAGGTGGGTACTCGGTCAGAAAAGTGGCCAACCCCATTGCCGTCAAGAAGAACAACATCTTCTGCTGTCAGCATTTGAAGAAGCTCCCACTAAACTTCTCAGGTTTCTCCACTTGGGCCACTGCAGGACCCTGGGCAGGAGGAGCATATCTCGGCACCCCAGCATTTGGTGCCATTGAGGCAGAACAGTATACGTCTGCGCCTTGAATCGAGCTAGAACTTGCATTCTCCATCAGGTTTCTGTAAGATGTCAGAAACAAACAGGAATCAGTACAGAATCAAAATGAATACGTCTTAAATATTGTTGGAAATAATTCACGTCAGATTGACTTGTGTACTATTTGCTTTTGTAATAAAGCAGTGGCCGACCTGCCAAGCTCAGGGTAGGCTAGATTGATCTGCTAAGTCGGGACAGTTCAGATAGCACAATTGAGTTTGCGTTCTAAAGAGTCAGCTGACCTGTCGACCTGAACTGAACAGCAATTTAGAACAATAGTTCTGTGCTATCAGCCTTTCAGCCGAGCTGAACTAAATAAGTCTGATCAGACAGATCAGATCAATCCAATCAGCGTAATTGTATTTGTGTTCTGGGCTGATCACCGATCTGCCGACCTCGACACTTCAGCATAACTACGAAAGTTGAGCTTTCAGCCGCTTCAGCCGAACAGAGCTCAGCATAGCAATGCTGCAGAACAACGAATGTTCTCAACCAACAGCAGAGCTCAACACAACAACACTGTACAACAACAGTGCTGCGATATCCCACGATCAGCTGGGCTCAGCACAACAATAACCTTGACAGCTCAACTGAGCAAAGATCCAAGGTGAGTCCAAGACTCTGTCCTTAAGAAGTATTGCTCTGGTATACTGTGCCCAACCGATTGGAACAATCATCTCCCAGGATACAATAGAAGTCAGTTCAAACGAGCGGCACTGTAGCGTATGAACTCTACGAACCTGTAAGATACCCTGAACTTCTCGAAATTGATGCAAAATGTAGAAGAAGAAGAGAAGAAAAGAGCACGTGTATGCAGAGGAGGAGAAAATCAGATTCTGAATAAGTGTACCACAGAGGTCAGATAAGCCACTGTTTATCGGGAAAATTTTGATTAGGGTGGTTAATCGACAGTTTAACCACGGTCGTCGAATCAGATTGCCACCGCTAGATCAGATAACAGACACCCGCTTTTTAAATTTGAATTACGGTTAAGTAACTGATTTTCAAAATTTGAATTACGGTTAAGTAACTGATTCTCAAATTTGATTACGATTAAGTAACCGACTTTCAAATTATTTTATCCCTACTTTGAGCATCAATTTCTCATTCACCCATTTCAATTTCTCCAACATATTTTAAGATCTTTGATCAAAAGATCTTGGAGTTATTGAGCCGATTTCTTTGCATTTACATCCGGCTGTTTGAATCCTTTTCATGGACTCATAGCATGTGTTGTTACTAATATATTCAAACTGCGTTGGTGGGGGGAAACCCTTGTGGGTATCACGAATGTCCATTCCTTGCAATATAATCTCCTGACCATGAGCATAATTTTCCTGCTGATTTGGGTACATTATTGGAGTTATTTAAGCATGTTTTTTAAGTTCTATTTTGATTCGTTTTAGAATATTTTCATCACATTTTTACTCCGTATTTTTTTCTATTTAGTATTTTCCTTACATAACAGTCATTTTATAATTTGTACTTATTTTGGATACTTTTCACGTGTTCAAAAAGTGTTCATGGATTACCAATGAATTACCAACGAAAAGAAAGCATGTAGACGTCTCGAGGAGTCAAAAGTAAAAAACTCAACAGAAGTGAACAAATGACAACGCCATGAATCGTTTCTCAAGAATCGGTTCCCATCAGCTCCAAATATGCCAAATTTCTCTCATACTGAGGTGCATCAATCGATATCTATGACGCGGATTCAAGCTTATATATATCGCTATTAGTTTATCACACACACCTCTTATGCTTAATACAATTCTCTCTTCTTTTCTCTAGTAAGAGACTTAGACTAGTTTTGAGAGGTTGGGATCCCCTAATCCCCAATTTCCTCACTTTCTTTGTGATCGTCCGACACGTGGCAGGAAGGAGAGGTGGTGATGCTAGATGAGGGTCACCCGCATCTAGCCTCACCACTTCCCCTTGCTGTCACGTGTCATGCGGTCATGCGTCACCGCACCACCTTTGCGGTGAGAGGATCCTATCCCAGTTTTGAGACTCTAATTAGCAGCATTTATCGTAGTTTTTATATTGTGACTCAATAAATTTGGTTGCGCTTTTTATATTGTGAAGTAACAGTTGATCGACACAGCTTGACTTCATTATAGGTCATTGGGAAACAACCTCTGTGTGTTGCTAACACATGAGTATGGTTGTCTACATCCGATCCTTCATACTTCGTTATTGGCGGGAGCCTCTAAGACAATAAGGTATTGTTGTTGTTGTAGCTTAGTTTTTTATATTTCTTTCTATTTTTTTTTGTAATTACAAACGCTTCGTAGCTTATTACTAATAAAATCCCTCATTTTCTCCAATCTCTCTCTCCTTCCCCCTTCCCCCTTCCCCTCTTCCCTTCTTTAATTGCTCATGCGCTGGTCTTTGGAATTTTGCGCTTCAATTTCTCTTTTTGTTATTTTTTTCTTTTGCAATCAAGTAAACTCTATTTTATTTATGATTTGTTTTTATTGAACACTTCTCTAGGATTTAGCCTTTACTTCGGTTTAGTTAATTAATTTAAGTTTTGCATTTAGTTTAGCTTAGTTCTGATTTGTTTAGTCAAGCTTCGGTTTTCTTTTGCAATTTTAGGATTTATTTGCTCTTATTTGTTTAATGTATGACCTATGATATATCAGATACTATCAACCTAGTACAACCATCAAAAGCTTATATCTAGAGTGTCAATGATGGTGTTTCTGTTGTCAAATGAGTCAGATCTATTACTATTTCTTCAAAGTTAAACTTGAATAGTGTCTTTATGTGCGATCAGTCTCTTACAAACTCCTGTCTGTAAGCCATATTACACAAGAATTAATTGCGGAGTACGAATGTTCTTCATTTTTCTTTTGCAGAACATATATGTGAAAAAAATCATTTGGCGTGGTACTAAGCGCACATGCCTCTATTATGTTGATAATATGGTCCATCGAGAGGATACCCTACTCTCTCGTGGGACGTCAAAATGACAAATTCGGTTGTGCCATCGACATCTTGGGCATCTATCTCTAAGTTACCTTAGTCATCTTTTTTCTGCTCCCTTCAAAAGTAATGATACTCACTTACCCTGGGTAACTTGCGTCTTGGCAAAAAGTAATCGCACTTCTTTTAGCTCGAGTAATACTCGAGTTTGGTCTACATTTTCTTTGATACACTCAGATGTATAAGGGCCTACTCATTGTCCTGCTTGTAATGGTTTTCAGTACTTTATGATATTTGTTGATGATTTTTTCTGCATGATTTAGGTATAATTTATAAAGCATAAATCTAAAGTATATGTCGAATTTGTTGACTTTTACGCATGATTCAGACCCAATTCAATAAAAAAATTCCAAATCCTTCGGTTCGATAATAGCAGAGAACATATGAAATGCATCATGAAAATCTTTTGCCAAAAATGGCCTTATTCATCAAACCTCGTGCCAAACACACCCAACAAAAGCGTTGCAGAAAGAAAAAACTGCATTCTTCTTGAAATGACCAGAGACATAATGCTTGAAGCTGGTGTTTCCAAATTCTTCTGGCTTGAAGTTGTTGTCATGTCAGATTATCTTCTTAATCGCTTATCCATAAAAATCCTTGACCACAAAACTCCTCTCCATGTCCTAGAGAACCAAAAACTTATACAACATATATAAACTCTCGCACCATGAATTTTTGACTGCTCTATATTTATCCATGTCTAAAAAAATGAAAGATCTCAATTCGATCCATATGCCATTAAATGTGTCTTTGTGGGATATATGGTTCGTCAGAAAGGATACCGAAGTTATAACCTAGTTAAGCATCACATCTATATCACCATGGATTGCGATTTTCTTGAAACAAATTTTAACTATCTCAATCAATCTCATGCTCAGGGGGGAGATTATAAATGTTTCACTCTATTAGTTGAGTAACTCAAACCTTTCTGATACTTTTTACATGACGATTTTGCTGATATAATATAAAAATATTCGAAGATAGTAGGCACATTTTGCCTCGTATGAGTAACCGAGGAGTGCTGCTGGTGCGACTCACAAGAACATGTTTCCCCAGCTAGCAAGTATCCACTATGCAACCTAGTAAGGGAGAGCGTGTCCGAGACAGCAAAGGCTTTTACTATAACTCTGTATAACTAGGAGATCCTATAAAATGCTAAAGAGGTCAAACAGAAGAAGGAATGGTGATCAGCCATGAATACTGAAATGGATGCACTGGAGAAACGGCACTTGGGAGAAGTACAAACTTCCAGCAGAAAAAGGACCGATTGGATACAGATGTCTCTTCACTATCAAAAATAAGACTAACGGAACCATAGAACGATACAAGGCTCCATAGAGACAAAAGGGTACACACAAACCTATGATATTTACTATTTTGAGGAATTTTCTCTAGTGACAAAAATAGATACAACCTGAGTTCTATTCTTGGTTGTAGCAAACAAGGATCGACTGCTTCACCATTTCGACGTATAAAATGCCTTCTCTATGAAGATTTGAAAGAGGAAGTATACATAGAATCTCCATCAGGTTTCTCTGATGGGTTCAAAAAGGATTGGATATGTCGATTGCCGAAGGCGCTGAACGGGCTTTAATAGTCCTTAGGGGCATGGTTTGGGAGTTTACTATGCCAATGAAAAAGTATGGGTACAAGTAGAGTAATTTCGATCACAATCTGTTTCTTTAAAAAGGAGGTAGTCTAATTACTTGCTTAATCATTTATATAGATGACATGATTATAATAGGAAGTGATACCGAGGAAATTAGATAGCCGAAAAGAATCTGTTCACAGAATTTGAAATGGAGGATATCGGGGTCAAATTACTTCTTGGGAATTGAGGTTCTACGATCCAACAAATAATTCTTTATATTTTAACAGAAGTATATCTGGATCTACTTGCATAAAAAGGAATAGTGGATTGTAAACCAATAGATACTCCGATACGATTTAATCACGGGCTCCAAGAAGTAGAAGATGCTGACTCAGCAAAAAAAAGGTATCAATGACTGGTTAGAAAACTAATCTGTTTAGGATATACTCAACCAGATATAGCTTATACAGTCGAAGTTGTACGTCAGTTCATGCACAATCTACATGCAAAACTTGTAGAAGCAGTTATGAGCATATTGTGATACCTGAAAGGTAAAACAGGACACATAATCATGTTCAAAAGGAATGGTCACCTCAACATCAAAGCATAAAAAGACGCAGAATGTGCTGGTAATCCAAATAATCAAAGGTCCACATCAGATACTTTACACTGGTCAGAGGAAATGTAGTGGTGTTGAGAAATAAGAAACAAAAGACAGTGACACTTTCCAGAATTCTGAGGAAGTGTCAAATGCTTAACAAAAATTTTGTTGTTGAAGCAGTTAATGACTAAAATTGGCTTTCCGCCGAATCTTCTGCATCAAATAAGATGTGATAATAAAGCAACAATAAGTATATCAGAAAATTCTGTGCAACATGACAGGACCAAACATGTGAAAGTAGATAGATACTTCATAGAGGTGAAAATCAAACATGGCACAACTGAAATTCCGATTGTGAGATCAGAAGACCATCGAGCAGACATCCTCACAAAAGCTGTCACATGCCGGATTTTCAGTAAAGCGCTAAGGATGTTCAGTATTGGAGGAACCACTACTCAAGTTGAGGGAGAGTGTTAGTTTTTGACCGAAATCAAGGAAGACAAATTAGAGCAAATCATGGAAATGATTAGCGGCACTCTATATGATCTTTTTTGTAATCTTTACCATATTAAGATTATTTCTTGTTCTATATTAAAGATAGCGATGTGTATGCGGAAGTGTGAATAAAAAAAATACAATTTCTACCAACTAAACTTTATTTCAACATTCCTCACTCAGGTTCTTTTATAGTGGCTCTTCAACCAATTGTGCTCCTCGAAGCAAAAGTTGCGGATTTGATTGAGCCTTACGCGCTCCTGGAATGTCTAGCTATTGTTAGGAAAACGTGTAGAATATGGAAACCAAATGATTCAATAGAGAAAACCAAAAGGCGAGACGTGACTAAATTGTCATTGTCCTTAAAGCAATTTTAGCTCTACCGATGAGCAAGGTAGTCTCAAGCAAATGCTTCCTAACATATAACGGCTTTCTTCATTTCTTTTGCTCTAAGAAAGAGATATTGAACTTGTTTATAGAAGTGAATGATAGAAGAGGAAGAAGAAGATAAGTGCTGCAGAAATTTTTTCACAAGTTTTGAAGAATTTTTCAAGTGTATGTTGAAGATAGCAAAGCCTACTATTTATAGGCTTTGAGTTCACAAACATTATGTTGAAATGACTCTTGTCTGCAGAAATATACCCCCTAGGATGAGCCATGATCGTTCAATATGAAAGGAGATGTCATATAGTGCAGGAGTTGCATCTTTTATGAACTGACGCAACACTTCAGACGCCTAATGTAGGCGTTCGAAGTATTCTGGAAGTTTTTTGGACACTTCAGACGCCTAATGTAGGCGTTCGAAGTGTGCTGGAAGCTTTTTGGAACACTTCGAACGCCTACTTTAGGCACTTCAACCCACATAGGTGCCTAAACCAGGCGTTCGAAGTGTTCTGGAAACTTTCTTTAACATATGAAGCGCCTCGTGTGTTTGTGACGCTTCCATTTCTTTTCATTGTCCATAAAACACTCCAAACTTCACTCAATCTCCTATCAATAGATCACATAACATTATACAAGGTTGGATCACAAGATTTAAAGTACTTTTAAGCACTTTTCTAACAATCTCCCACATGATCCAAGCTTCTATAGTCACAAAAGAACGAACATAAACCAACCTCTCTACTATCAAACGAATATAATGACACATGACGAGGATGACAAACCCGGTAGTATAATTTGTAGTTATATAAACGAAAATAGGGTGACAACTGACAACCATCTTGAACCATATATTTCACTATTGTTTATATGAACACACAAATGACATGTCATTATTTAACTTCTTACAAGTTCGCGGTGTGGTGCATTAATGGCCCTGCACCCAATCCCAGGATTCATAAGTGATCTATTTTCCAGGCTCTCATAGGAAGCGGCCACACGCCCACACTTATATAGGTGATATTCATCAAGTGTGTACTGCAACACACCACCATCTATAATGGCTATGAGTTATCCATTAAGAGACCTAAATCTCACCCTCAATCATGCATTAAGTAGTATCCTCAGGCATCAACATAGGAAGAGACATGTATGATAGTACTTAACAGAACTCTTCTATGACGTGTTTTTACCATATTGAACTCCGTTTGTAGGATCTCTACTAATAGTGAGTTTGGTTCCTGTCATAGAGAGTTCACATCAGATGGAATTAGTCTCATTCCTCTAGATGTTCTTTGAACCATTTTATGGTTCAGTCCTTTAGTTAAGGGGTCTGCAAGATTCAACTCGGTCCTCACGTACTTCAAGTTTACCACCCTAGAACTAATCAAATCACGCACAATATTTTGCCTCAAACGGATGTACCGGCTCTTCCCATTGTATATTTTATTCTTTGCTCGAGCGATCGCTGCCTGTGAATCACAATGAATACACACAGAAGGCATAGGTTTAGTCTACAAATGAATATCAACAAGTACATTCCTTAACCATTGTGCTTCTGTACACGCAAGTTCTAAAGCAACAAATTCTGACTCCATTGTTGATTTAGCTTTACAAGTTTGTTTAGAAGATTTCCACGAAATAGCACCACCACCTAAAGTTAATACATACCCACTAGTTGAGTTTATTTCATCATTGCCAGTGACCCAATCTGCATCACAATAACCTTCTAACACCACTGGACAACCATTAAACATGAGTCCTAAATCCTTGTTCCTCTTAGATTTCTCAATAACCGTTTTAGAGCATCCCACTATTCTTTACTGGGATTATGAGTATATCTTGCTAACATGTTTACAGAATATGCAATATCTGGTCTAGTGCAATTCATGAGGTATATGACACTACCTATAAGTCTAGCATATTCACATTGAGATGCACTATCATTCTTATTCTTCTCTAATCTCATAGACGAATCATATGGAGTGCTAACAGGTTTAACATCAAAGTGATTGAATTTTCTCAAAATCTTTTCAACATAGTGAGATTGGGAGAGCATATACCCTCCACATTTCTCTACTAATCTAAGACCAAATATTAAATCTGCTTTTTCCATATCTTTCATTTCAAAAATAGAGGACAAAAATGATTTAGTACCATACAACTTCAGTGTTTGTTCCAAAGATTAACAAATCATCCACATATAAACAAACAATCACACTATCAGGATTCTCAAATTTGTTATAAATGCATCTATCACTTTCATTTATAACATATCCATTAGCTAACATGACATTGTCAAACTTCTCGTGCCATTGCTTTGATGGTTGTTTTAAACTATACAAAGATTTCTTTAATCTACAAATCTTATGTTCTTGGCCCTTAGCTATCATTCCCTCCGGTTGTTTCATATAAATTTCTTCTTCTAAATCTTCATTTAAAAATGTTGTTTTAACATCCATTTGATGTACAACTAATTTATAAATGGAGGCTAATGCTACTAACACCCTAATAGATGTTATTCTAGCAACCGATGAATATGTATCAAAGAAATATATTCATTCTTGTTGTGTGAAACCTTTAGCAACAAGTCTAGCGTTAAACTTATCAATTGTTCCATCCGCCTTTAGTTTCTTTCTGAAGACCCATTTACAACTGATAGGTTTACAACCTCTGGGCAAGTCTACAAGTTCCTAAGTATTATTACTAAGTATGGAATCAAGTTCACTATTAACCAATTCTTTCCAAAATTTGGAATCTATAGACTTAATAGCTTCTTGATATGTCTTTGGATCGTTTTCTATAATAAAGGCAGTAACAAAATCATCTCTGAATGATTTTTCTACTCTTTTCTTTTGCTTCTTCTAGGTGAGTTGTTATCATTATTCACAACTTTACTAGACTCACCTTTTCATAGCCCGAACTTACTACTACTTCTTTCTTCATAGGAAAAATATGCTCAAAAAGCTCAGCATTCTTCGACGCAATAATGGAACCATTATCTATTGACAAGAATCTATAAGCGGCACTATTTTGAGCATACCCTATGAAAACACAATCACTAGTTTTAGGACCTATTTTACTCCTTTTGAAATCTGGAATTCCAACCTTGGCTAAACACCCCCACACCTTGAAGTAATCCAAGTTTGGTGCATAGCTTTTCAAAAGTTCATAAGAAGTTTTATTAGTCTTCTTATGTGGAATTCTATTTAAGATATGACATGTCGATAGGATTGCGTCACCCCACATATTACTAGGTAAACCGGAATTTATAAACATGGCATTCATCATATCCTTAAGAGTTCTATTTTTTTTTCAGCAACTCCGTTAGATTGAGGTGTGTAGGGTGGTGAGAATTCATGTATAATTCCATTATCTTCACAAAACTTTTGTAAAGGCAGTACACTGTATTCACCACCTCTATATGTCCTCAACCTTTCAATTTTTCTATCTAGTTGATTTTCAACTTCATTTTTATACTTGATGAACATGCTTTTCAGATTCATCTTTATGAGCCAACAAGTAAACTCTAGAGTATCTAGAAAAATCGTCGATAAAAGTAATATAGTATTTCTTACCACCTTTACTTGTATAGCCCTTAAAGTCTCCTAAGTCACTATGAATGAGTTCCAATTTATTGGTAACTCTTTCAATGGACTTAAACGACTTTTTATGATGCTTAACTTCTACAAAAAATTCACATTTATCAAAGTCATTATTATTTGCATGAGATATCAAGTTAGTGAATTTTAACCTCTTTAAAGCATCTTTATTAACATATCCTAGTCTTGCATGCCAAATATTAAGAGAATCAACAATATAAGTAGAAATAGATGCATTCTTATTATTGATAATACAAGTAGCATCAAGAACAAGTAGCCCCCCGGAGCAAAATCCCTTCCCAACAAATTCCCTATTCTTGGAAAGTACAAGCTTATCAGATTCAAGGACTAGTTTAGTATTAGCCTTGTTCAGTAGTACTCCGAAAATCAAGTTCCTATGCATGGAAAGTACATATAGCACATTGCTTAATTCTAGTCTTTTGCCCGAAGTCAACTTGAGAAGCACATTTCCTTTTCTAAGAACTTGGATTCCATGTGCATCTCCCAAGAAGACTTATTCGCCATCATCTATTTCTTGATAATCAAAAAATAGATCCTTACTGGTAGCAATGTGCTTTGTAGCTCCCGTGTCTACCACTCATTCCGAAGCATCACTGACAAGGTTTACCTCGGATAAGACGACTGCAGCAATGACCTTTTTGTTTGCCGTTGTAGTCTCCACAAGATGTGCTTGATTGCTGATTTGGCATTTCCGCTTGTTGCACTTGGCTGCTCGGTGATCATATTTACCACACACCCAGCAGGCTCTTTTAAGTTTCTTTTTACCTTGTCCCTGCACAACAGTCTTACGTTCGCCATTGTGCTGAATCTTTTGCTTTTTAGGTTTGTGCTCCACCACGTTGGCTTGAGGGACTCTTTCATCACTTTCCTTGTCATCAAGCCTATTATTTTCTTAAATACGAATATGTTTGATGACTCCATCTATGGTTAAATTTGCATCATCATGCTTCCCTTTCTTTTTATACTTATTCCAAGAAGATGGAAGCTTATCTAGCAAGGAGGCTTCTTGGAAAGTTCGTCAATTTTAATGCCTTCTTGCTCTAGGTTATCCATCAATTAATGATATTGGTGAATCTGATCATTAATTAGGATGTGGTCCACCATTTGAAATTTCAAAAATTCGCTGACCACATACTTTCTTTTGCCAACATCTTTAGAAACATATTTGTTCTGAAGTGCTATCCATATTTCCTTTTCTGATGAGAATTTGACATAAATGTCAAACAAAGAGTTGGAGAGGAAGTGCAAGATGTGTCCTCTAACAAGTTGTATTGTCAGCATAATATTTGATACCTTCCGTTTCATCTCTTGGCTTGTCCTTGGTCAGCACATATGAAATAGAAAGCATCTCAAGGAAGAAGAGCACTTTGGCCGCCCATTGTTTGAAAAAATTGCCATCGAATGGCTCCATCTTAAACATGTCAGGAACTGGTGCTTGTGTGGTTGCCATATTCAACGAAGCTTGCTTTAAGATTGTTAGGAAAACGTGTAGAATATGGAAACCAAAAGATTTAACAGAGAAAACCAAAAGCCGAGACGTGACTAAATTGTCAGTGTCCTTAAAGCAATTTTGCCTCTATCGGTCAGCACGGTAGTCTTCAAGCAAATGCTTCCCAGGATATAACGACTTTCTCCCTTTCTTTTGATCTAAGAGAGAGAGATTAAACTTGTTTATAGAAGTGAATGATAGTGGAGGAAGAAGAAGATGAGTGCTGCAAAAAAAATTCACAAGTTTTGAAGAATTTTTCAAGTGTATGTTGAAGATAGCAAAGCTTACTATTTATAGGCCTTGAGTTCACAAACATTATGTTGAAATGACTCTTTTCTAAAGAAATACACCTCCTAGGATGAGCCATAATTGTTCAATATGAAAAGAGATGCCATATGGTGCAGGAGTTGCATCTTTTATGAACTGACGCAACACTTCAAGTGCCTAATGTAGGCGTTTGAAGTGTTCTGGAAGTTTTCTGGACACTTCAGGCGCCTAATGTAGGCCTTCGAAGTGTGCTGGAAGCTTTCTGGAACACTTCAAACGCCTGCTTTAGGCGCTTCAACCCACATTAGGCGCCTAAACCAGGCGTTCAAAGTGTTCTGAAACTTTCTTTAACACATGAAGCGTCTCATGTGTTTGGGACGCTTCTATTTCTTTCCATTGTCCATAAAACAATCCAAACTTCACTCAATCTCCTATCAATAGATCACATAAAATTATACAAGATTGGATCATAAGATTTAAAGTACTTTTAAGTACTTTTCCAACCTCTATTCCAGTCTTTATTCTTGTCGATATTCCCTTTATGATCAACACATGCCTCTGATAAATATTTTGGCTCTATGATTCTACAGGATGTTATTCGGTAAAGTCGGTTTATAAAGTTGCTTGTCGGGATTGGTATGCAAGCAAAAGACAAGCACCTTCCTCAGTAGCTTGTGACTCTAAATTGGTTCGGAGTTGCTTGTGGCAGGCCAAGCTTCCCCTGCGAGACAATCTTTTCTTGTGCGAGCAGAAACACAGACACTACCTTTTCGGGATAATCTTTCTAAAGAGGAGTTACATATGGGCTTTATGATATATTTTGAAATGCAGTAGTGATTGATGATCGCTGTTTCTTTGGATGTCCATGAATTCGAGGTGTTTGGTCAAGCATGGAGGAAGGAAAAAGATGCATGACTATGCGGGCAACTTCCTTGCGGCAGATGACGGTGAATATCCTTGAAACCAATGCGATGTCAGGTGATATATTCAATCCTATTATCTCTCACATGTGTGTGCTGATGCCATTGCTCTTGTCGATGACATTGACTCAATATGGGAAGCAACTTCTAGAGGACATGTCCTAAAGATAGTATCTACGGAAGGCTGTTGATGTGCTGAAGCTAAAGATTAATGTAGTTGCAGCCTTTGTGGAATCTGAGACTGCATCCGGTGTCATTAGTCGGGATCATTGGGGCAGTATTGCTTACTCTAGCAGCTTTTTGTTGGGACGAGCTACCTGTGTTGAGGAGGCAAAATTGTGGGCTGTTTTGAAAGGAATTCAAGTTGTTAGGATGCAGAAAAGTATTAAAGTCCTATAATGGAATGAAGTATTTGATGTCAAATATTATTATTATTATTATTATTATTATTATTATTATTATTATTATTATTATTATTATTATTATTATTATTATTATTATTATTATTATAGTTTTCTAGTTGTATTCTGTATGTTATTTCTTTGTAGTTGCAGCGTAAAATTCTTCTATAAATACAAGACATATAGGACGGCTATGTGTGTGGTTTTTTTGGCCGGCCTACGAGTGTTTTTTACGGAAATTTATCGTGTTCTTTCTATTGCATCCTTTTGCTTTGTCTTTGTTTTTTTGTGTGTGTGTTTTCAGTTTTTATCGACCGATATAAAATCTTTTCTTGAGCTGATGGAGGACATCAAGGTGAATATTTGATGTTTTGTGGGAAAACACTTTAGTTAATGGAAATTACAAATAACCGATATATAGTATGCAAAGAGTCGGAGGACGCGATGTTGGAGCACAAACCCGACATCATGGAGGATAGGGTGTGGAAGAAATTAGATCGTCAAGTGCTTGGACTATCCACAACACCATCTCGATGGATGTAGCTTCGCACGTCGCCAACAAAACAACAACTTTTGGCTTTATTAAGCGGTTCTCCGATTTGTTTGAAAAACTCTCAAGTTCCAACAAAATTCATCTTCTTTGGAGGTTGTTTCAACTACAAACAGCCAAAAGGTGTCTCTGTGACCTAGCATGTGGCCGAGATCAATCAAATTGTGAATCAACTAAATGCAATTGCGTACTCTTTGGATGACTAGTTGCTCGCACACTACTTGCTGATCTCTATGAGGGATAGTTAGTTGACTACCATAGAGGTGATATCAAATCAAGAAGGGCTAACCCTCAACTATATTCATGGCTACATCATCAGCGAGGCAGTTCGCAGGAACGATTGAGGCAAACGAGGCGGATCGGTCTTAACTATTCAAATAGGCCAAGACACACAGTGAATGAATGTAGTTGAGAAAGAAAATCCAATGGGCGCAACAAATCTCCAAATAGAATCGAGTTGTAGTGTTGAAATTGTGGAAAGAATGGTCACTTGAAGCGGCAGCGCAAGGTGCCAAAAAAGATGAGGAAGAAGAGAGATATGTCGAGTTTAATGAATGTGACGAGAGAGGAGGATTCTGACGATGCCCTAGTCCTTTGTGTCGACTGCCCTATTGAGTCGTGGATTCTTGATTCCGGTGCATCGTTTAATTTTAACTGATGTAAGGAATTGATGAAAGATTCCATGTCAAAAGAATATGGCAATGTGTTTCTTGCGGATGGAAAGCCTTTGGAGATTGCGAGCAAAGGCAATGTCAACATCAATTTAAGACGCGGTGGAAGATGGATATTGTATGATGTTTGATATGTCGGGTTGAAAAAGAATCTAATTTCTCTAAGTCAATAGTTGATTAAGGAAACAAAGCTAACTTTGGACAAGGATGTTGGAAAATTAAGAACATCGCTATGATTGTAGCACCAGGAACCAAGAAGGACACAATTTATTTTACGGACCATTGTGAGAACCTAATTTCAGGAACGAGAGCCAAAACTAGTCCAATTTTATGGCACACAATAGGTTAGGACACATGAGCGATAAAGGGTTGAAAGTGTTGGCTTCCAAAGGCTTGTTGTCGAGCATGCTGATGGTGGAAACCAGTTTTCATAAAGATGGTGTATTCGACAAACAAGAACGGATGAGTTTTTTGAAAGGAGACTCAGAACGCAAGGAAGGAAGGCTGGATCTTGTGCAGACATGCGTGTGTGAACCAGCCTAGGTTCAATCACAAGGAGCTTCAAGATATTTCGTGACGATCATTATGATTCCACTCGAAAGGTATGGGTTTTCTTTCCTAACATATTTGAAGCTTTTAAGAAATGGAAGGCACAAGTCGAGAGCCAAATTGACCAAAGATAAAGCGCATAAAGTCAAACAATGGTGGTGAGTATAATAGGACAAACTTCAGGTTGTATTGTGTGAAGCAAGGAATACGACTTGCACAAACTATCCATAATCGGCTGCAACAAAATGCGACAGCCGAAAGGATGAACCGCACCCTTAATGAGCGGGCAAGGGCGATGCAGCTCCATGCAAAAATTTCAATAATTTCTTAGACATAGGCAGTACATACGGCAACCTATTTTATCGATTGGGCCCTAAACCTTGGCCTACGTCAGGAGAGGTGGATGGCTAAGAAGGTATCTTTATAGCACTTGCGAGTCTTTAGATCTAGAGCCATGTTCATGTAGATTTTGACAATAGGGTCAAGTTGGTTGCAAAGGCGAAGAAGTGCATTTTTGTTGGATATGGATCAAATTATTTTAGCTATAGTTTTTGGGACGAAAAAGGTCGGAAGTTAATTCGATCACAAGATGCTACCTTCAATGAAGATGATAAAGTTTCAATCCAAAGACAGATTAAGTGAGAGAGATTGATTTAGACGAAGCACAAGTTTTGGATAGTGAGGCCAAAACCAAGAGATTTGAGGCTGAGGATACTAATGAGGCCGAACAAAATGAAGAACGTGCATAAGAATCAATGTTGAGAAGATCTACTCGCATTCGCAATCCAAATACACGGTACTTACCTTCTCTAAATTACTTATTCTTGACCGACTCAGGGGAGCCCAAAGATTACAATGAGGCCATAAGTTCGAGTGACGCAGTCAAGTGGGAGTAAGCAATGAAGGAGAAGTTACGGTTACCAGATAAAAATAACATTTGGACCGTGACTAGGCTGCCGGACGGAAAAAGATCATTGAAAAATAAATAGATCTTTCGAATCAAAGAAGAGACAGATGGAAGTAAGCGATATAAGGCGAGATTGGTGGCCAATGGTTTCTTACACAAAAGGAGTTGATTACACCGAGATATTCTCACCCGTTCTGAAGCTTACATCCATTCAAATTGTTCTCAGCATAATGGCGGTCAAAAATTTTCACCTTGAACAAGTTGATGTTAAGACATCCTTTCTTCATGGTGACTTGGAAAAAGAAATTTGTATAGAGCAGCCCGAAGGTTTCAAAGAAAAGGACAAGAGGGTCTTGTGTGTAGATTGAATAAAAGTCTATGTGGCTTAAAGCAAGCTCAAAGCAATAGTATAAACGGCTCGACAGATTCATGAGTAGCCGTGGATTTAAATGGGGATATATGGACCATTGTTGCGCTTTCAAGTCTATCGGCAGCTCCCATATTAATTTTTTGTTATATGTTGATGACATACTTTTTGGGAAACTAGCATGAAGGAGATCGATGCGTTAAAACAAGAGTTAAGGCAAGAGTTCGAGATGAAATACTTGTGTCTGGCAAATCAAATTCTTGGCATGCGTATCCTTCGAGCTTGAATGGGAGGTTCGCTGATCTTGTAGCAAGAGAAATACATCAAAAAGGTGTTGGACCGATTTTGTATGCAAGATGCTAAGCCGAGGATTACACCATGGGGGGTACAACTCAAGTTGTCGAAATCTCAGTCACTAAAACCGGAGGTGGAGCAGAATTATATGGGCAATGCCTTATGTATGCTACGGTTTGTACGAGACCCGATATTGCTCACACAATGGGAGTAATGACCCGGTTACATGGCGAATTCTTATGCCACACACTGGGAGGCGGTAAAGTGCGTTCTCAGATATTTGAAGGATACTTCCAATGTTGCATTATGCTTCAAGAAAAATAGTGCATGATTCGAAGGTTTCGTTGACTCGGACCTTGGTGGTGACATAGATATTTGGAAGAGTACTTCCGGTTATATTTTTACGTATAATGGTACGGCGGTAAGTAGGATTCGAGATTGCAAAAATAGGCAGCATTTTCTCTGACAGAGGCCGAATGCGTTTGGAAAAAATCGGAAGGGATCAAAGTAGCAGACTGCAATGATAGCCAAAGTGCTTTGTGTCTCGCAAAGAATCCGGTGTATCACTCAAGAATGATGCGTATTTAACTAAAATATCACTACATACATGAAGTAGTGGTTGACGGGACTTTATCGTTAAAAAAAATTACGGGCGCAATAAGTCCTGTGGGTATGTTTAAGAAAGTCGTCGCCACGGAATAGTTGAGGCCATGCACGGCCTCGGTTGGACTCTAATGATATTAGCCGAGTGTCGCCGGATTTGTTTGGAGTATATAAAATGCAACAAGGAGGATGATTATTGAATGACAAGTGTTGCAAACTTGTCGTCAAGTGGAGGATTGTTGGGATGAAGACAAGTGTTAAAAGTCTTATAAGAGGAATGAAGTATTTGATGTCAAATATGCCTCTTATGCTTATCTCTTGGTATAGTTTTCTAGTTGTATTATATATCTTATTTCTTTGTAATTGTTATAATAGTTTGTAAAGGCAATGGGATGAAGAATGAAGGTGAATTGGTGTGGGAATATGCAAGAATAGCTTGACTCATGATATGGATCGATCCATGTCTCAATTAGATAGATCCATGTGGCTCGAAAATGAAGTTGAGCATTCTGCCGAACATAGATAGATCACATCGATCGATCGATGTCACGTAGATCGATCACATCAATCGATTGATGTACCCTGGGTGCAGAGTTGAAACTTTCTGTCCACATAGATCGATCGCATAGATCGATCAATATGACTTCGATCGATACGTAGATCGATCGAAGTGGGTTGGATAGCTTACTGTGAGACATCGATCGATGAAATTGGTTCGATCGATGTGCCAACAAAAGTGTCTTTTCATGTAGATTCACAAATTATGCACCAAAGGACATACCCAATTACCATGCAACGGTATTGAACGTCTGAATGGAGTTTAAGATCTTATAAATAGGCTATTAAAACACGTTTTTCAAGACACCTTGTCTCTATATAGATTCTTGCATCCTAAATTCTTCTCTCTACTACATTTCACTCTTGTTTTGAAAGTTCATTGAACCTCTGTCCTATTTGCTGAGGATAAGAGATTGTTGGTTGTATCCTAGGAGAAAATTTGCTTACAACCCTGTAGCATTCTAGTGGGGGCAAATATTCCTTACTGAAAGTGTGTTATACACGCCACAAGTCAATTCATATTCACTGCTTTTGTTCTCTCTTAGTTGTTCTTGTTTCCATATTTAATAACAATCGTAAGGAATAATTGTGAGATAGATTCAAAGACGTTCTTAAACCAAGAGAGCATGAAGTTGGACCGTTTTGATGGCACCAACTATCTTCGGTGGAAGGACAAGATGTTGTTCCTTCTGACTACACTTCAGATTGGGTATTGTCTGGACCCAAATCTGAAGGACTTGCCGACCTCACTTGAAGAGGACTCCGAGGAGGTTAAGGCCACTTGGAGGAAGAGACATGAGGATAATATGCTGTGTCGAGGGCATATCCTCAAAAATCTGTCAGATCGTATCTACGATCTGTTTACTTCTACATCATCACCAAGGGAGATATGGAACGCCTTGGAATTCAAGTACAACAATGTAAAGAAAGGTGCGGACAAATTCCAGGTGATGAGGTATTTTAATTTTAAGATGATTGAGAATTTTTTAATTATGGACCAAGTGCACGAGTTGCAGGTCATTGTTTCCAAACTGAAGGAGTTGGGTGTAGAAGTTTCTGAGGCATTACGAGTAGGAGGGATAATTGCAAAGCTTCCCCCTAGTTGGAATGACTACAGGAAGAAATTATTGCACTCAACTGAATCTTTTTCTCTTGAACAACTTCAAAAGCATTTGCAATTGAAGAAAAGACAAGAAGTCTTGTAAAGAGACATGCCTCTGATGATACGCCAAGAGTGCATTATATCAAAAGGAAATCAGGAAATTCGGTTGGAAACAAATGAAAGAACTCCATGACGTCTGAATCCACAGACAAAGTAGAATCCAAGAAAGGCAAGAGATGCTATAATTGTGGCAAGAAAGGACATCTCAAGAAGGACTGTTGGTTTCGAAAGAAACAAAAACAGGGTGGCAGTTCTCAACATGCTAACAATGCAAACATGGTAAACATTGAGACTGATCAATTGATAGCAATGGTTTCCGGTTTACATGTTGGCATGGTCTACGAACGAAATCATGAACGACTGGTGGTTCGATTCGGGTGCAACTGTACATGTATGCAACAATAGGGCTCTCTTCAAGACCTATCATGTTGTGGATGAAAGCCAGCAGGTTCTTATGGGAAATCGCAGTGCCACTAGAGTCTTGACTTTACTTCGAGAAAGAAGTTGTTATTAGTCAACGTTCTACATGCACCTGAGATTTCAAAGAATCTCGTTTCTGCTAGTTTAGTCTGTAGAAATGGATTCAAGATTGTAATGGAGGGGGACAAAATTATAATGTCTAGAAACGGTATCTTTGTCGGCAAGGGTTATGCTTGCGACGTGATGTTTAAGTTGAGCATAAATAAAAATTCCGCAGTTCATGTTTACTCTGTTGATTCTTCTTTTTCATTGTGGCATGATAGACTTGCTCATGTTAGTAGTACTACTATTAAGTTCATGTCTAAGCATGCCTTAATTTCTTGCAAAGATGAAAATGAAAGAACATGTGAAGTATGCATAGAAGCCAAAATGACAAAGAAACCATTTCCGAAAGTAGAACAGAAAATCGAACTCTTAGAACTTGTTCATTCAGATATTTATGAATTGAACGGTGTTTTAACCTGAGGTGGAAATCGATATTTCATAACTTTCATTGATGATGCCTCCAGATATACTTATGTATATTTGCTATGGCATAAAGATGAAGCCTTTGACATGTTCAAAGTCTATAAAATGGAAGTTGAAAATCAATCGGGATCGAAAATCAGTGGTAGTGAATACTTTCCTCTTGAATTTAATCAATTCTGTGACGAGAATAGTATCATACACCAGAAAATTGCACCATACACGCCCCCAACAAAACGGTTTGGCTGAAAGGAAAAATAGAAGTTTCGTTGACATGCTAAATGCAATGTTAATAAACTCTGGTTTGCCAAAGAATTTGTGGGGAGAAGTCTTGTTGACGGCTTGTCATATTCACAATAAAATTCATTCTAAAAAGTGTAAGGTTTGTCCATACGAATTGTGGAAGAAACAAAGACCAAATCTAAGTTATCTTAGAGATTGGGGTTGTCTAGCCTATTATAGAGTTCCTGATCCGAAGAGGACTAAGTTAGGTCCAAGAGCTCTTAAAGGTGTCTTTATTGGATATGCTGAAAACTCTAAGGCATATAGGATTCTAGATTTAGAATCCAGTGTGGTTGTTGAATCTAGAGATGTTGAATTTCTTGAGAATAAATTCTTGAGAACAGATTCAAATCAAAGTTCAACAAGTGAAAATTTGAGTGAACCTATTGTTGGAGATTTTTCCAATGATCCTTCTAGTGTTGATGATCAAAATCAAAATTCTCTAACTGAGGTTAGGAGAAGTCAATGTGCTAGAAAGGAGAAGTATTTACAGTCAGACTTTATTTCGTCGCAATCCACTACTTTCTTAGTGGAAGGTAATATGACAAAGTTATTTAACCAAATACCTATTGTACTAACCGTAGAAGATGATCCAAAATCCTATAAGGAGGCGATGCAATCGAGAGATGCATCATTTTGGAAGGAAGCAATTGATGATGAGATGAACTCATTATTGTCTAACAATACGTGGATTCTCACTGATTTGCCTCCAAGTTCCAAGGCAATTGGATGTAAATGGGTATTTAGAAGAAAGTATAATAACGATGGTTCAATTCAAACTTTCAAGGCTAGATTAGTACCCAAAGGCTTTAGACAACGAGAAGGGATAGACTATTTTGACACATATGCTCCGGTTGCGAGAATAACGTCCATTAGAACGTTGATAGCATTAGCATCTATAAATAACTTGGCTATTCATCAAATGGATGTTAAGACTGCATTTCTCAATGGTGATTTAGACGAAGAGGTCTATATAGAACAACCGGAAGGTTTTGTACTTCCGAGGAATGAGCACAAAGTGTGCAAATTGATAAGGTCATTGTATGGATTGAAACAAGCACCGAAACAATGGCATGAAAAGTTTAACACTACCATTTTAAAGAATGGTTTCTGGCATAATGGTGCAGAATAAGTGTGTATATTCCAAGTTTACGGACAAATATGGAGTCATTATTTGTTTGTCTGTGGATGACATGCTAATTATCGGCACTAATATAGAAGGAGTAAATGAAACTAAGAAGTATTTAACTTCACAATTCCAAATGAAAGATTTGGGTGAGGTAGATACTATCTTAGGGATTAAAGTGTCCAAACATAGTGGGGGTTTTGCTCTTTGTCAATCTCATTACATAAACAAAGTTTTGAATAAGTTCAAACACTTGGAGATCAAAGAAGCAAACACACCATTTGATGCCTCATACAAATTGACTAGACATAACGGTAGGCGGTAGCACAACTGGAATATGCTAGTGCAATTGGTAGTTTAATGTATGCTACGCATTGAACTAGACCAGATATTGCCTTTGCGGTGTGTAAATTATCAAGGTATACTAGTAATCCTATTATAGACCATTGGAAGGCGATCGGGCGAGTACTTGGGTACTTGAAGAGGACTATGAGTTACGGATCGTACTATAATAATTTTCCAGCCGTGTTAGAAGGTTATACTGGTGCTAGTTGGATAACTAGCATTGGTGATAACAAATCTACTACAGGTTGGATATTTACATTAGGTGGTGGTGCTGTTTCCTGGGCTTCAAAGAAATAGACATGCATAACTCATTCTACAATGGAATCCGAATTCATAGCATTAGGATCTACAGGTCAGGAAGCAGAATGGCTGAGAAATTTGTTATTGGATAAAAAGTTGTGGCCACAACCGATGCCAGCCATTTCCTTACACTGTGATAGTCAAGCAACGACGTCTAGAGCTTATAGTAAAATTTATAACGGAAAATCTAGACATGTCAGCCTTAGGCATGATTATGTAAGGCAATTAATCACGGATGGTGTAATAACCATTGCATACGTCAGATCCTCAATAATCTGGCAGATCCGTTGACAAAGAGTCTCTCAAAAGACTTGGTACAAAGTACATTTTTAGGGATGGGATTGAGACGTATGAGATAAGTTCACTGGTAATCGAAACCCAACCTTTTTCTAGCATACCACTAGTCAAAGGTTCAATGGGTAACTACAAGTCACAAAGTGAGGTATTAAAGCACTACGATTGATCTTTAAAGAATCAAACCGCATGGCATTGATTTTTAAAGAATTGGAATATTAGTGTTAAAGGAGGGTGAGTGTTAAGACACTCTTATGAAGGATTAAGAGAGACTATCTTAATCTTCACCTATATGAACATAGGAAGTGGTGCCGCTTCCACAAGTAATGATCTTGAAATGTTCATGAATACTAGGGGAGCACAAGGCTATAAAGTGCGGTTTAAGATGAACTTCTAAGAAGAGTGTGGTTTCATGTGTATAATATTTCCAGTTCTAGCACATAGGAATCTGATTCAAGGCTTTTAAGCTATCAAGATTTCGTTAGAATTTGAAGTATTATACTAATAAGAGGTTCAAATTGAAAGATACTTCTTAGATGCATGAAATGTCATAAATTGCTTTACAAACTAAGTGGGGGATTGTTATAATAGTTTGTAAAGGCAATGGGATAAAGAATGAAGGTAAATTTGTATTGGAATAAGCAAGAATAGCTTGACTCATGGCATTTACCGATCCATGTCTCAATACGATAGGTCCATGTGGCTTGAAAATGAAGTTGACTATTCTGCCGGACATAGATCGATCACATCGATCGATCGATGTCACATAGATCGATCACATCGATTGGTCGATGTACGCTGGGTGCAGAATTGAAACTTTCTGTCCAACATAGATCGATCACATAGATCGATCGATGTGACTTCGATCGAAGTGGTTTGGATAGCTTACTGTGAGACATCGATCGATGACATCGATCGATCAATGTGCCAACAGAAGTGTCTTTTCATGTAGAATCACAACTTATACACCAAGAGACATACCCAATTACCATGCAACGGTCTTGAACGTCTGAATGAAGTTTAAGAGCTTATAAATAGGCTACTAAAACACATTTTTCAAGACACCTTGTCTCCATATAGATTCTTGCATCCTAAATTCTTCTCTCTACAACATTTCACTCTTGTTTTGAAAGTTCATTGAATCTCTGCCCGTTTCTGGTGTTTTAGTCACCTTTCAGTGGCTCCCTTAATTATGTGCGAGGAATTGCCCCATTGAATAATGGGAAGCGGGCTATTCCCTCCTATTTGCTGAGGATAAGAGATTGTTGGCTGTTGTATCCTAGGAGGAAATTTGCTTACAACTCTGCAGCATTCTAGTGGGGGCAAATATTCCTTACGGAAAGTGTGTTATACATGCCTCAAGTCAATTCCTATCCACTGCTTTCGTTCTCTCTTAGTTGTTCTTGTTTCCACATTAAATAACAGTAATTGCATTGTAGAATTCTTCTATAAATACACGACGTATAGGCCGGTTTTGTGTGTGGTGTTTTGGCCAACCTACAAGTGCTTTTCCACGGAAATTTATTGTGTCTTCATATTGCATTCTTTTGCTTTGTCTCTGTTTTTCTTTTGCATGTGTTTTCCTTTTTATCACAAGTAGCTCATGATCTGCAGATCCACTCAATCATTGTGGAATCTGATTTATTGCTAGTAGTTCAATGTATCAATTCGGGCTATTAAGATTCCTCGAGCCTATGACTTCTACTCTCTGATATAAAAGCTCTTGCAACAGCTTGTGGTAGCAAACATTGCTCTTAACACTGGTGTTTCCACTATTTCGGGAGGATAGATTGTAGCTGTGTTTGCTGACATTCCATCTGAATTATTAACTGCTATCTAAAAAAATAATAGCAATAATAATAAACAGCATTCCAAGTCATCATCGTGAAATTATAACACGAGAGTATTACCATTCATCGTAGAATTAGAGCGTAAATTTGGTAACGTAAAATTGGCAACATGAATGACATAAGACAAGGAGTAAAAAAATGACTTTTTTTTATTCCTTATTTTCGTTTATTCGTCAAATATCATTTACCTTATCGCTTTCACGCTGATGAAAAACATTATCCAAAAGGTTATTTGACAAGTTGTTTACGACATCTTAGCCAGTCAATCAGTAAGCCGAAAAGTTTTGGGTGATCACCGATACTCTGCAATTTAAAAAGAAAGGAAGGCTTGCTCATAGTTGGAACAAAAAAAAACTCCCTAGAACTATCAAACTAGCTTTAAAAGCAATGTAAGAGTAAAGGCTTGACAGCAGTAGAGACAGTACAGAAATATGAGTTTTCACCCTTACCCATTCACTGAAACAAACCTCCACCTCCACTAGAACATGATTAACTAAGGAACCACAATGATAATCCACCTGAGTTAAGCTTTACTACAAACACATGTGGAGGACATGGGAGAAGACTGCGAATTAGTTGCTTCTTGCTCTTTCTGCAAAGACTCTCTATAATGTACTCCCTGATGACCATCCATATTGAATTCGTTTCCTTCTACAGGACCATCGAAAATGAATTCAATGTTATCCTCGAATGCCGAATCTCCGAACAGGTCAGGTAGTTCTGGAGGCTTGTCGAAGGGGATGTCGGAAATCGGTAAGGAGTTGAGTCCAGTTTCCAAGCACATGTTCCATGGATGCTCATGCTGCTCACAAGGATCAAGAACCACCATTGGCTGTGATTCTTCATGCGGAGTTTCTTCCAAGTAGGGATTTGTTGAATCCTCCATTTCCATGTTTCCTTCAGGACGTTGCAAATTTTCGCTTTGTTTATTGACTTGTGCTTCCTTGGGGGACCTGGGATCTCTTTGTTGGATCTTCTGCTGAAAACTGTTCAATCTGTCTGTGTATATGCTGATGTCGAAGTTGGTAACCGCATTAGGTCCCCTGTACTCTATTGCTGCCCTATCATATGCTGCTGCTGCTTCTTCCTGAGTGCCTTGGAGCAAGAAACAACGAATTATTGACCATATGTACAACGAATTATTTCCATTTCCAATGAAGTCGAGAACACACTCTTCTTTACTTTGGAATATGATGCAATAAAGCAAAATGATTCACTAAATTAGTTGCGTAAAGTAACTGTTGATCGACACAGCTTGACGCAATTTCCATTATAGGTCATCAGAAAAAAAAAACTCTGTGTGTTTCTAACACATAGCAATGGTTGTATACATCCAACCCCTCCATGTCCCGCCATAGGCGTGAGCCTCTAAAACAATGATGTAATGTTGTTTTTGTATTGTATAAAGAGTAATGGGTTAACTAAATCAAAAAGATGTTTTTGCCATTTGCATATCTTATCTCTTAAGATACTTTGTGAACTCATACAATGATTGTTTTTAATACCATCTAGTGTACGTAGTATTACTCCTGATGAGTTAGAAGATAACTTACTAGTAAAGTTAGAATATCTTATTAGGAAATCACCATCTACTTCAGTGTCCAAAAAAATAAAATACAAAATCTCCATGAATATTTAAGAACTACAGATACTCCCTTATAAAGGTATAGAAGCTAAGGCATACAACCAGAAGTCAGTAGACTAAAGCATTCAAAAGATTTCCGCATCCTCCAAAATTAAAGCCCAAAAAACTAATCAAAACCGTTTCAGTAGCGTCCCTGGCCTTTGAGGAGTACATTTTATTTTTTTTCACAGTGATTCTAGTGATTTTTACGGTGATTAAAGATCGTGGTGGTCCTTAAAGCTTTTATAAGTATACGTTACTCTTCCAACTTATGTTATTCATTTATTCAATAAGAGCTCTCACAATGTCCTTGGCAATCCCGAAATTTGTCATTCTTATTATTTTATGACTTCAAGAGTCAAATGTAATTTTAATACCCCATGCCAAGGTTTGCTTTCTAAAATCTGAAATCAACACAGTAAGGGTAACGACTATGGTTGAAATATACGGTCATAATGTACTACAGATTGTATAATATACTACATTGATTAGGAACATATTCTATGAGCTCATAGGATCTTCCTAGATATGATATAATCAAGAGAGTTAAAATGTAGATACTCAAGCCGTACAATCACGGGATTTGATATCGGCTAGGTTTGATGTATTTATACTAACACTGCACACAAAACAATACTATCTTTTCTCCGTTTACTCACTTGCCTTTCCAGTTTCGTGGTATCAGAGCCACCGGTTCATCCTAGCCATATACATATACTGTCAAGCATACCGATGAGTTCAGGACAGGAAAGCTATGGGTCATTAAAGGCTTCCTCTACTGCCAAACCAGTTACAGTGTCACAGTCAGACACTTCTCTTCAATCCCTTAATGAAAGATCATCCCTCTAAATCACTAACCACAAACTAAACGGAAAAAAACTTTCTTCTTTGGTCCCAAACAAGTTTAATGGTATTAAGAGACAGAAGAAAACTGAGTCTTGTCTCTGGTGATATACCGACCAGATGTCTCACACCCAGAATATCAGAATTGCAAACTTAACAAATGACTGGTCATATCGTGGCTGATCAATTCTAAGGAGCCCACATATTAGTCGCACTTATCTGCTCCGGAGGATGCCAGGGCCATCTTGGAGACAGTCAAAGAGAACTACTCCAACCTTGAAAATGCATCTAAGTGTTTGAAATAAAAAAACAAACTCAAGGGGATGCATCAAGGAGATCTATTCTGCGATGCCTTACAAATTCTCTGGCAAGAGCTAGACATGCACTATGAGGCTAACAGGGGTGACCTTGAAAGCAATATGTTCAAAGGGCATCTCGAGAAAGAACGTTTATATGAATTCCGTGCTGGACTAAACAAAGAATTGGATGAAGCGAGGGAACGCATACTAGGAAAAAGGCCTCTTCCTCCTCTCAGTGAGGCCTTGCTGAAATTCGAAGAGATGAAAGCAGGAGATAGATGATGCTTGGGGAATGCAAGGACCTCCTTCACTCTTGAGGCGACAGACCCGCTGACACATAGGCCTCGGCATCCAGGGCCATGGTAAATCCCTCAAACTCACAACTTAGATGTTCCCACTATAACAAACTAGGCCACACGCAAGATAAGTGTTGGAATCTTCACGGCAAACCAGTAGATATTAAGCTAGAAGACCAACTTATAGACAGAGACTCCAAGTTGTTGGTGAAGGAACTTCAACTGGGAACAAAGGCCAGGCCAGAGTATCTCTCAATCAAGCACAGTTTGAACAAATGTTTACTCGCCTAAGGACACAAACTGAGACTCCTAAAACCAGTGATATGGTCCAGTAAGGTACAACTGATTATGTGGAAAGAGCACCCTCAATCCTTGATACATGAGCCACTGACCATATGACAGGTAACTCCTCCTTGTTTCGCTCTTATGTCTCAGGCCATGGTAATTTGAAGATCAAAATGGTAGATGACACATACTCTTGTGTTGCTTGTAAGAGAACTATTCAGATATCCCCATCAATGTCGCTCCATAGTGTCTTTCATGTCCTTAAACTAAAGTGCAATCTGATTTCTATAAGTAAGCGAACCATAGACCTTCACTACATCACTAACTTCTCAGCAACTTGATGCCTAATGCAGGATTGGGGATCAGCGAAAAAGATTGACATTGCTAGAGAAAGGATGACTCTATTATCTTGAGAAAAAGAGCTACGAGAAGCGACCAATGCTAGTCTACACAAACACATGTGTCTTCCGCTCATAACCCCTCTAATGATGATACATTACTATTACACTGAAAACTAGGACGTCCTGGTTTCCATTATCTCAAGAAGATGTTTCCTTCATTTTTTAGTAATAAAAGGTTCTTACCCTTTAATTGTGATGCTTGTCGATTTGCTAAACATGTAAAGAACCTATATCCGGCTTAGCTTTAGTCAGAAACTCATCTATTTTCTCAAGCGACATTTGGAGGTCATCTCATATAAAAAGCTTCTCAGGCTCAAGGTAGTTCATCACATTAATTGATGATCATACCAAGGTATGTTGGTTTTATCTCTTCAAAGAAAAATTACGGTCTCAACCATCTTTTAAGATTTTCACTCCTTGGTAAGAAACCAATTCCAAACTACAATTTAAGTCTCACGGAATGATAATGGCACTGAGTACTTCAACAACACATTAGGTACCTACTTAGCCTCTATGGCATTATCCACTAGAGTTCTTGTCCTCATATACCACAACAAAAAGTATAGCAGAACAAAAAAATAGACATCTCCTAGAAGTTGCATGGGCCTTAGTGTTCACCATGCATGTCCCACAATACTCGTGGAACGAGAAAGTCTTGACGGCTTGTCACCTTATTAACCGTCTTCCCTCCAAAACTTTTCAAAATTGAACATCAATCTCATGTCTATATTTCACATATCCTGTGTTCCGTAGTGGCAAGTCTCTTCCCTTAAAAACCTTTGGGTGCATTGTCTTTGTTAATGACAGATCCCCACACAGGTTTAAAATTGATACACGGTATCATAAATGTGTATTTGTCGGATACTCTTCTACTCAGCATGGCTACAAAAGCTTTCTACTACCTAGTGTCGAGTCTCAGTTTCTATAGATGTCAGTTTTCAAGAAAGCATACATACGTTTCCCAGTCCTAGACCAATGGGGGGTTATGGGCCAAATATACTCAGTCTTCCTCCCAACCCTCCATTCTAGTATTTCGCCGTATGTTGGATGGAGCACTCTCTCTAGCTCATGCTTCACGGGGTAAATCCAGCAAACAAAATCCTCTCCACAAACACAACAAAGCTCTCAACAAACATCCTTTCAACAAAGCCCTCATCAAACATCCTCTCAACAAACCTTCCAACAAAGTCCTCGTCCTCAGCAAAGACCCACATAAAAATATAAGCTACTGGCCTACTCTCGCAAAAATAAGACTCAGGATAATGATGACTCCACTTCTCAGCATCCACAACCATTGAAGCTGATCCCTCTCCTGGAAAGAAAACCTGGCACTGAAGCCAGCAACAGTAATGCCTTGGAAAACCAGGAGCTTCCAGCACTCAATCTATCTATTGCCCTGAGAAAAGGTAAAGGGGCATGCACTTACCATCCCATATCTAATTTTGTCACCATTGACAACCTGTCCTTAGCTTTCTCAGGGTCTACAACGACCTTAACCACGGCCTTAATACCCAAATAGGAGAAGCACTTGTAGATTCTAATTGGAAAGCAGCATCCCAAGAGGAGATAAAGACACTGGAGGAAAATCATACGTGGGACATCGTAAGATTTTTAGACGGTAAGAAGCTAGTGGGTCGTAAATGTGTGTTCTCCATCAAGTTCAATTCTGATAGGAGCATTAGTAGATACAAAGCTGGATTGGTTGCTAAGAGCTTCACTCAACTACATGGGATTACCTACAGAGAAACTTTTGCTCTCGTGGCAAAGTTGAATTCTGTAAGAGTGCTGGTGTTATTAACAACATGTCTTGACTGGCCTCTTCTACACCTGGATGTAAAAATGCCTTCTTGAACAGTGATATGCATGAAGAAGTATACGTGGATACGCCACCAGGGTTTGAGAAGGACAGAGGCATGGTATATAAGCTGATTGATTGATTGATTGATATGTCTTACAAGAAAAACACAACCGGAAGCGAGTCATATTAATTTTGTACATTTATGATATAATTACCACTGAAGATGACCATAGTGAGATTAGGGTGTTAAGCGACTATCTTGCTAGCAGACTTGAAATGAAAGACTTGGATCCTCTACAATACATCCTTGGAATGTAAGTGGCAATAAATGCCTCTGGAATTGTTGTATCTCAAAGAAAGTATGTACTTTCTAAGAGAGATTGGTATGATGGGATATAGACCTGCTGACACGCCTATGGAGCCCAACAACGAGCCAAGGTGTGATGATGGAAACAAGGTGGACTAGAGACAATATCAACACCTGGCTGACAAACTTATTTATCTAGCCTATACTCGTCCAGATATTGCCTTTGATGTAAGTATAGTAAGCCAGTTTATGCACTCTTCCAGAGAAAGGCACTTGGACACCATGCATAGAATCTTACAGTACTTCAAAAAGACACCAGATAGGGGGCTCTTCCGGAAGAAGAGACAAAGAGATTGAGAAGTGTACACAAACGCAGACTGGACAGGCTCATCCTTGGACCGAAGGTCAACCTTAGGATATTGCACCTATGTGTGGGGCGACCTAGTCACCTGGTGAAGTAAAAAGAAACCCGCGGTTGCGCAGAGCATCATTGAGGCAGAATTCCGTACCTCGCATATAGAGTATGTTAAGGTATTTGGCAGAGGAAACTACCAGATGAGCTCAGGACATTCAGTGGAGTCCCTATAAAGCTCTATTATGGTAATAAGGTTGTGCTTAGTATTGCCTTCCATTCCAGTCTATCATGACCTGGCAAAGCATGTAGAGGTGGATCGCTATCTTATTCGAGAAAAAATCAACGGTGGAAACTTCTGTATGACATATATTCCAACCAAGCAACAAATAACTGATATCTTAACTAAATGTCTCCATAAGGCCAGCTTCGAAGACCTTGTCACAAAGCTGGAAATGACGAACATCTACATTCCAGCTTGAAGGGAGTTGTTAGAACATGTGGTTGATGGAACATAAGGTCATCACCACCTTTGTGTATACAAATTCGGGACAGAATTTCCTAAACAATCTTCTATCACATGACCTATCCGATAAAGTCATGTCATGTCATGCATATTCAGTTTTCTTTAGAATAATATATAGCTTGATCGTATTAGATACGATAGTAATTGATATATGGTACAAATAATGACACAAAAGATCATTTCCTTACAAATTTGGGTTAAATTGTGCACACATCTACTTGTCGAAGAAAGAGTTTTATCATGGAAAACATGTAAATTGCTTTAGCAGTTGCATTATGAAGTTTGTGCACGTACTCCTTATAGGAAAAATGAAAGTCAAAGAAAGCATGCAGTATAAAGTTTGTGCCCTTTTTATTCATAAGAAAAATGAAAGTCAAGGAACGCATACCACATAACGTTTGTGCACGTTATTAGTCATAAGAAAAACGAAAGTCAAGGAAAGTATACCATATAAAGTTTGTGCACGTAATTAACTCATAATAAAAATGAAAGTCAAAGAAAGCATACCATAAGTTCCTAAGTATAAGTACTTGTTTCCATAGACACGTCCTATTCGCGCCTCCCATCTTCCGTTATGATGATGCCTAACAATACCAAAAGTTCAAATTGGGGTTATGCATACAATTAATGTATGATTTTCTGTTTACAGAGTAACAAGTGGAAACAACAACGACAGGGTTACCTCATTGCGTTAGAGGCTCCTGTTTATGCGGAGTATGCAGATAAGCAACACTAGATAATGTAAATTAGATGTTATATGACCTAATTGAAAGTATGGATGTTTTTAATATATTGTTTATCTGTAGATGATATTGTGTATCGGTTTACGTGAAATGTATGATATGAGAGGTTATGGGCTCGGAGGGCTTGCTCGTGGATCGGCCCACGGCTGGGGCAGATCGACAGACACAAGTCCTAAAGAGAGGGTTTTGCTGAAAACTTCAAAAGGAACATCAGGTACACATATCCCATTTAGGTCATAAATTGGGACGTCACATGCCTATGTGGCCGGAGAAAATAACATAAATTCACCATTTTATTAAGTGTAGGGTCAACATGAATATAAGACTTATAACCTTAACTAAAAATCCAATAATAAAGACAACCCATGTATTACAACTATATAATACCCCGTCCGTCCCAACCTTGAAATTTTATTGGTAAATTTATGCGTTTACGTATAAAATAAACGTATAAAATAAACGTTTACGTATAAAATATTCAGTGTAGGATTAGAACTCCATCCGCCGGTTCACTCAAGCCCCAATAATGAAGACAACCCCTGTATTACAACTGTATAATGTCCTGAAAATATATTATTTTCTATTTTGGTTTGGCGTAAAGTATTGCAATATTTTCAAAAATAAGAATACATTATAATCAAAGTTTTCATACTACCCTTACAATTGTTAATTATATTAGTACTTAGAGCGTTCCTGGTGCACTAAGCTCCGCGTTTGCGCATGGTCCGATGAGGAACCGGATCGCTTCGCAATTTGATGTATGCATCCTTACCCGACAAGAGCCTCTTTCCGCAGCTCGAACGCAGTAACCCTACCAGTTGCTTTAAGGTCCTCTATCACTTATATTAGTACTTATATGATTATATTAGTACTTCCATGATTCTTCTACTTTATTCTAATTAACCAATTAAAAATAAAACATGAATAATAGTCAAAATAGTTTGATTTTAGGCAAAAATTAAACAATAATTTTCAGATTTGGGAAGTATAAATATATAAATAAAATGATCGAATCCTCCGATTTATATCTTCTTAGAACATCCAGAGAAAATATGGCTTCTAATTTGAAACCTGAAGAATAATTTTAAAAACAGTTATACTATTTTAATATCGGAAGCTGTATATTTATATTTGCTAAATTCCTACACTAACACACTAGTACACCGTATCTTTATTATTATGTCATATATGCAGGCACATATAGAGACGGGTCTCGCTGGAAACAAACTCTATATCCTTTGAGATGGAGGTATTGCTTACCTACCGCTCACCCTCTCTAGATCCTAACAGTAGCTTTTGATGTCGTTGACATATACTGGGTATTTCTTCTTGTTGTTGTAGAGTTGTCATTTAGTATTTTAATGTCTACATCCCTCGATAGACATAAGTTGTTAAAGCCTTACAGGACTAATCTTGAGACTGATTAATTAAGTATATAACAATAATTACATTACAACAAAGTAACAAACTCACTAATATAGCATATAAAAAATAGAAAAATGATGATAGATACAGTTCTTGGAATCATTTATGTAAACGAAAATGATTCGTACCTGGCAACTCCTCTATACTTAGAAACTCCTCTGGAAAATCCACTACTCTGCCGTCGTAAGGAGGCCAAGTACTCGTCCTTTGACAGCTTTTCCATTTCTTCAATTTCCTTTTTATATGTTTCAATCTGTAAATTTAGTATCTGTTTAGCACTAATTTGGACTCACCTAATAAAAAATTAAATAGCAGGAAAATTGCCCAGCTATTTACAAACTTGTTGAATCCTGTGTACAATCCCAGTAGTTACTCTAAAAAACGAAAACAAAAAAAAAAACAAATTGCACGCTCTTAGTGGGTGTTTTCGTTGGTGATGAACCCGGAAATTAGCTGCTGGATAGGACAAGTACTTCTACGTCAGTCAGCAACAGTCAACGTTGCTGGGCTTCATTGTTGGTCAAAGCTCAGTTCGGCTCGGCCAGTCCGATTCCACGCTTCCAAACTAACAAGCTAGCTCTGCCTAGATGGCAAGTTGCTCCACTTGGTCGTTGTCAGTTCAGCTCGGCCAAGACAAACATCCCAGTAAGTCAGCTCAGATTAACTAAGGGACGAAGGACAACACCCTTCAGTTCAGCACATCTAAGCAGACCAAGTCAGGGCTTACCCCGGACCAGCCCGGCAGCAGCGCCTAGATCTGCACCTCCCAGATCAGCTCGATAGTGCCCTCTTGACCAACATGGGACATGCTACCCCCACCTCGGTTTCCTAGCTGAACTGCTCAGGCAGCACCTCAGCTTGGCCACGGTACGCTGAGGTAGACTCCTGCCACCCAGCAATCTTGGCCTCGCAGCTTGACGCATGGCAACACGTGGCCATCATGCAGACCAGGACTGCCAGCAACGCAATCATTTGTTCCCACGTGTCTACCATGTATAGGAGAGCGGCCAACAACGTAGCCACATGTCGCCGCGTGGCAGCCATGCAAGCAAGGAATGCCACCCGAGCAGCCAAGTGTCATCACCACATCGCTCCTGGCCATGCAGTTTCCTACTTCGACAACTATAAAGAAACATTTTCTCAGCTGAAATGAGGTCCAATTTAAGCCCGTTTAGAGCTAATTCTCAACTCGTCCACACTAAATAGCCACTTTCTCAAAAGAAAGGCCTTATCAGGTTGCTCTAACCTTTACTTCCAGTATAAACTCATATAAATATGCCCAAAACTAACTTGAGCGTCGGCGGGTTTTCCCAGGGCATTAGCCCTGGGCCTCTAACGTTGTCTTCCCCTCGCGGGTTGCAGCTAAAAGCCGTAACAAGGTGCTAGCATCGTTATCTCTGGGTCACCTCTGATCCACCTGGTGGTGATCTGTCCTCATCATTCTGGTGCTAGATGGAGAGCCCTGAACCTTCGTCTCTTTCTAAATTACTCCTTAAAAGGCCTCTAGGCAATCAGCCTATTGTCTATCATAGAAAAGATGGATAAAAACAGCCGGCAAGAGGGCAGGAGGTCTTCGACCCCCCGAAGGCATCCGCGTTCAACTCGACCTTAGCCGGAGCAGGGCTCTCCAGGTCCAGCAGAATCATCAATTTCCGCTGCTGAATTCAGTTATGAGGAGCACGTAAGGGCTGTTCAATATGTGGCCCAAAATCCAAACGTGTTCCAGGTTGTGGTGAGAGAGATGAAAAGAAAAGCTCCAGATGTTGGGCCCCGTGAGGTCCTTCCTAGTGACTCTCCTTAGAGAAGAGAGCGCATGAAGTACTCCCCAACTCGTCCCCAATACTATCTTAAATCTCGGGATGAATTCATGGTTGAGGCCAGGCGTTCAGGTCGGCGACCTAGCCGCCAGCTATTCACGAATGAGCCTTTAGAAGCTCTGGCACACTACCTGAAACGCGCACAGAAAAGCACTGCAGCCACTTAAACGTGGCAGAGAAGTTGACAAGGTTGACAGGGACCAATCGTGTGAAAGACGCGCTGCTCTTAAGCGACTGAGAGGCCGATGTAAAGAAAGTGTGCCTCTGTTGGCCTCTAAGGCTCATATTTTATCCGTCATGAGGAGCGGAGGCCTAGCAAGAGATCCCAGACCTCTGACAGGTCCAATTCACAAAAGGGATCCATGACTGTACTGCCTTTTTCACCATGACATCAAGCACGATACAGAGGACTGCAGGCAGCTCACTATAGAAATTGAGCGCCTAATCGAGTTAGGCTACTTGCAACGCTACTACAACCCAATGTCATGGTTGTCTAACAGGCTAGATATGACCCGGCCTCATCCTGACGAAAGATGCCGGCCTGATTATCGTCGCCTGAGGATAAAGACCCAGACATGGCTGGGTAGATACAGCGTAGCGCTAAACGTATAAAGTTGATCCAGACAGGTCGGCCTTAAGAAAGCCCGCGGGTAGCGAAGAGGGTCACCTCGACTGACCCTAAGGTAGTTTTGTGGATAGGCCGAGGTAAGTAATTTTCTGTATAGACGAGTTTCTAGGACTGCCTAGCTTGGTCGGCAGACGTGCCAGCCTGAAAGCCAAAAGTCCAAGCACTCGGCATGTATTCAAACTTTGTAATGTACATTACTGAAATGAAAAAGCCAATATTGTCCAGTATTTGTTGTTGCGCTGCTCAGATACGGTGTATTCAGGTCAGCTCGACAGAATATTCTATTCAGCGCTCCTCAACCCTCTCCGATGTGCCCAACTTCCCATGTCGAAACTCAATTATTAAGCTTTTGCCTTATAGTTCATAAGGAGATTCAAGTGGAACGCGAAAAGTTTTTTGTCTACCTAACTTCCGCTTTATGGTTTATAACAGAACTTAGGATGCGACAAGTTTTGCGCCTAGCCGATTTTTGCCTTATGGCTCATAGAGGAATTTGGGACACGGAAAGTTTCGCACCTGCCTGACTTCCATCTTATGGCTTATGAGACTAAGGATACAACGGATCTCGCACCTGACCACCAGAAAGGTGACCTTGGCCTTAAGGTTAATCAGGGGTTCATTTCGGCGCATTTGACCGCCCTACGGTGAGCCTTGGCCTTGTGGTTAAACAGGGGTTCAGCTCGGTACATTAGTCCGCTGCTTTATGGTATTAAGTGGACCCCGAACGCGACAGGTCTCATGCCTCTGGAAAGATAACCTAAGTGGTCACCTCAGAAAAATGACATAAGTGGTCACACCCGTCCTCTATCTTATGGTTTTAAGGGGACTCCGGACGTGACAAGTTTCGTGTCTCCAGAAAAATGACCTAAGCGGTCACATCCGTCCTCTGCCTTATGGTTTTAAGGAGACTCCGGATGTGACAGGTTTCGTGCCTCTAAAAAAATGACCTAAATGGTCATACTTGTCCTCTGCCTAATGGTTTTAAGGGGACCCCGGACGTGACAGGTTTTGTGCCTCCGGAAGAATGACCTAAGTGGTCACATCCGTCCTCTGCCTCATGGTTTTAAGGGGACCCCGGACGCGACAGGTTTCATGCCTCCGAAAAAATGACCTAAGTGGTCACCTCAGTCCTCTGCCTTGCGGTTTGAAAGGGATTCACATCAGCTGTTACAAGGATGACCTCGGCAGTAGTGTGCACAGGCTCTCACCTCAGAAAATCAGTCTACCTTTGACTTTCAAGGAGACTTGAAATGCAGAAGACCTCTCGAAGATGTGCTGACCTGCATTCCCTAAGCAGGTTTACCTCGGCTGGTTTCATCTCGGTTGGATTCACCTCGACATCCTTGGTCAATTTGAACAAGGATTTCCAGCTCAGCCTGACAATGTAACAGGCTCATCTCTTACCTAAATTCTTAAGCTAGCTCTGCCTAGCAAGATAACAGGTTTATTTCTATTCAGATTTTCAAGTTCTGCTCATTATTTTAACGGGTTACAAGTTTGTTAATGCCATACTTGACTGCTTGAACTTCTAAGTTCATTGAGCACAAGAAAGCCAAAATTCATATAAGTAAGATGATTTGCAAAGACAAAGATGAAGGCAAATAGATATCTATTGATGGAGTCAAAAATTACAAAGTTTGCTCAGCTCATGCCTATCTAAGTAGAAAGGAAGCTATGTCTACTCTTCAGTATCCTTCAGATCGGCCCCGCTCTTGAATTGTTGGAAATGTGCCTCGAACTCAAGCTCTACAACAGAATTATACAGCTGAGTAATTCGAGGACTCCTTTGTCCAGCTGGGGGCAATACCTCCGAGCAGACATCAATTGCCTTCGTCTGGCCCATCTCTATAATAGAGCTCTGCACAAGTACTATGTTCTCTTCAAAGAATTCTGACTGTTTGAATTCAGCCATTGCCTCTGCTCTCGCATCTGCAACTTGTTGCTTGACTGAGTGAGACAATTGAGTCAGTTGCTGCTCCAAACCTTTTTTGCTATTCAGTGCAGCCTCCAGTTCCTTCTGCAGAGACTCTATTTGTGACAGCGCTTGAGTTGAAGAAAGCACCAGGTCAACTACTTTGTCCTGCAGCTTATCCACCTTGGAATTGGAAGTTGCCAGCAGTAAATCAGCTTCTTCCTTCCCCTCTCAAAGTGAGGCATTCTCTGGCTTTAATAAGGAGTTCTTCGACTTCAAGCTTGTCACCTCTTTGACCAATGCTTCATTAAGCTGAGCAAGTTCCTCGCATTTTTGGTTCTCAGCCTTGAAGACTCCCCCTAGCTCATCTGTTCTCGAAATAAACTCAAGATGCTGAGCTCGAACCTGCTCAATGGTAGAGCAAAGTTATAAAATTTGCAGCAAAGCAATATCTATCCTTTAAGGAGAACCATTTACCAAGGTCATGTTGCTCTGTAAAGAAGTATAAAGTTTTTCCACTTCATGGCCTTGAGCTCCCGACGATCGGCAGGAAGAACTGACAAATTGTTTAATCTTTGAGCCACGGCATTGTCAACCACTGAATCCATCTCTGTAAATTTCCCAAGCACCAACCTCGACACCCTTGGTTGCTGAGCTGAAGTCAACTCTACTACGGCGGACGGGCCTCCACTTTGGCGTATTTTCTTTGGCTACAAGCTCGGACCTGCTATCGTGTCTGTCGATTGTTCTGGCTCAACAAAGGCAGGAATCCAAGGAAGAGTTTGAGAAGCAGCCTCACCCAACTCTTCCAAAACTGGCAGTGCTAGAAAAAATCCAACAATCAAGATTATGATTGAATCCTGAGAGTGTTGAAAAGCAAGAAACAAAATCTAAACAAGTACCAGGCTCAGCAGGCACAAACTCAACAGGGTCAGGCAGATCACCGTCAGCTTGATCTTCAAAGGTCCCAGCAGTATGCTCTGCCCTAGTAGCCTCTTCCAATGGGGTTTTAGCTTCAGCAAGGACAGGCTCTGCTACAGGCTCTACCACAGGCTCCGTCCTTGGTCTTTTGACCCGCTTACGGGACACAGCTTCTGCTATCCGGGTTGCAAGCCCACTGCCCCCAGGTGCCATTGGACATGCGTAAATACCAGAATTATTAACGTCTTAATAACGAAGGGATCCGCTCAAGAACTGTACAAGCAGACAAGACCTACCCTTAACAATATCTAGGCTCGCTTGGTCAAGTGCTTGAAAACTTGGACCTGAAGCTAAGTGACCCAGGTCGGCCGCCTCTAGGACTTATCTGTCCATCCTCTGCCAGTCAATAACTGCAGATAGATTCTACAGACTTGATGCTTCTTCACAGAATTCTTGGCTCGACCTCAAGTTGTTCACCTTGCCCGACTTCCAGATGTCCAAGTCAGGCAAGCCTTCTTTCTTGATATAGAAAAACTGACCCTTCCAATTCTTGGTAAAGGTCGGTATTTTCACAGCAAAATTACACTCGCTGTTGGAGACTAGCTTGCTAAAATAGTACCAACTATCTGAGGATTTGCACAAGAAAATCCCCCTGAAGGTCCTAAGGTCAAACTTAGACAACGCTCACGAAGAGAAGAAAACAAATGATAGCTTTCAGGCCATTGAGCTTAATCTGGGGCAGCCTTAGCCTATAAAACTCTAGAATCAATCTTAAAGGCTCAGGGATAGGCAGGCAAAAACCTAACCTAAAATACTCCTCATAAACTGCTTCATAGCTCTCTAGAAGGTCATATGCAGTCTGACCAGGTAGAGGCAACGGAGGACTAAAGGAATTCTGATTTATTTTGTATACCTCGCAGATGCGAGTGAGATCTGCAGCAGTCAAAGTGCAGGCAGCTTCCTGCCCTTGAGCAGAAGAAGGCCCCCTATAAACTACCCCAAAAGAAGGAGGAGGAGAAGTTCCATGCAGAGCAGTAGAATTCGCAACTGCCGAAGCAGGGGCAACTTTCTCCTACTCCGGCGAAGAGTCTGTCAGAGCAATAGCTCTGCTAGGCTCAGCACCCCTGCTGGGCCTAGCAAGACTCACAGCAACCTTACGCAGCCTCTGAAGAGGACGAGCGTCGTTGCTGGAAGCTGTTCTCTCTGACGAAGACGAGGAATTATCATTCCCTGCGTCGTCACCAGCATAAGAAGCAGCCTCAGAAATGTTATGAGAATCAGCAGAAAAAGAAGAAATAACGGCTATGGTGAAAGGAAGAACTTACAGGTGAAGAGGAGGAGGAAACTAACGGAGGAAGAAGAAACACAGAATAGGCGGAGAGATTCAAATGAAACGAAGTGAATTTCAAAAACCGCCGGCAGATGCTTTTCTAGCCCTTGCTCATAAATCCATATGACTCCTCGCAAAGCCTGCTATTAAAAACCCTCAACTGTCAGACATATAATGATTGACGCTTCGGAATCTGCACCAGCGTCACTTTTTTCATTAATTACTTAACATTGCCCAATCAGAAGCGGACACGTCAACACCTCAGCTGAGCAGCGCACCTGGGTCATAATAGATTAGCCTATCCCTGCTAGTTAGCTCGGCCAGCCTAATCCAGGAGCATGTGATGAACCCGGAAATTAGCTTCTGGACACGACAAGTATTTTTCCGCCAGTCAGCAACCGTCAACGTTGCTGGGCTCCACTGTTGGTCAAAGCTCAGGTCGGCTTAACCAGTCCAATTCTACCTTTCCGAACTAACAGGCTAGCTCTGCCTAGATGGCAAGTTACTCCACTTGGTCGTGGTCAGTTTAGCTCGACCAAGACAAACATCCCAGTAAGTTTGCTCTGATTAACTAAGGGGCGAAGGACAGCACCCTTCAGTTCAGCCCAGCTAAAGGACGTGAGCAGACCAAGTCAGGGCTTACCCCAGATCAGTCCAGCAGTAACGCCTAGATCGGCACCTCCAGATCAGCTCGGCAGTGCCCTCTTGACCAACATGGGACATGTTACCACTACCTCAGTTTCCTAGGTGAATTGCTCAGGCAACACCTCAGCTCGGCCACGGTATGCTGAGGCAGACTCCTGCCACCCAGCAACCTTGGCCTTGCAGCTTGACGCGTGGCAACTTATGGCCATCATGCAGACCGAGACTGCCAGCAACGCAGTCATCTATTCCCACGTGTCTGCCATGTAGAGGAGAGCGGCCAGCAGCGTAGCCACCTGTCGCCGTGTGGCAGCCATGCAAGCAAGGAATACCACCCGAGCAACCAAGTGTCATCACCACACCGCTCCTGGCCATGCAGTTTCCTACTTCGACAACTATAAAGAAGTACTTTCTCAGCAGAAGCAAGTGAGGTCCAATTTAAGCCCGTTTAGAGCTAATTCTTAGCTCGTCTACACTAAATAGCCACTTTCTCAAAAGAAAGGCCTTATCAGGTCGCTCTAACCTTTACCTCCAGCATAAACTTATAGAAATATGCCCAAAACTGACTTGAGCGTTGAAGGGTTTTGTCCAGGACATTAGCCCTGGGCCTCTAACGTTGTCTTCCCCTCGCGGGTTGCAGCCAAAAGCCATAACAAGGTGCTAGCGGCATTATCTCCGGGTCACCTCTGATCCATCTGGTGGAGATCCGCCCTCATCAGTTTAAGTATGTTGAAGTCAAACAAAATCCAGATTCTCTATCATCTGAATTTTCGTTATGGGTCCACAGAAAAATTTTCGTTATGTGTCAACAGAAAACAACCTCAGTGTGTTATGTACATCCGACCCTCCATACCCCGTCACAGACAGGAACCTCTAAGACAACAAAGTAATGTTGTTATTGTTGTTGTATCATTTTTTCGGTGTGACAAAATTCATAAAAGAGAAAGTCAAACAAATCTATACCCATTTCATTATATAAACATGGGTAGCTTTTTTATTATTATTTTTGTGAAATTGTAATATGTAGTTCTTGTATGTTCGTTCAAGCATGACGATGACCAACTGACCGAACACATCTGTCCCTCAGCACAGTAAGGAGGTAGTGTAGTGAATTGGATTTACCTTATTCTTATTAGGTATGACTACTATACAATAGTTACACCATAGAATCTCTCATATTCTTACAATATTTAATAGATTAAAAAGGAAAAATCGGAATAAAGTTTATTAAATTAAGTTAAAACCCCTACGCAAAGATCCCACAAATCCACAAAAATTATTTCAACTTTTACAACCTTTTGACATATTTTAAAATGTTTGGAAAGAGGACGGACCTTGGAGCAACTGGTAAGGTTGCTGTTTTGTGACATTCAGGTCATGGGTTCGAGCCGGAGAAACAGCCTCTTACACAAAGCGTTGGATAAGGCTGCGTACATCAGATTGCAAAGTGATCTGGCTCCTTCCCGGACCCTGCGCAAACGCGGAAGTCTAATGCACCGAAAACGCTCTTTTGAGGGTGGCCCTCGGAGCAACTGGTAAGGTTGATGCTTTATGACTTTGAGCTCACGGGTTCGAGCTGGGAAAACAGCCTCTTGCATAAAGCGTAGGGTAAGGCTGCATAGATTAGATCGCAAAGCTATCTGGCCCCTCTCCGGACTCTGCGCAAACGCGGGAGTCTAATGCATATGAAACGCGCTTTTCAGAGCGGACCTTGGAGCAACTGATAAGGTTGCTGCTTTGTGACTTTGAGGTCATGGGTTCGAGTACAGAAACAGCCCTCTTACAAAAAAAAAGTGTAGGGTAAGGTTGCGTACATCAGATCACGAAGTAATCCGGTCCATCTTCAGACCCTGCACAAAAGCGGGAGTCTAACGCATCGGGAACGGCTTCTTAAGGGCGGATCTTGGAGCAACTGGTAAGGTTGTTGTTTTATGGCCTTGAAGTCATGGGTTCGAGCTGCGAAAACACCCTCTTGCACAAAAAAAGTATAAAATAAGACTGCGTATATCAGATCACGAAACGATCCGGTCCCTCTTCAGATCATAAACGCTGGAGCCTAATGGATAGGAAACGTCCTTTCAAAATGCTTTGGAAAATTTTAAAGAAACTGTTATTCGTTGGTTGTTAACTAACGCAACAAAGTTTATAAAATATATTTTGCCCTGGTGTATTGATAATAGCTTCTTTCCTTGCAATTTCATTTTCTTAGATGGTTGAAAGCATCGGGACTAGGTACTATAGTTACCACAGAAAAGTCTCCAAAATTTCAGTTACTTAAAATTGAGGTGGCGTTTGATTCTCACTTGAGTATCGAAATCAGAATCGGAATGAGTATGATAGGGTATGATTTTGGAGGATATGAGTTTGGACCTAAAAATGATAGTTGTTTGGTATTGAAGTGGGAATGAGTATGATAGACATTGATGGTGTTTGGAATGGATCGGAATTGAAATGAGTATCGAATGTGGATGGACGAAAAATTTGACCGGCCGGAATTGTCACCGGGCGGCGGCGGCGGACCAGGGCGGACCTGCAGCAGAAGACGGTCGCCGGCGGCGTTGACCAACCATACCCCTCATTCCTCCATATTGATAGACAGCTAGTATATCAAAAAACGATATCTATTACCAAATACTTGTATATCAAACTGAAACTCATACATCCTATTTCTCCAAACAAACAATTTCAATGGGTTTGAAAGAATCCAAACACATTCCCTCATTCCTAAACCCCCGACCAAACACCACCTGAGATTCGTACCTATGCTGAAGTGGCCATCTGAAATGGTTTATAGCCGAAACTATTCTTACCAGAAAAAACAGAAGGAGAAAATAGAACAAATAGATAGGGAAAAGTGTGTCTATATATATATATATGTATATGTATATATATATTACTTGTGTGCATACATACACATATACACAAAAACAAATATGAATTGTTTTTCCTTATGTCATGAGAGAAAAATGGAGGAGTTTAAGTACCGGAAAGTTGAGTGTAGTGGTAGGACCCCAATATTTAAGAGCCGCAAGATCGTAAGTCCGAGCAGCAGCTTCCTGGTGATCGTATGCCCCTGCATTCATTATTCATTATGATTATTATATATTCACACCCACAACCTCAAAATCAATAATCCTACCTTCCAAGTCCTTTGCGTACCAATTCAATCTTGATCCTACCTTTTCTTTAAAATTTTCTTGATTAAAACAAGGTGTTCTTGTCTCATAAGCCAATAACTTGTAAATGCCAGGTCAACAATTTTGGGCTTAAGGGGTCAACAACAGAATAATGTTGAAAACTCAAATGATAATGAGACAAGAATCTCATGACATCATCTACGACCTTTCTTTACCTCGTGTAAAATATTTGCTAATATCTAGACACTTGCAACGTTGGGTTTTTGTTCAGTACCGTAGAGGGACTTGAAACATAACATTGTACTCAAGCAAAATATGAAATCCCTCACTCCCGGGCCCACCGTCCCAGCTCCAAGGAAAATATATGGAAGATGTAAATCAGGAGTCCAGCGGCCTCTTAAATCGGATGAGATCTTATGCAATGATACACACAAGGTGTTCTCCCGCAAACCATGCCTTCGACCTAGCATCAGATGAACATCTACACTGTGCGTGTCCCTAGAATCGAACTCTTGACCTCTTGAGGCAAATCTCAACCCAAGTACCAACTGAACTATGTCATGGAGCCACTTGAAACATTGTCCTGACCATATAGAATGCTAGAAAAACCTATATGCCGTACAGAAAAAAACCTATATGATGCTTAAATGAAGTAGATTTTTCGTTTTAATCCAACCGTTGAATTATCCCAAGATATTGCAGTCCGAAGATTCAGAAGTATTCATACAACAGTGTACAACGCTAAATACAACTAGGGGTGGCAATTTCAGACACGACACGAAACACGACCCGAACCTGACACGAATTTTCACGGGTATGGGTATGACCTTGGCGGGTTTCGTGTACAAATCAGGTAAGACCTGAAAAATACCCACTAACAGCGGGTCGTGTTCGGGTATACCCGCGGGTACCCGTTTATACCCGTTTATACACGAAATTTAAAAAATATATTTTAAATAAAATTTATAATTAATAAAAAATAAAATTTTCCAAAAAAAAGACTACCGCGCTAATAAGTAACCCTATTCGGTTCCCCCTTCCTCCATTCCCAAATCCCATTTTTTTAATCTATTATTGCATAATCAAGTGATTTGCGTTTAGATGACCTTGTATCAGTAGTCGTTTAAGTACATGAAACCTGAAAAATGAATGAAACCTGAAATTAGTTGAAAAATACATGAAATGACATGTACACGCCTTGAAATATTTGTACTTGTCAAGTTCGTGGGTATACCCGATACATGACACGAAACCTGACATGTACGGATTTGGGTATCTACATACATACACGCGAAGCAAACGGGTAAGGTATGGGTATGACACTTTGATACACGAAACCCGAAAAACACAAAACACGAAACACGATACACGACCTGTTTGACACCCCTAAATACAACCACAACATTACCTCATTGCTCAAAGTCTCCTGTCTATGGCGGGATATGGGGGTCGGATGTATGCAACCATACCGATGTGTTAGATACATACATAGGTTATCTCCGGATGACCCATAATGAAAATTGCGTCAAGCTGTCGATCAACTGCTACTTCAAAATATAAAAAACGCATCTAATTTATTGAGTCATTTTTTTTATTCTATCATATTCCAAAGTCAATGAAGAATATGACCCTGATTCTATTGGAAATAGAGAGCAGTGTACAACGTTAAATGCTTTGATAAAAAGAAAAGAGGTTTAGTGAATTTTTTACTTTGTGTCACGGTGACACTGTAAATACAGCAGAATGAAAAAAAAATTAACAACTCAATAAATATGAAAGTAGGAACGTTGAAAAAAAATCAAATTTCCATAGAAACTTATATGCAGACAAAAAGCTTACCCAAGTAGACTAGCAGCATCGGCAAAAGCAATTGCGAACGTGGCAAGCGACAGAGATTGAGTTTCAAGAATTTAAAAAGAAAATGAGTCAGCCAGAAAGCATATTAGATCAAAACAGGGAATAAATGAGATAAACTAATAAAGTAAAATAATGCAGATCTCCCTGATTTTACAATATTATTTTACAAAGGAAATACAGAATAATCAAACAAATAGAATAAAAAAGGTAAGAAATAAACATTTTTAATGTAAAAAACATAGATAAGAAAGAAGAGTTAAGAGTGTCACTTTGTCGCCCTTTTTTATTCTGAATGCTATTCCATGTAGTCTTGTCCCATAGATGTGCTTCAAATCTTCCTGTCCATCTATGCCTGCATATGCAAATAATTTCACCACCCAAAATGTCATGCATGCAATTAAAATCAGTATTTCTATCTTCAAAAATATTGAATTATTCAGCATCCCCATGCTGTCTTGTTATTCTTGCTTTCTTTTTGGTGTGAGAATATTGTCTCACATTGGACAATTTGAGATAAAATACATGGGTTAATTTGAGATAAAATACATGCGTTATATAAGGATGAGGTACCGCTACCCATTGCCTTAAGGTTTTGAGTGGATATAAGTCTCACCTCATGTAAGCCCAAGTTTTAACATGGTATCAGAACCAGTTTTAAAAAAATGTGGACTCACGCCATTTATTATCTCTCCTCACCCAAGTCCAAATGTTCATGACTGGCTTGTGGTTTGTGATTGAGGGGGTTCTAAGACGCATGTGTATATCAAGCCACGTTAGCCATGTGCGGACGGGTGTTGAAGATATTGGGACAATTTGAGACAAAATACATAAGTTATATAAAGATGAGGTATCACCATCTATTTTCTTAAAGTTTTGAGTGGATATGCGTCTCACCATGTAAGTCTGAGTTTCTAACACTTATTTTTTTTATACCTTATGTTGTTTCATTAAAAAAAATGTAAATATAACAGTTAGAACATATATGAGTAAGTTACCAGTATAAAAGGATGTGACATCTCATTTTTTCAATAAAAAAAGAGTCTTTTTTATGTGAGAGAGAAAAAAAAAAAAAACAGACAAAATCAAAGGTAACTCTGGGGTCTGTACTAAAAACTTTGTTTCATCACCTGGTGACACCTCTGTAAATGGAGGTTCTTCTTGCTGAAGAGGAAGTGTCAGCATTGATGACGTGTGATTGGGTTTGGAGATCCACCATTCTCTTGCCTCTGTTGCTGCGCTTGCTTCTGCTCCTGGGCTTAGGTGGAGAAGTACCAATAGACTCGATGCATGATGATGATGATGAAGAACATGGAGATGGAGACCTCTTCATTTTGAAGTTCTATTTTTTTGGTCCTGTTTTTTGCCAAGTGATAAAGCACCACCAGATGGGCTAAAGGGTGAAAAAATTGATGAAAAAACAAGGCGGGTTGGTGTAGTATCAAGGAGGGTAAATGAAATTAAAGTGCTACAATTTGTTTGGCTACCAAAGTTGTTCATCAAATTGATGAGAGAGAAGGGCATTAGAGTGAGATAAATACTAGTGTTCTAGAGAAGAGGGAGTAGCAGAAGAAACCCATTGCTTGGGAAAATGTGTTACAGAAAGGGTTGAAGGAGTTAATATGCATTAACCAAGTTGGTCAATGTTTGGTTAGCAAAACTAGAGTTAATTAAGTGTTCCAACACTTGTCAATGTGTTTCAGCCATGCACGGCCGATGTGTCTTTCTTCCAACTAAGCATTTCTAGCTAATTTCTACACGTATCCTCGTCTCTACTTTGTACTATCGGATTTATACACACGCACACAAACTATTACCCGTCCTAGGTACGGATATTAGTTTAAATACTAAGATACATAAAATATGATCCTTAGATTTCAATTTTATGTTTGTACTGATAAAATTTTATTACTGATCAAGAGGACTCATTAAAGAAAAATTTTTAATTTAGTGATAGTGAAATGAGTTAAAATTTTCTGTTACATATAGATAGTTACAAATTAATATCATATGAAATGTCTATAGTGACTCGCGTGTATTCATGGCGACTAGATGGTAACTCACCATCCAAGCTGCTTCGGTTGTAACGCAGCAAAGGAACTCGTTGCTCATTTTTGGAGTGATGCGATCGCATTCCTAAAGGCTTTTTAACATTTGACACAGGCACGGTGTGAAATATCTTGTCTTTGCCTCTCGCATCCCCTATGAACTCATCTTTAGGCCTGGATGATTGTTCTTGGGACCTTTCCCTTTCCCTTGATGGTCGTAAGGGGCGTCTTCATCTATGTATGCAATCTCTAAGGCTTTACCTTTTAGTCTTTTGACCATAACTTCGAAAACACCCAAATTTTCAGCAACATAATGCATGTTTTGTTCATTCTCCTCTTAGGTGATTCCTTGAACAGTAGTTGAACACCCCACCTGTTAGTTGAAGGCCTGCTTCGGTGGACGGTTGGGACCGTCTATTTGCTTCCAACAATGAGAAGATTTCTCACCTTCATGTTGGGTGTTTTTACCCATTTAAACAGAAAGTTATGTGAACTTTAACAAAGAAAATGTGAGCTAAAGCCTGCTTGGCCCCTCCTATAGCGCCAGATGATGAAGCCAGTGTTAGACCGTGCACCTGCAATAAACACTAGAGGGGGATGAATAGTGGTTAACGGAAATTACACTACTACCCTTAATTAAAATCCCCTTTGAAAATAGAATCTGAGACTATCTCAGATTCAGAACCTGTTTTTGAAAAATTCAAAATCAGTGTACACAACTCCACAAATTATAAAAATTTTCAGAACTCAACTTCATTGTCTTCACAAGACTTTGTCCCAAAATCAGATAAAACTAAGATCGTTTGGCCCTTCCAACAAATAAAAAGATTCAGATGGTCAATCTGAACAGAATTGGACAAATGTTGCTGAAATTAAAAAACGTGTTTCTCTTTGAATACTTAACCAAAAAGGTTGATCTTTATGTCAAAACACTCCTTAGGATGTCTAGTTTATGTTTCCAAAAGGCTCTGACCTTAAACAATTCTTGGTTAAAACAGAATTCAAGTTTTCTCAAAACTGGTCAGGTTGCAGCCAGATTAGAGCAGTTATTTTGCAACAACTGAAAGGCTAACTTTCCCATGCTCAAATCAAGTGATTCTTGTTGCAAATGAAAGATAACAGTCTGAAGTATAACTTTACCAAAAATCACGACTTTTGAAAGTATTTTGCTATTTTTTCAAAACGTGAGAAATTATGTGAAATCTACAGTGAAAAAGGGGTAGAAAACAGAAAAATATAAAGAAGACAAGAACACCAAGGATTTATCCTGGTTCGGTCAATATGACCTACTCCAGTCCCAAGGAACACCTTTTCTTGGATTTCACGATGGTATGAACCAAATTACAACAAGAATCAAGCTTGATCCTTGGGTTAAACACCAACTCTATTCAAGACTTAGATGAACACCTCTATGCAACTTTTGGTTGCAACACTTCTATCACCTATTGATGTAGCCTTACAGATTTGGGTAATCAATCTTACAAATGAGACACAAGAAGCTTGTAGCTCTACAACAAATATCACAAGAACACATTGGCTACAAAGAATGAAACAAGAATGAAGAGAAGAAGATAGCAAGACAATTCAATTATTGCTTTCAAGTGTGTGTTCTTCTTCTCCACCTTTGCCTTCTATTTATAGGGTGAAATGAGCCTTGGAGATAAGAACTCCAATGTGTCACCATCTTCATCATCAACGCTTAAGTGTCTTCATATCATTGGTTGGCCTTGTACACTTGGCAAAATAAACAACACAATTGGTCCACCTTGGACACTTGTATGGCCGATTTTTCCACCTTGAAAAATGACTTGGAAATTGCTTGACAAATGAAGATAATAGCAAGGGATAATATGGCATAATTCTCCACTACCCCTCAACTTCTAGCCATGAGAATAGGCATGTGATGGCTGAACAATTCAAACAAAAAATCAGCTCCAACTTAACCTCACTAGCCGTTGGTTTTGAATGTAGAATTTCCAAGTTGGCAATTTTGCCAACTAGCTTCTTTTTGGTTGGTCCACTTGTCACCAAGCCATAAAATGAGTACATCATCATATCCACCTGTACATACACGTTTTTCAACCCATATATATGTATATCAACTCAGATTTTTGAAGGAGAAATCAACAAATAATAGTTGACAAGATTATGTCAACATATAATACCAAAATTTCTACTATTTGTTCTTGTATGTTGTGATCATTTTCGCACCTTTAGCACCTTTAAATTCTATGCAAAATGATGATTTATATCCTCCAATAACATATAGAAGAGGGTCTTCAAGAAAGAAATAGAATGTGATATTACACCTCGTCACATATCCCGCTACTGTCGATAATATCATCAAATAGAGAAATGATAGAAAATCACAAAATAATCTTCAATATAATTATCAATGAACTCCAGAATGAAGATAATAACATACTCAAGAGATTCCTTGATTAAAAATATCGAAATTACCGTCAGGGGTAAATTGACCAAAATGCCCCTAGTGAGAGAAAACTCCAGAAATGACCCAGATGGTCAGAAATAGATACAATAACATCTTTGTCATGATAAATGACATGAGAATAAGTCATTGAAACATTTCCACCATATCATGTTCCTACAAAACTCAAAATACCAATTTTGTCATTTTTAGTAAGTTGTAGAAACTTCTAAGGCACATTAGTCACAATGCATTTATAATTATTAAAAACACATAATATAAACATATATAAATCATGTAGAAAACAACCACTTTATCACATTTTAGAAAAACATATCTAAAGACCCTAGACATCGATCGATCGAAGTGTCTCAGCTTCAGAGATCAATGTCTCGTAGTGAGTTTCAGAGTTTGTCTCTGACCTACATCGATCGATCGAAGTGAGGGTTCGATGTACATCGATCAATCGAAGTACAACAACCTAAGAGATCGATGTCATTTTTCTTAACTCTTTCAACTCTTAATCATTTATAACAATATGTGTGACATTTTTAAGTATTTACCAATTAAAATCATGACCTTGAAAATTATCCAAACATATTTCTCAACATTCTCCCCCTTTTGGATGATTTTCAAAATTTTTTAACATGATTTTAATGTCACAGCTCTTTAACAATTATTTATCACATATTTACCAATTTTATACCAATTGAATTGTTTTGAAAACCTCACAAATTACCAATTGTTTCATCAATTCTATACTAATTGTTTTCAAACTCTCAAATCTCATGTTTTTAACAAATATATTCATATGCTCCCCCTTAACTTATACTCTCCTCCTTAACCTATGCTCAAAACTTATACCAATTGAAACTTAGCACATTATTCAACTCAAAAAACAATAAATCATGACTTATCAACTAATACCAACTAAAATCATGTTTTTATTCTATCTCCCCCTTTATTTTGCAAATCATGCAAAAGATAATACTATGCAATAGTATCGTAAGTCATCATACCTAACTTAGCTCGTAAGTTTCAAAAGTGGCTTGATTAAAGGGTTTGGTGAAGATGTCAGCTATTTGATGATCAGTTCTTACATGATCTATGGTTATATCTCCATTTTGAACATGATCTCGAAGAAAATGGTACATTACCTCAATGTATTTGGCCTTAGAATGAAGTACCAGATTCTGAGAAAGATTGATCGTACTCGTGCTATTACAGAAAATTAGAATCTTATTCATTATAATGCCAAAATCACTAAGTTGTTGTTTAAGCCAAAGTATTTGGGTAGTACATAAGCTTAAGGCTATATACTTGGCTTCGGTGGTAGAAAGAGCTACACTAGCTTGCTTTGTAGAAAACCAAAAGATCAAGTTGGTTCCTATGAATTGACATGTACCGCTAGTGGATTTTATATCTAACTTGCAACCACCATAATCATTATCACTATAAGCATACAGTTCCAACTTAGCATTTCTATCATACCAAAGTCCTAAGTGAGGTGTGTGTTCAAGATATCTAAAGATCTTTTTCACTGCATTGTAATGAGATACCTTGGGACAAGATTGAAACCTAGCTCACATATACACACTAAACATGATGTCAGGTCTTGATGCAGTTAAAGATAACAATGAGCCAATCATAGACCTATAAAGCGTGTCATCAAAAAGTTTACCATTTTTATCTTTGTCTAGTTTGGTGCTAACACTCATAGGGGTAGGTGTTGGTTTCAACTCTTCAAAGTCAAACTTCTTAATCATATCATTGACATATTTAAGTTGGCTAATGTGGATTCCTTGAGGGGTTTGTTTGATTTGAAGTCCTAAAAAATAATTCAACTCTCCTACCATTGACATTTCAAATTCCGACTTCATACACTCTTCGAAGTCTTTTACTAAGGTAGGGTTGGTTGATCCAAAGATTATATCATCTACATATATTTGAACTATTAACAAATCATTATCTTTTCTTTTTAGAAATAATGTGTTGTCTATGGTCCCCCTTTGATAATTATTTACAATAAGAAAGTTTGCAAATCTATCATACCAAGCTCGTGGAGCTTGTTTCAAACCATATAAAGCTTTCTTAAGCTTGTATACATGGTTAGGATTCTTTGGATCTTTGAATCCAGGGGGTTGTTTGACAAACACTTCTTCTTGGATGTGTCCATTCAAGAACGCACTCTTGACATCTATTTGGAAGAGATTAATGTTGCTTAGACTTGCAATCATAAGTAACAATCTAATTTCTTCTAGCCGTGCAACGGGTGCAAAGGTTTCTTCATAATCTATTCCTTCTGGTTGATTATAACCTTGTGTGAATAACCTAGCCTTATTTCGTGTGATGTTTCCTTGTTCATCCATTTTATTTCTAAAGACCCATTTGGTTCCTATTGTAGACTTGTTTTCAGGTTTAGTAACTAAGTCCCACACATTGTTCCTTGTAAATTGATTCAATTCCTCATGCATGGAGTCTATCCATGATATATCACCTTAGCCTTCTTTAACATTCTTAGGTTTTAAGTGTGAGATTAAGCTATGTTATTCAGGTTGACTTATGTTTCTACGTGTTCTAACCCCAACACTTGGATCCCCAATGATTAACTCTTTAGGGTGTTTATGTTTATCTTTTATAAGCCACCAATTCCTAGGTTGACTAGGTTCACCCTCATTTTGTTCAAATGTTTCATTAGTATGAACATTGTCGTATACAATTGGATCATCTTGCAAGTTATTTGTATTATCTTCCAATTGCAAAATTTCTTTATTTATTTCATCTAAGGGTTCATTCATGTCTTGTTCAGGGGGAGTTGTTTCTAGATGATCAAGTACAGGCTCAAGTAATACATCATCATCATCAAACATATTTTCAACATTATTTTCTTGTTTATGTTGAGTTTTATCATCTACTTCAAAACATACATTTTCATTGAATTTCACATGTATAGATTCAATTGTCTTTCTAGATGCAGGATTATAACACCTATATGCTCTTGAATTCGTTGAATGACCAACAAATATGCATTCAATAGACTTTTGTTCATACTTGTCTAGGTTATCTTCAGTATTGAGTACAAAACATTTACATCCAAATATTCTGAGATAATCTACCTTAGGTTGTCTATTGTTTAACAATTCGTAAGGTGTTTTATTTAATTTCTTTCTAGTAAAAAGTCTATTTATAATATAACATGCACAACTAACAGCTTCAGCCATAAATATTTTGGTACTTTATTTTCACATAACATTGTTCTAGCAATTCCTTGAATTGTTCTATTTTTACGTTCAACAACTCCATTGAGTTGTGGTGTTCTAGGTGGTGAGAATTCATGTTTCATTCCATGTAATTCTACATCTTTGTTTTTAAATTCTCCACCTCTATCACTTCTAATTCTTTTAACATTTTCTTCGTAAATATTTTCAAGTTGCTTGATAAGAGTTTTGATTGCTAATGGAGCATCGTCTTTGTGTGTTAAGAACAATGTCTATCTGTATCGTGAGTAATCATCTACTATGACATACACATAGTAGTGTCCACCTAGACTTCTTGTCCTACTTGGACCAAATAAGTCTAAGTGAAGCAATTCTAGTACATGACTAGTACTCACTTCATGTTTTGGTTTTAATGTTTCTTTAATATGTTTTCCTTTAATATACGTTTCACATATTTGAAAATTATCTAAGTCTAACTTAGGCATGCCTCTAATTAAATTCTTTTTAGATAACTTTTTAATAGTTGAGATTCCTATATGGCCTAGCCGTCTATGACATAAGTTTACATCTAAGTCATGTGATATTAAACATTTAACCTTAGCATCTAACATGTTATCTAAGGAAAGGGTATAAATGTTACCATCCCTATTTCCTTTTAATACAATTTATCCTTTTTCATTAGTTATATCACAAGAACCAGGGTGAAAAGAAACATAATAACCGGAATCTATAAGTTGCGAAATGCTTAATAAATTATAAGAAAGATTTCTTACTAACAACACATTTCGTATTTGAAATGTGTTAGGGTCCCCGATTGTTCCTTTTCCAACAACTTTTCCTTTGTTGTTGTCATCGAATGTCATCTTTCCTCCATTCTCGATATGTTCCAACTCGGTGAAAAGTTTGGAGTTGCCTGTCATATGTCTTGAACATCCACTGTCTAAAAACCATTTGGTTTTTAGCTTCTTTGACTTTGCCTCCTTCTTACATTCCTTACTATTTTCCTACAATGGAGACAAAGTTTTAGGTACCCTTTACTTGGGTCATTGACTGTTAGGGGCACCACCTTTGTTTAGATATCCCTTAGGTATCCAAACTTGGATGTACCTTCTAGGCACATATTTGACATTAGTTGAATATAAAGGATTAACATGTATTTGACCATTCTATTTACAAAATGATGCATTTTCATACATATTATATCTTGGTTGATAAGTGCTATGTCTTGGTCGATTTTGACAATGAACAAAAGGCATATGATTTTGTTTCTTGAATGATGTTATGCATGTGTGTTCATTTGCATTTCTATAAGTCTTATATGAATGTTGCCTATACTTAGGTTCATAATAAGTTGGATGCATTTGTTTTTGTCTAGATACATTTGTATACATATAGGCATAATTTCTATGCAGTCTAGATGCAAAGTCTTACCTTGTTGTACGTTTATATGTGTGTGTTTTTGTGGGTGTTTATTACTTTTTTATCTTGAAATAAGAAGAAGAAGGAGTAGAAGAAGATGTAGCAGACAAAGTTGATTTTATTTTTTTTGCTTTATAAGGTTGTTTAGTACTTGACGAAACTAACTTAGTCTTTTTATCTACTTTGGCATCTTCTTCTTTATATCCTAATCCAGTTTTATCATTTCCATATTTTTGTGACAATATCAGTGTATCTAGCATGTTGGTTCCAGACTTAAATTGTTCTAACATTTTTTCTAAGTTTAGTTTAGAAGATCTAAGTTGAACTATCTCATTTTCACAACTTTCTAACTTAGATTTCAACATACTATTTTCATTTTTTAACGATTGTTTATTTTTCCTATATGATTCAATTTTAATCTCTAAAGAATCAAGAGTATTAGTAGACTCTTGTCTAAAAGATTCTAATTGATCGAAAAATTCCAATTTGGACGTCTTCAACTTGTCATTTTCTTCAATTAGCTTCTTCTTTTCTATAGATAGCCTTTTACAGTGAGCATGCATCCTTAAAAATTCTTCATACGTTTCATCAAATGACATTTCATTATTAGAATCTTCATCAGATGAAGAACTTACCTCGTTGGATACGAAGCATACTTGAACTTCCTCAGTGTCAGATTCTGAGTCGGATGAATCGCTCCACGTGCTCACCTTCATTGCTCGTTTGCCTCTTCTTGACTTGCTCTCCTTTGCCTTTGATTTTTGCGTTTCCTTGTCTTGCTTATTATTATTATTGTTGGTGTTTTTCTTTGTCGGACAATCATAAGAGATGTGTCCTCTTTGACCACATTCATAATATTTGAACTCTTTATTATACCATTTGTTGTTATTAGAGTTATTTTTCCTAGGTTGAGAAGAAAAAGAAGAAGAAGATCGTTGTATATTCCTATTAGGCCGTTTAAAAAACTTTCTAAGTTTTCTAGCTATTAGTATTAAGTCATCGTCTAATTCATTATCACTATTACTATCATCATTATTTGTATGTGACTCAGTTGATTTGAAAGCTATAGACTTACCGGATGATTTAGATGACTCAGACTTCCATTGGTTTAGTTTTACCTCGTATACTCTTAGTGAGCCTATCAATTCGTCCATTTTTTGATCGATTTCGTTTCTCCAATCGCCGTGACCTTAGGATCCCATTCGGCAGGAAGGCTTCACATCACCTTTTGAACCTTCTCGTTGTTGGTAAATGATTTTCCTAAAGCTTCAAGGCATTGAAAATGTTAGTAATCCTCAAATCCATAGATGTTATGGATTCGTTCGGTAACATTTTGAAAGATTCAAGCTCAAACACAAGCATGTTTATATTTGACTCTTTTACACCGCTAGTACCTTCATGCTTTATTCTAAAGATTTCCACATGTCGTGTGTACTTGTGCAATTCCAAACATATCCTGTTTCAGAAGTCGTTAGTCCGTTTAACAATAATTGCATTGCCTTAGAATTCATGGATATTTTCTTTTTACCTTCGGAAGACCATTCACTTTTATATTTTTGAACTTCTTGTGTGACTCTATTAACTTGTACAATTTTTATTGGAATATACGGTCCATCTTCAACTATAGACCATAAATCAATGTCTATAGCCATTAAGAATAGCCTCATTCTAAGTTTCCAATGAATGAAATTATTTCCATCGAAAAGAGGAGGACGTTGTGTAGACATACCTTCCAACTCACCTTTGTGAGAAACAATAGCCATTGTATATACCTTTGATTTGAGATTAGCAGGCTACTTTGAATTGTTGTTTCTTGGCCTTATCTTGTTCGTATGATGTTGAATCATGCTTCTTAGAGTGGTGTTAACCTCGCTCTGATACCAATTGTTGGACCGTGCACATGCAATAAACACCAATAGAGGGGGTGAATAGTGGTTAGCGGAAATTACACTACTACCCTTGATTAAAATCCCTTTTGAAAACAGAATCTGAGACTACCTCAGATCCATAACCTGTTTTTCAAAAATTCAAAATCAGTGTACACAACTCCAAAAATTATGAACATTTCCAGAACTCAACTTCAATGTCTTGACTGATAAGATTCTGTCCAAAATCAGAAGAAAAATAAAATTTTTTGGCCCTTTAAACAAATAATAAAAAGATTCAGATGGTTAATCTGGACAGAATTGGACAGAATGTTGCTGAAATTGAAAAACATTTTTCTCTTTGAATACTTAGCCAAAAGGTTGATCTTTATGTCAAAACACTCCTTAGGATGTTTAGTTTATGTTTCCAAAAGGCCCTGACCTTAAACAATTCTTGATTAAAACAGAATTTAAGTTTTCTCAAAACTGGTCAGATTGCCGTCAGATTGGAGCAGTTATCTTGCAATGACTAAAAGACTAACTTTCCCTTGCTCAAATCAAGTGATTCTTGTTGCAAATGAAAGCTAATAGTCTGAATTATAACTCCAGTAAAAATCACAAATTTTAAAAGTATTTTGCTATTTTTCAAAACGTAAGAATTTGTGTGAAATCTGTAGTGAAAAACAGGCAGAAAACAGAAAAATGTAAATAAGACAAGAACACCAAGGATTTATCCTGGTTCGGTCAATGTGACCTACTCCAGTCCCAAAGAACACATTTCCTTGGATTTCACTATGGTATGAACCAAATTACAGCAAGAACCAAGCTTGATCCTTGGGTTAAACACCATCCTATTCAAGACTTGGATGAACACCTCTATGCAACTCTTGGTTGCAACACCTCTATCACCTATTGATGTAGCCTTATAAATTTGGGTAATCAATCTTACAAATGAGACACAAGAGGATCGTAGCTCTTCAACAAATATCACAAAAACGCCTTGGCTACAAAGAATGAAACAAGGATGAAGCGAAGAAGATAACAAGACAATTCAACTATTGCTTTCAAGTGTGTGTTCTTCTTCTTCACCTTTGCCTTATATTTATAGGGTGAAATGAGCCTTGGAGATAAGAACTCCACTGTGTCACCATCTTCATCATCAATGCTTAAGTGTCTTCACATCATTGGTTGGCCTTGTACACTTGGCAAAATAAAACAACACAATTGGTCCACCTTGGACACTTGTATGACCGATTCTTCCACCTTGAAAAATGACATGGAAATTGCTTGAAAAATGAAGATAATAGCAAGGGATAATATGACATAATTCTCCACTATCCCCTCAACTTCTAGCCAGGAGAATAGGCATGTGATGGCTGAACAATTCAAACAAAAAATCAGCTCCAACTTAACCTCACTAGCCGATGGTTTTGAATGTAGAATTTCCAAGTCGGCGATTTTGCCAACTAGCTTCTTTTTGGTTGATCCACTTATCACCAAGCCATAAAATTAGTACACCATCATATCCACCTGTATATACATGTTTTTCAACCCATATATATGTATATCAACTCACATTTTTGAATGAGAAATAAACAAATAATAGTTGACAAGATTATGTCAACATATAACACCAAAATTCCCATTATTTCTTCTTGCATGTTGTGATCATTTCCACACTTTTAACACCTTTAAATTCTATTTAAAATGATATTTATATCGTCCAATAACATACAGAAGAGGGTCTTCAAGAAAGAAATAGAATGTGATATCACAACTCATCACATATCCTGCTACTGTCGATAATATCATCAAATAGAGAAATGATACAAAATCACAAAATAATCTTCAATATAATTATCAATGAACTCTAGAATCAAGATAATAACATATCAAGAGATTCCTTGAGTAAAACTACCGAAATTACCCTCAGGGGTAAAATAACCAAAATGCCCCTGGTGAGAGAAAACTTCAAAAATGACCCGGATGGTCAGAAATAGATATAATAACATCTTTGTCATGATAAATAACATGAGAATAAGTCCTTGAAATATTTCTACCATATCATGTTCCTACAAAACTCAAAATACTAATTTTGCCTTTTTTGGTAAGTTGTAGAAACTTCTAAGGCACATTAGTCACAATGCATTTATAATTATCAAAAACACATAGTATGAACATACATAAATCATGTACAAATGAAAACAATAACTTTATCACATTTTAGAAAAACATATCTAAAGACCCTAGACATCGATCGATCAAAGTGCCTAATCTTCAGAGATCGATGTCTCACAGTGAGTTTCAGAGTTTGTCTCTAACCTACTTCGATTGATCGAAGTGAGGGTTCGATGTGTATCGATCGATCGATGTGTCTCAGGTTTAGAGATCGATGTCTCACAGTAAGGTCTTGAATTTTCTCTGCCTTACATGGATCAATCGATATGAGAGATCGAAGTACATCGATTGATCGAAGTGCAACAACCTGAGAGATCGATGTCATTTTTCTTAACTCTTTCAACTCTTAATCATTTATAACAATATGTGTGACATTTTTAAGTATTCACCACTTAAAATCATGACCTAGAAAATTATCCAAACATATTTCTCAACAGTCAGATCTTCACCTGGAGCATAGATGATCAAAAAAGGGAAGAACGTCGTCAAATTCTTGCACAGCCGTAATTTGTTTTCATAACTAGCATTCCTATAAATCTGCACAAGTTGAACAACGCTAGAGGTCCAGGAGCTTTTGCTCCAAAGAAACCCTTCGACACTCAAGTTAGTCATGCATTTTGCCATGTTTTGTATGCTGGAATAATAAATAAACCTCTCTCATTTTTTGTGTGGTGGCTGTGTTTTTTGCTCAATGGATTGAACATATTCTTCTGTGGGATTTTTTTACTTTTATATGACCTGGGCATCCAATGCATGTTGAGAAACTATAAGAGAATGCCACGTACCCTGCCTTTCTAATAAGCTGCTTTTGCATGACTGCCAGGTGGCCCAATATGTCCCGTTGCATGGATAGATTGCCGCTGGTAGGTGTGTGATTGGCCGGGTTGAGTAGGAACGCCTCAGAACATGAAAATATCGTTGAGCAGTGAAGTTAAGGCACCAGGTCTATGGTCGGCCTACAGCAAGTGGCAAAGCCGCACGCCTTTGTCGAGGTGACAGATGACTAAGTTGACCATATTTGACTTTTCCTGGGTTGTCACACTGATAGTGACTCAAGGCATGAGCCAACGTCGATAAGACGTTCTGCATCCCATTGGCCGTGTCAGGTTGAGTATGCAGTTGGAGACGAATATCGTAAGTGTGTGTAAGACAAAATGTGGCCATGTAAGTTTAAATAGTATTCCCTGTGATGGACCGAGGTGGCAACTGTAGCGCCCCGGCCTGATACTGGACATTGGTACCAGTGCATCCCTAGTTTGCTACGAGAACTACGAAGCACCAAAGCGGATCAAGCATACGTCATTCATGACGAAAGATAAATCAGTAAAAACGTTGTAAAATTTAAAACTTCACTAACATCAATGTAACCAAACGAAATACAGCAGAAATAAAATGTGTTCGAGAGAATGCCTAACGTATTCTCCAATACAAGATATTAAATAGTAGTCTTCTGCTAGAAAGAGAGTGAAAGTAAATCTAGCCACATCAGTGATCATCATCCCAATGAGCCCACTCGCCGTTGTCTTCTACCAAAATCATCTCGTACTCTCGCTCACCTTAAAAGTAGATAGAGTATCTATTCTTAGCGAAAACATCGCTAGCAAGTAACCCGTCTATACACCTTACGGGACCACACACGACGAGTCACCAGTTTATAAATCAGTGCCTAAAATAAGGTGCTTGGGTTAGCAAATAACCTCTTTATATCAATTCATCAAAGCCAACTAAGTCACATAAATGACACACGAACACAAAGTAAACATATATCGAGCATAACGTAATACATAAACAGATCATATGCGAATGTCATCTCTTGCATGTCAAATCTTATGCTTCGTGTCACATGATGCATGTACTTCTTTAAAACCACACACTGAACTAAACAAAACCCATGCATATGTCTTCTTTCGTAAATATGTCATTTCACAAAGCTTTTCATAATTCTTCTTATCATATTCTTCGCGTAGCAGAACTTTATACCCTGTAGGTGATCAATCCACATCAAACATAACTTTATACCTCGTGCTGAAAGGTCCACGGCCCCATATCATAAACTTTATACCCTGCTGTTGATGCACAGGTCACGCTTAATACCCTGCCATTGCAGGCGTGACTTTTATACCCTGCGATCAACCAGCAGAAAAACAGAACTGTATACCCTATGCTGAAAGGTCCACGACCCCATAGCATAAACTTTATACCCTGCTGTTGATGCACAGATCACGCTTTTATACCCTGCAAAAGCAGGCGTGACTTTTATACCCTGTGATCAACAGCAGCCATAACTTGTCTTTCGAAAATATTAATCTTCTTATGTAAACATGTGTTCTTTCGCAAAACAAATCTCATGTCGAAATGCAAAGTGTTCATGTCGTGATGCAGAATGCTCATATAACATCATATCCAAACGTGTAAACAGGCACACACACTTTACATATCAAGCACAAAGTCCTGAACCTCAAACACACCCTGCTCGTACCATTTCATACCCTTTCGTATTACAAAAATCATCTCGTGTTCACACTTAGCCTTATTCATTCATACTTCCTCAACACACCTTATTCATACCATTTAATGCCCTTTTGTATTGCTAATTCACTTCGAATTCATACCTAACCTTATTCATTCACACTTAACATTTACAACTCAAGCACATCTCATTCGTACCATTTCATGCCCTTTCGTATTGCAAATTCACTTCGAATTCATAATTAACCTTACTCCTTCACACTTAATGTTTATAACTCAAGTACACCTCAAATACCCTTGTATTTTACGAGTAAAGGAAGAGAATAAAGGTATCTCACACACATGGAGGGCTTAATGTGTCAAAAGGGACTTCCAGTACACTTGGAACGCCTTCAAGAGGCGCCTAATGTGGCATAAAGTGCCTATTCTAGGCGTTCGAAGTGTTCTGAAATGTGTTGGTACACATCGAACGCCTACATGAAGCGCTTCAAGTGACATCGAACACCTTCTGAGGTGTCCGAAGTATTCTGGAATGTGTTGTGACACATCGAACGCCTACATAAGGTGCCTTATGTGACGTGAAGCGCCTTATGAGGTGTTCGAAGTGTTTTGAAATGCACTGGACACATTGAACGCCTACTTTAGGCGCCTAATGTGACATTGAGCGCCTAAAGTAGGTGTTCGAAGTGTTCTGACAGTTCCAGAAACTGCAAATTCTGCAGTAACTTCTCCTCATCATCTTCCTCCTTCAACCCCTTTCATGTTAAATACTTCAAATTCCATCTTACCACCTAAATCAATAATGCTTAACACACAACTAAGATAGATTGATTCTTAAACATGTCAAATCGTATCCACTCTAAGCCTTCTATCACCCCCAACTTTCAATGCATCCTCAAACTTTTCAACACAACAAATCTACAACAGCCCATCATTCACCCTTCAACTTCCTGCAAATCCTCTCAAAACATATAAGCTAAAGTTAATAAACTTAAGAACTTATAACAAGACAATAAACATATCACGGATGACACTTTTATGGGCATATTTAACAACAACAAATCACAACATAAGTATTTCCAGAAATTGGCCCAAAGAACATGACTTTACTCAAATAACAACAACAAATACATATAGTAGAGCATTTAACATAAACGCATCAAGATTACCAATGTGTGATCCACTTTTATCTTTATAAGAACGTAGGGCCTGTTGAATCAAAATTTGCATAAAACGTATATAAAGATTGCTTGTCTTGGTATCTAGATAGTCTTACGAGTGTATGGTAGAATTTTTGGAAGGATTGGACCTAGTTTAACCGTAGATTTCTTCTTCTTCTTTCTCTCTTCTTTTCCTTTCCCCTCTTCTTTCTTCCATCCATTTCCCCCTCTTCTATTTCTTTTTTAACCGCTCCTCCCTATCTCCTGGGGAGTTATATAAAATGTTGTAACTCTCCATCATTTAAGTGGGGAGGGGCATTTTAGGTATATTAGTTTAATTTTCTTAATTTCAGCTTTTGGATTATTTCTCACCTGCTATTCCTTTAGCTAAGCCTCATTGACATATATAATTAATAAAATTGTATTTTAAATTACTCTCAATTATTTAATGCCGGACTCGGGAAAGTACGGGGTATGACATTCCACCACCCTTACAAAAAGTTTCGTCCTCAAAAATTACGTACCTTAGTTGAAGAGTTGAGGATATCCCTCGTGCGTCTGTTCTTTAAGTTCCCAAGTGGCCTCCTGTTCCGTGTGGTTGCTCCACTGGACCTTCACATAAGGAATCACCCGATTTCTCAACACTTGTTCCTTTCGGTCCACAATCCTCACCGATATCTCTTCATAAGTAACATCACCGTTGAGTTCCAAAGGTGGTGCTTCGAGCACATGGCTCGAATCCGTCACGTACTTTCTTAACTATGATACGTGAAAGACGTTATGAACTTGTGCTAATACCGGAGGTAATGTCCAACCTATATGCCAAATCTCTCACCTTCTCAAGTATCTCGTAAGGACCAATAAACAGGTACTTAGCTTGCCTTTCACTCCAAACCCCATGACGCCCTTCGTAGGTGATACTCTCAAATACACCTTTTCACTTGCATTAAATTCCAAAGGCCGTTGCTTGGAATCCACCCAACTTTTGTTACGGTCCTAAGCCGTCTTGAGTCTCTCCCGTATGATTCTCACCTTTTCTAGTGTCTTCTCGAGTAGCTCAGGTCCGGTGATGGTCCTCACACCGACTTCATCCTAGTAAACGGGTGACCTGCACTTTCGTCCATACAACGCTTCAAACAGATCCATATCAATTGCACTGTGGTGACTGTTATTATACGAGAACTCCATTAATTTCACCATTCTCTCCTAAATTCCTTTGAAACCTAGAACACAAGCCCTTAACATGTCTTATAGGGTCTGAATAGTCCGCTCAGATTGTCCATAGGTTTGGGGATGATATGTTGTACTCAACCTTAACTTTTACCCATGGTTCTCTGAAATGTTGTCTAGAACTTAGAAGTAAACCGTGGATCTCGGTCGAGCACTATACTCACAAGAACACCATACAAACTGAAAATATTGTCAAGGTACAAATTTAAAAAATTTTCGAGAGACGATTTGCTCAAGATTGGTAGAAAATGGGGAGACTTGGTTAATCGATCCACAATGACCAAAATCATGTTATATCCACTTCTTGTTCTCGGTAAACCAGCCACAAAGTCCATCGTGATACGTTCCTATTTCTCTCTGGAATCTCCGACGGCATCGATAATCTACTAGGTTGTTGGTGTTCAGCCCCAACTTGCTGACACACCAGACATCTCTCAATGAACTCCACAATACGCTTCTTCATCTTACACCACCAATAATATTGTCAGAGATCCCTGTACATTCTGGTGCTACCAGGATGTACCGATAACCTTGAGCTGTGAGCCCCTTGCAAAATTTTCTTTCCTTAACTCATCTAAATCAGGTACACACATTTTACCTCTAAACATAAGCTCCCGTCCTCATTGGTCTGAAATCCATCAACCTAACTATACCTTAGTTTCCCAGCAATATCACCCATAGTCTTATTCTTCTTTTGAGTTTCTTTCACCCGATTATCAAACTTGGAGTGACGGTCAATGATGTGAAAGCATTAACTATAGAGTCAACCAACTCCAAGCCAAATTCTCTTATTTCTCTCTCAAGTGCTTACTGTCGCACATGGTTAGGTTTTTCTGCTTAATACACCGGCCACTTTATTAGCTTTTAATTAATGATAAAATCGTATTCCTTTAGTAGTTCCAACCACCTTCGCTGCCTCATGTTTAGCTGTCTCGAGGCATACGCGATAACTCGTTCGTGTTGCATCAAAACACAACCTAGACCATTCTTTGATGCATCGTTATTGTTGAGAATTCCTCGACCAACTTCTTGCAATAACTAGCTAGACTCAAGAAACTCCGCACTTCAGTGACATTCGTGGGTCTAGACCATTCGATTATAGATTCAACTTTCTTTGAATCAAACGCAATCCCCTTGGAAGCTTATATCTTCCATCTCAGAATTCTTAATTGTCATTTATTTTAGTTGATAACCAATGTTGGCGTGATACTTGGCAAATCAGTACATTCCCAATACGACGTCGAAATCGTACATCTGGATAAGAATCAATGTGGCGGAGAACATTTGCCCTCTGGCTGCTTGGACACGGTACGGAGTCTCCAACCAGGCTCATACCACGTCCGTGGCTTCCTAAAGATCAGTGTCAATCACGACATAGACGTGGGCATTCGTCCTCGGCTTTGCCCTCAACCGCTGAACCGCTTCTCCTAGAGCATTCTTCCTTATCTATGGGCAATCTCTAATAAGGTGGCCCACCTGTCCGTATCGATAACATGCTCCTTCAAAATTCCTACATTCACCGACATGACTCTTATTGCAGCGCGGAAAACTCCTACAACCTGCTGTACAACTGGATTCTGTGGTAGGGGTCTCTGAAATTTTCCCGACCGGCCTCTCTTATGAATCTTGACCCAACGTCCAGGCCTGCCACCAACTCCAATCTCCTCGCTTGACCTCTTACCTTTGTTAGAGTATCTGCATCGGCCTCTCTTGCTGCCACTCTGTGAAAATCACTCTCGACGCGAAAGCATGCGTCCAGCATGTCCTTGTAGGTTCTCATCCCTGCGCTTACAATTGCTGACTGAATTCTTGAGTCCAAACCTCACTCAAACTTTGTCATCTTTAAGCGATTATCAGACATAATCGCAGGAGCGAATTTACCCAAAGCATGGAAATGGTCTGCATACTTCGACACTGTCATCCAACCCTGTTTCAGCCTGTCGAACGCCCTTATCTTGTCTAAGCTTGCTGTCTCGGGCACGTAATACTTCAGAAATGCATCAAAGAATTGTGTCCAAGAGATCGGTGGGGTCCAAAATTAAAATTACTATAGAAATTTAAATAATATACGCTCTCTCACACACCTAACCTAGATCATACTTAGACTCTAGATAATCAGCACTTATACCTAAGGATCAAACTTAAGAGAAAATCACATCTTAAATTGCTAAGAGATCATGAACATAAGTTTCCAAGATAGGTCTGAAGCCTAGGCTCTGATACCACCTGTAGCACCCCGACCCGATATTAGACATCGGTACCGGTGCACCGCCGTAGTCTGCTACAAGAACTACGAAGCGCCAAAGTGGATCCAACATATGTCATTTATGACGAAAGATAAATCAGCAGAAACGTCGTAAAATTTAAAACTTCACTAACATCAATGTAACCAAATGAAATACAGCGGAAATAAAACGTGTTCGAGGAAATGCCTAATGTATTCTCCAATACAAGATATCAAACAGTAGTCTTCTGCTAGAAAGAGAGTGAAAGTAAATCTAGTCACATCAGTGATCATCATCCCAACGAGCGCACTCGCCGTTGTCTTCTACAAAAATCAGCTCGTACTCTGGCTCACCTGAAAAGCAGATGGAGTATCTATTTTTAGCGAAAACATCGCTAGCAAGTAACCCGTCTATACACCTTACGGGACCACACACGACGAGTCACCAGTTTATAAATCAGTGTCCAAAATAAGGTGCTCGGGTTAGCAAATAACCTCTTTATAACAATTCATCAAAGCCAACTAAGTCACATAAATGACACACGAACACAGAATAAACATATATCGAGCATAACGTAATACATAAACCGATCATATGTGAATGTCCTCTTGCATGTCAAATCTTATGCTTTGTGTCACATGATGCATGTACTTCTTTAAAACCAGACACGGAACTAAACAAAACCCATGCATATGTCTTCTTTTGTAAACATGTCATTTCACAAAGCTTTTCAGAATTCTTCTTATCATATTCTTCGTGTAGCAGAACTTTATACCCTGTGAATGATCAATCCACAGCAAACAGAACTTTATACCCCGTGCCGAAAGGTCCACGGCCCTATATCATAAACTTTATACCCTGCTGTTGATGCACAGGTCACGCTTTTATACCCTGCCACTGCAGGCATAACTTTTATACCTTGCGATCAACCAGCAGCAAAACAGAACTTTATATCCCATGCTGAAAGGTCCACGGCCCCATAACATAAACTTTATACCCTGCTGTTGATGCATAGGTCACACTTTTATACCCTGCCAAAATAGGCGTGACTTTATACCCTGTGATCAATAGCAGCCTTAACTTGTCTTTCGAAAACTTTAATCTTCTTTTGCAAACATGTGTTCTTTCGTAAAACAAATCTCGTGTCAAAATGTAAAGTGTATCCTCAAACTTTCCAACACAACAAATCTACAACAACACATCATTCACCTTTCAACTTCCAGCATATCCTCTCAAAACATCTAAGGTACAGTTAATAAACTCAAGAACTTATAATAAGACAATAAACACATCACGGATGACACTTTTATGGGCATATTAAACAACAACAATCACAACATAACCATTTCCATAAATTGGCCCAAAGAACATGACTTTACTCAATCAACAACAATAAATACATATTGTAGAGCATTTGACATAAACGCATCAAGATACCAATGTGGTCCACTTTTCTCTTCATAAGAACATAGGGCCTGTTGAATCAAAATTTGCATAAAGCGTATAGAAAGATTACTTCCCTTGGTATCTAGATAGTCTTACGAGTGTACGGTAGAATTTCGAGAAGGATTGGACCTAGGTTAATCGCAGATTTCTTCTTCTTCTTATTCTTTCTTTCTTCTTCTTTCTGTCTTCTCTTTCTTTCCCCTCTTCTTTCTTCCAGCCGTTTCCCCCTCTTCTATTTCCTTTTTAACCGCTCCTCCCTCTCTCCTGGGGAGTTATATAAAATGTTGTAACTCTCCATCATTTAAGTGGGGAGGGGCATTTTAGGTATATTAGTATAATTTTCTTAATTTCAGCTTTTGGATTATTTCTCACCTACTATTCCTTTAGCTAAGCCTCATTGACATATATAGTTAATAAAATTTTATTTTAAATTACTCTCAATTATTTAACGCCGGACTCGGGAAAGTACGGGATATGACAGAAACCCTTGTCGTTATTCTGAGTAATAATTTAGTCCTTAATAGAAATGAAAGGATGGAGGATAGATGATGTGAAGACAGACCCAAAGCAGTGATAGAAAGTAGTGAGGAGGGCGAGGGAGATAAGAGAACCACTAGCAATGTGGCCAGATAGGTTGATAGACGTGGTTAGGAAGTATGGTGTTGTGAGGCGATGATGATGGAAGATTGGTGACCCTGGTGGTGAGGTCGTTGAAGACAGAGCTTTGTAGCTGACTTTTTGTGGAGGGGAAGCAAAGGGTGGGGGAGGCAACCAGGAAATGGGAGGGAGGGAGAATCAGGGGTGGCAAAGTCGAATCTTCACATAGATCAGAGATGACCCGAATAGAGAACGCCATCAACGTCTTGCAAAGACACAGTTTTTTTCTAGGAATAACGTTCTCAGAAACCTGCACAAGTTAAACAACGTTAGAGGCCCCCGGAGATACTGCTCCAAAGAAAACCCTCCAACACTCAAATTAGCTACGTGTGTCATCATGTTTGTATACTGGAAAAGTAAGAAAACCTATCTCAATTTTGGAGATTGTGTCTGCAATATTTTTTTTAGGTTCGATTAATTGAATGTATCCTTCGCAGGATGTTTTTGTCTTTTTATATGCTCAATGCAACCAAATGCAAGTTAAAGAATTATGGACGGTGGCACGTGTCCTGTCCCTGGCAGGCTGCGTTTGCATATTGGACAAGTGGCGCCATGTCATGCTACCTGGCTAGATTGCTTGCTGGAAGATACCTGTTCTGGCAGCTACGCCGAGTTGAGCAGAGGCGTCATGTCTCGGAAGATGTGGTCAAGCAGCATGATTGAGACGGCAGGATTTGAACAAACTCTAGCGGACATCTAGAGCACGGTAGTTTCATTGTCAAACGACTAGGCCAACCTGGGACGTCGTGCATTTTCTAGACCGAACTGAGAAGAATGAGCGGCTGTGTTGATCTACGTGTTTGCTTCAGGTAACTTTGACTGTGACAGGCATATCCAAATACACTGATCGCTATTACGAGTGGGAGTTTAGCATTCGTAAATGGGAGTAGATGGTGAGGACGACAGCGGATGGTAGTGGTGGTAACGCATGTAATAAAATGAAGGTGGCGACCAGGACCCTAAGGATCCGAGGGAGGTGGTGAGGGTGCCGGTGGCCGATGATAGTGTGGAGTCTGACCCTAGGCGATGTAAGGGGTGAGGTGTAGCAGTGACTTATAATATTCATTTCATTTATGGAGAAATTCTGGATTTGTTACATCACTTTGTTTTATCTAAAGAAAACATTTTAGTAATATTTGAATTAAAAATTAATTAAAAATTTAAGAAAAAAGTAGTAAGAAAATAATAAAATTTGCACATGTATTTTCACAACACGCCAGAAGTCACGTGGCAATATAAAAAATGAAAAACTAGTTTTGATAGGAAATATTGAAAAATAGTGTTGATAGAAATTATTGAAAAATTTCGTGAGAAGGTGTTTTGAAGTTTAAAGAATTTTTATGCATTTCATGGAGTAGTCTTAAGTCAAACTCATTTTTGATTTTCAGATGGGCGCAACAAAATTTTTTATTTATTTTAGTAAGCTTTTGTAAATGTATAGAAGTTTCTAATATTTTCTTTTTGGCTTCGATCCTGCATATGCATTATATAAGGTATATTTTAGGATGTAGTTTAAGCATGGATGAAAAGTTATATTTTCTTAAAGTCTCTGATCATCTTATACGTCAATAATTTTGTGCAAATTATTATACTGTTTTTTTTTGCATTCATTCGTGTCAACGATTCATTTATTTGTAAAGTAAAATTTTGGTTTTCATTGTTTATGATATGTTAAAAAGTTATCGACAGTTTAAACACAGAATATGGATACGAGGTGTTATTGATACATATTTAAACATTACAGTTTATTTATTAAAATGGCCACACGTTTAAAAAATTCAAAAATCCAGTAAAATGAATTTTCATTGAAACTGTATAGACTTATTATTATTATTATTATTATTATTATTATTATTATTATTATTATTATTATTATTATTATTATTATTATTATTATATGTGAAACTATATAGACTTATTATAATAATAATTATTATTGTTATTGTTATTACTATTATTACTATTACTATATTATTCTTATCATCATATATTTTAGCAAACATGGATGTATTTTAATATGTTATGTTTACAATAATAGAGCTCAATATGTGTGTTGCAGGGTTGTAGCCATTAGTAATATAAAATATATTAGTATAAAATATATGATGTCAATGTATTAGATGTTTCAAGTTTTCTTTTTCATTCTTGTGGTGGAACAATAATAGTATTGGGCAAAACATATCAAAGGTCCTTAAACTATTTTGAGAAAAATGTTTTGGAATATAAATTTTTTAACATTTTGGTTTCTTGTATTTTTAAAAACGTAACATTGTGACTTTTTCAACAAACAACTCCATTGAACAAGCCGTAAATGAATAACCACAGTCTTTTCATTATTGCATCCTCTTCATCTCACCACCACTAACATTACTTATTATTTTAATTTCCTCTCCATCTCACCACCACCAACCATTACTTGCCGACTTAGCGAATTAAGATGTGCACCTTCAATCCATCATTAAATAGTACACAACGAAGACCCTATTCATTCTCTACTCTTCGTCACCTCCCCCTTTTTATCCATTGAAAAAAAAGAGCATCCAAACCCCCCTTTCCTCTCCTACCCTATTTTCCTACTTAGAAACGTAAATTAATAGATAAAACATAGAAATAGAGAAAGATAGATTAATCATATATTGGATTTTAGAAACACTTTAACCCAAGCAGTCGTTAGGGAGATAAAAAAAAGGAAGAGGAAGCATAGAAATAGATAAAGATAGTTTAATTGTATATTAGATTTTGAGATAAAAAATGGAAAGAGAGATAATATGAGTGTAAGATGATTTCAGTTTTGAGTGGAGTGAAAATCGATTTTGAATGAAGATGAAATAAATTGGTTGAGCAGATGGGGTGGTGATGTAAGTATAGTATTATTCTTTTGTTATTGTAACCATAAAAATTTTGTGTTTGGTTTATTGGTTTATGACAAAGTCTTTTCTCCCAGCTGGAAAAGGTAAATCATGTTAACGGCCTTTCAAATTTTACGCCGTCACAGTTTGTGATTATCCAAATACATAATCAACATGGAACTTTTGGAATGAATGAAATTATGCATATAGTTTATGTATAAAAATAATTATAATTTGGTCATTAACTAATTATTAATTGTTTATCATTGGCATCCATCTAGTTTTAATTTTAACATATGGTCCTACGAGTATAACCTTGGTCACCTAATTGTCATATTTTCTATTTATATTTATGCCAAAAATATCGTTATTTTACAAAGCTAGAAGTATATCATAAAAAATGTGTTATAATGTGAAATTATAACGTAAAGTTGAGAGTATGAATTTTGTTGATTAAATATTAAGATATTATATGTTTTTACATCATCTCCTTCTCCACCGCTTCCTCCCCTTTCCTTTTTATCCATTGAAAAAAAAGAGCTAATAAACCCCCCTTCTCCTACCCCCTTTTCCTACTTAGAAATGTAAATTAAGAGATAAAACATAAAAATAGAGAAACATAGCTTAATTATCGGATTTTAAAAACACTTTAACTCAAGCAATCATTGTTTAAGGAGATTAAAAAAGGAAGAGGAAGCATAGAAATAGATAAAGATAGCTTAATTGTATATTAGATTGTGCAAAATATATCAAATGTCCTTAAACTATTTTGAGGAAAATGTTTTGGACTATAATTTTTTGTAATTGTGACTTTTACAATGAACAACTCCATCGAACAAGCCATAAATGAATGATCAGAGTCTTTTCATTATTTCATCATCTTCATCTCACCACCACTGACCATTAATTATTGTTTGATCTTCTCCATCTCACCAGTACTAACCATTACTATGCCCCCTAGCAAATCAAGATGTGCACCTTCAATCCTTCATTCAATAATACACAGCGAAGACCTATTCTTTCTCCACTGCTTCCTCCCTTCTCCCTTTTTATCCATTGCAAAAAAAACCTTCCAAACCCCCCATCTCCTATCCCTTTACCTACTTAGAAACGTAAATCAATAGATAAAATATAGAAATAGAGAAAGATAGTTTAATTATATATTGGATTTTAAAAGCACTTTAACCCAAGCAGTCATTGTTTAGGGAGAGGAAAAAAGAGGAAGAGAAAGTAGATAAAGATAGCTTAATTGTATATTAGATTTTAAATCACATGTAACCCAAACAGTCGTTATGTAAGGAGGAGAAAAGGAGGAAGAAGACGTGCTACTTGAAAGTGCTGAGGATAGGGTTGTTAGGATGGAAGACATAAGGAAAAATTAACAAAAAGAGTTAGTGATCTAAATGGTGACTTGTTAGAAAAGATGATGAGGTGAAAACGGTTAATAATGAAATGACTGTTATGTCCCAAAATTTCGTTACGTCGGAACATGTCGTATTATCCTGTTTAGTAACTCTTGAAATATGATCGAATGTTAGGTCACACGATATATCAGTATACGGCTAAATTCGGTAACAAACATTTTATAATTTCATGCTAAAATTAAAGTAAGAGCAGTGGGTAACAACTTAAGACACTAGAATAAATTAAATCAAAAGAAAAGACATGACACAAGAATTTTGCACTACTTAAATAAAAAGAAAAATAAATTAAGATATATGAAGATATTTTAGAAGAAAAAAATTAAACCATACAAAAACCAGTCAAAAGGCCTTAGAAAAGACGATGGAAGAAAGTTTTCCACGTACCCTAGATTTCATGCAAGAAATCCTCCTTTTCTCACCTTCTACCCAACCACTCCATTCAACTCATTTCCATCCTTTCTCTTAGCCAGCCAACTCAATTAAAAAAGGGGATCCTCCCTTCTTTCTCCAACACTCCAACACTTCAAAAAAATTTATCTTCCACAAGCTTCAACCAACTCCTCCTCCTTCTTCCAAGAAAGAGAAAACAAACTCTTCAAGCCCCATTTCTTACACTCAAAAATGAGAACACCAAGAGAGAAAGAAGAAGAGAAAAACTTCCTCTCTTCATCACACATTACAACTTCACGAAAATGGCTATGCCACCCTCCGTCTTTTAGTCTTAGAATCTGAAAAATTAGTGGAGCCAGGGAGCAAGAAGAACCAAGGTAAGAATCCACTCAAACATGAGTTTAAATACTTAAATTTAACACTTTCAAAATTGCTCATCAATTCCTTCTTATGTCTCAACAAAACTGTGGCCTATACTAGGAAAGGAGAAGGAAGAATCTCCAGGCTAAGCCCAAGAAGCAAGCTGTAGGTCATTCATCAAGGAGAAACTTTCAAGTCTAAACTTGAATCAAGTGAATTAGGCAAGTACATAATTTAGATTATTCATTCCATTTCCAAAACCACTATATAACTTCTATAAGAAAAATGGATCATTCATGAGTATATTCAAGGCTAAGTTTCTATGGAAAATAAGTAATGAGCCTTACATGTATGTTTGACTATGATAATGACTAGATATAAGAATATCCAAGATATGTTCATATGAAAAATATATGTTCACACCAAAATAAGAAATGATGCCTTAATGGACAGTTTTGAGGTCTTTCATGTTAGAAATGATTATGACCAAGATTAGGTATGAGTATGTTTTGGTTAAAGGTAGGGTGATCATATGAAAGAAAAGAAATGGAACCTTCCATGTATGATGAAGCATGGAGATTTATGAATTTTTGTCCAACTTGGAACAAGACTAGTTTATGGTGAGATATAAAGTGGATGATGCAAGTATTTATGATAGAAAATTAATGAAACATTGCTTGTAAGATGAAGTAGGTAGATGTGTATATATTTTGGTCATAAGGAACTTTGAACAAGATTAATTTATGAAGAAGTATAAAGGTGATCCATGTACTTAATTAATATTTAATGACAAGATTCTTGTACTTACATGATGATTTTGTGGATTTGGAACCCCTTTGGAAACTCTCGGCATCATGACCCCCAACACCCATTTAATTGAGCATAATTAGTTTGATAATCTTTCTGCTTAGTATAGTGTGACATGTAGTGGTTAGAAGACTTTTAAGGGATTAAAGATAATTGTTTATAATGAAAGCCTTAAATCCCTTGACTTCCAACACTTTGTAATTTGGGAGGTGTTAGTATCATTAGTGGAGGATATATGTAATTTTCGGCCATAGTTTATATTATGAACTTAAAGGAAGTAATAATGAAGTATAGGGTATAAAAGCAATGATGGGTATGTGAAGATATAAATTCGTCCATAGCGGCTTTGTCAAGGGTAATTTGGGTATTTTACGAAATGGACCTCAAATATTTGTGTGTAGGAATATATTTTTGAAAAATGTTTCTCCTTTAGACTTTGCCTAAATTTCGGTTTTAAGGTTCACAAAGTGTGGTACATCTTTGATTAAAAATATGGATATAGCGGTTAAGTATTAACTATATGGAATAGTGAAATTTTCGAGTTTATGTGTACGTATATGTGGTTATGGAGCTTAGTGTGTAACATGTTGTAATATGGATGTTGCATGGCTTTGTGTATCTATGTGTAATCGTATGTTGTAATATGGATGTTGCATGGCTTTGTATATCTCCGATTGGATTACTGCAATACTAATCAATATGGCATCAACGGCCCCGTCGTTCGCTGCCGTTGTTACTGGCGCCTCCTCTGCCGAAAAAATCAGCATCTCTCCCAAAACGGTTTCAAGGCACAAAGGTATTCCAATGATCTCTTTTCTCGATTCCGAAATCGATGCACTAGCCGCCCCATTCAAATATTCTTTGGTCGGTACGTTTTGGTACGGAAGACCACCATTGAAGGTGATCCGAGAAGTATTTGAAAAAATTGGGTTTCACCACGATTTGCGCATCACACTTATTGATCAATCTCACATCCTTTTAAATTTTCGACAAGAAGCAGATTATCTCAGATGTTTCTATCGTAGATCATGGCATATATCGGGCTGTCATATGCGTATAACTAAATGGACAGTTGATTTTGATCCTATGACTGATGTTCCCATTGTTCCAGTTTGGGTAGCCTTTCCTGGTTTGCCGGTTCATTTGCATTGTCGAGAAGCTTTATTTGAGATAGTGAAGCCGATAGGCTCCCTACTCAAGCTAGATGTTGCGACATCGGATGCACTTCGGCCGTCTGTGGCGCGAGTCTGTGTTGAAGTTGATGTATCACAGGAACTGCCGCCAAAAATCTACCTGCAGGCAAAGAAACGTCTTATTTTGCAGTCAGTGATCTATGAGGATTTGCCAAAATATTGTACTGCTTGTCGTCGTTTAGGGCATGATCATGAGACTTGTGAGCCAAGGCTGTCGGCTCCGTCAACTATTCCGCCACCTCCGCCACCGCCTCCGTCTCGCCCGTCCAAACAAAGATGGACGCCAATTAAGAAGAATACAGCAGTACCACCTTCTCATGAACCATCATCCTCCCTGCCACCTCCACCTCCAGAGTCTGCTATACCACCAGTGACGGAGCCTCCATCGACTGATCCTTCAGTTCCTTCTGTCGCTGAGTTGGATCCACAGGAGGTTGAGGAAGGTCAGCTGCACGACAACTTTTGTGATGCTCCGGATCACCAGCTGCCGGAGGCCGTTACCCATACTGATCTTGGTCATTTGTCGGACACGGAACTACCGACTGAGGTGAATGCCGATGGCCCCCTCATGGTTTCGGATGAAGTTGCACGTCGCATGCAATTGTTGAACTCGTCCCCTGAGGATGACATATTAATATCTCGACTGCCTGATCACACGGAGGAGGCCCCATTCGTGCCTGTTGTCCCACGTCGGAAACGCCGCAGTCGAAAGGAACTGCCACCCCTACCGCCGTCGACAATTCTAACACGCAGCGCATCTCAGATCATTCAGGGAAGTGACTCTAACCTTTCTCAATGAATATATTAATTTGGAACATTCGAGGCATGCGTACACCCTTGCCCCGATTACAGCAGTTACTTAGAGATCACCGTATAAATTTGCTTGCTTTAATTGAACCTAAACATACCCCATCACAAGTTCATAGATTTTGTTTGCGTCTTGGTTTTTCCCATTGTTATGCTTCACAATCAGAACATATATGGTTTTTTTGGCGGGATAATGAGTTTCATATGCTTGACACACAGGATCAGGAACAAGTGATCCACTTGACTCTTTCTTCAGTCACGCATCAGCATTCCTTTGTTCTCTCTTTAGTTTATGCAAAACATACAGCCACACAGCGTTAGCACTTGTGGCATGCACTAAGGGACTTCTCCACGGGATTACAGTTGCCATGGTTGGTTGGTGGAGACTTCAATACATTCCGCAAAATTGAGGATCATAATGGTCGCTCTACACCTTCTTTATCTGCCTTACAAGATTTTAATGACTGTATTGAGGCTTGTTCGCTTATGTCCCCACCATATCACGGCACGCGATATACTTGGGCTGAAGGCCGTGGCCTAGGCAGAGTTCGTCGGAGACTAGACTGGACACTTATTAATTCTTTGATGCATGATATGTTTGACAATCTGAAACTCACTCACTTGCCGCGAGTCACATCAGATCACACTCCACTATTGATACACTGTCAGGCAAGTGACCAACCGATTCGTCGCACTTTTCAGTTTTTAGACGCATGGCTCCAACATCCGGATTTTCATAATTATATGCGGCATGCATGGCTCTCGTATCCAACAACAGGTGGCATGCGCGGCTTTTATAACAAATTATTTTCTCTAAAGAAAGATATTCAGCACTGGAATAAGACTATCTTTGGGAATATTTTCAACAATTTGAAGGAGGCCGAAAATAATCTGAATATAGCAGAGAATAACTGGGCTGCTAATTCTACGGAGGAAACGCGAGAGGCTTATTCTCAGGCTAAGGCGCAATACTTGCTTGCCTCAAAATATGAACTCTTATACTGGAAGCAAAAGGCTCGTGTTAAATGGTTACAAGAAGGGGATGCTAATACCAGTTACTTTCACTCTCTTGTCAAAGGTAAACGATCACATTTATGTATTCGTCAACTCCAAGATTCACAAGGAACGTTGTTGACACAACATGAGGCTCTTATGAGGGCGGCAGTAGAATTTTATACGGATTTATTTGCCCGAGTGCCTACCAGCAATCATACGGACATATTATCACATATTCATGTCTAGTCACTGATGCGGATAATTTAATGCTTACACAGTTGCCATTGGAATCAGAGGTCAAAGCAGCGGTATGGAGTTTAGATCCGCAAAGTGCGGCAGGGCCCGACGGATTTAATGGACACTTTTATCGTTCCTGTTGGTCGATAATACATTTGGATGTGCTAAAAGCTGTGCAGGAATTTTTCATTGGGGTTCCTCAGCCGCCGGTTATGGCTAGTGCATTACTTACTCTCATTCCAAAAGTGCAGTCACCCCAGACATTTGGTGATTTTCGCCCAATTTGTCTTACCAATTTCATCAGCAAAGGTTGCACTCGTATTATTGCCACTCGTTTGAATCAGCTATTACCAAAATTAATTTCGCCGGAGCAAACGGGATTTCTTGCGGGTACAGATATCTCTACTCAAGTTCTTTTGGCTCGTGAAATGGTGCATGTGTTGGACAGGGGCGGCCCACAGTTATGTCTGAAGCTAGATATGATGAAGGCTTTTGATCGTGTTAGCTGGGACTATCTCCAACTGCTTCTACATAAGTTTGGGTTTTCTGACTTTTTCATTCGGGTTATCATTAATCATCTAGGTGCTACGAGGATGTAGTATTAATCAATGGACAACCATCACCATACTTCCGTCCTTTCAAAGGCGTCAAACAGGGGGATCCCCTATCGCCTTTGCTGTTTATATTGTCGTCTGAGGGTTTTAGTCGAGGGTTGAAGGCCTTGGTTAGCACGGGCAGGATTCGATCCTTTCGGTTGGGCAAAATTCCTATGGACATTTCGCACTTGGCTTACGCAGATGATTTGCTTATCTTCCTGCAAGGTACTCAAAGGAATCTTCGCCGCTTCCATGCATTTCTCACTATATATGAAACTGCATCGGGACAAAAAGTTAATTTTGGTAAAAGCAGTTTCATTCCATCATCCAATCTGACGGCAAGACAATGTCAAAATATCAAAGGTATCCTAGGTATGCGCCAAACATCTCTGCCTTTTCGCTACCTTGGTTCTTCTCTTCATAAGGGCATCCCTCGGGCTATGCACTGTTCGTCGTTATTACAGCATGTGGATGACCGGTTACAGGGCTGGCATTCTCGCCTCTTATCTTTAGCAGGACGGCTGGTGCTACTACACTCTGTCATTGCGGCGCTCCCGTTACATATTCTGGCAGCAGGCGGCATGCCTAAGTCAGTCATTCGCATGCTCGAAAGAAAGATGTCAGCGTTCTTTTGGGGTGATAGGCACCATTGGGTCGCATGGAACACTATTACTACTCCAATTGAAGAAGGTGGATTAGGGCTTCGCAGTCTTTGTGAGCTGCAACAGGCATATGCGTGTCGCATATGGTGGCAATATCAGCGCCATGATACATTGTGGAGTAAATATATGCATCTTAAATATGGACGACGGGGAGACTATACTCCCAGGCTACCAGATTCAGCAGTTTGGAAATCTATCTGTCGCATTCACCCCATCTGTTTTTCTCACTCAACTGGCTTGGGCACATTTCTATCATGGACGGCCACGTCTTCCGGGGAGTTTACGCTTAAGTCGGCATATGATATATGTCGCACGTCACGCCCAACATTACTTTCGACAGCATTTATTTGGTTTAAACATCACGCTCCCTCCGTTCGACTATTGTTGTGGCGCTTTTTCCATTCAGCCATGCCTTTTGAAGATTACATAGGAAAATATCAGATGGTGCGTCCTACTCAATGTCCTTTTTGCAAATCACATTCAGCTACGGTGGACCATATATTCATTTACTGTTCTCGCATCCGCTATTTCTGGAGTTTTTTTGCTGTTGAATTACACGGTGTACCGCCGACATCTCTGTCTTTGCGGCAATATTTATTATCCTGGTGGTATCGGTCCAATTCTACATCACTAGCGGGAGTTTTGAAGATTGTCGTTCCTGCAATAATATTATCGAACGTTTGGCGTCAATATGCACAACTCATCTATGGGGACACAACAATTTTCTCGACAGCGGCATTGCGTAATTCTATTCATTTTGATATACATGTCTGGACGATGCGACTCCAGGGGACTAAGCTGGCAGCAGGTCCATTGCCATCTCTCTCCTGGCTCCCTCGGCTTCGTGCTCCTCGTCTTCGGGTTATTCGATGGCAAACCCTCCCTTCTGGTCGTCTCAAGTTAAATGTGGATGCAGCAGTTGGCCAGCATTATGCTGCAGGTGGAGTGATATTGCGTGATCACGATGGTTGTTGCATCCAAGCCCTCTCTTTTCGTCTACCTCACAGTACACCATTACAGGCTGAGATTCAGGCTACTCTTTTTGGCCTGCTTTATTTCCTTCCCTTATACCGTTCGCTCCTGGTAGAATCGGATTGTGCTCAAATGATAACATGTCTCTGTAAGCCTCGACAGCCAACAGGAAATTATCATCTCAGGCAGCTTCACAATCTGGTCAGCCAGCATCAGCTGGTGCTAATCCATACGTACCGGGAGAATAATATGTCGGCTCATTATCTTGCCCAACATGCAATGATGCATCCTATAACGGGGTTGTATCACCGTCATACTCTTCCTTCCATGGTCAAGGCTTCCGTGGAACTGGATCTCACATCGGCGTACTTGCGCACTGTCTAATGGATTGCTGTTATTTTACACCTTCTGTCCGTGTCCTACCAGTCACGGGCAGACCCGGTACGCATAATGATCATCTCATACGCTGCTTCTACATCATTTTTTGGCTTATACATATTAATGTTGTTGCTATTACCATGCTCAATGGTTGTTGTGGTAACTGTGAGCTCAATTTGGCGTGCGGTTGCAACCCAACCAAACATGTAGTCTTCCATATGGATTGGCACCGTACCCTTTTTTCTGCCTGCACTACATTTGGTGCAGGCAGGGCCGGTTCGTTTCCTTTTCTTTTGCATATCTGGTCTCGCACTCCCATTCTTTCTACACTGACGATACTGTTTTATTTGCACCATGTATATCGGGAGACAATACGTTTATCCATTTCACTTGGGGCTGTGAGCCGTATTGTTGGTGTCAAGGTTTCCTCTCAATATCACATCTCTCAGATGACCGACGCATGTTGTTGCCCTTCTTCGCCTGCAGAACACAGGAGTTGGCTCGTTACACATATTTCTGCCGGCACTTTGTTTTGTGCCGGCAGCACAGGTTTGATCTATGCCCAGACTTCTCCGATTTTTCTCTATTCTGGCTTTAAGATTTACTCATCTTCTTCTTATCTTGATGCGTGGGAGCGAACATGGATTGCACTTCATCTTTGCGCACTGCGTATGTTCATTGGATGGCCCTCACCTACATATTCGGTATATACACCGGTTGCCTGCGCTGTTGATCATTGGATACATTGGAAACAAACAACTGTTGAAGATTATTTTCACGACATTGACGGGCACTCGCGGACCTTCAGAGATGCTTTTGCTTTTTGCCTTCTTTTATTATGTTTGTGTAGAGCACGGTTACCTTCTTCTAACTCATTACACAATGGCGAATATCAACAATCCAGGCATATAAATATGTACGCTTTTTCCTTCGCCGGGGTTTTATCCACAAGGGTGGTTTTACTCGGCAAGGTTTTAATGCGGCATATCATATATTGCCTGGATGTTGATAATCAGTTGTTTTTTATTTACTGATTCATTTGGATGTAATATGGTTTTCCTCCGCCACAAGTGAGGGATTTATCAAATAAAATATATTTGGTTTAAAAAAAATATATATATATATAAAACCGTAAGAAAAATAGTGAAAAAATGCTGCCCTCCTTCTTCAAGAGCGATTCCACATGGCTGGTGGCGTAGCCGCCGTCAGCCGTCTTCTCCGATCTCCATTGGTTAAAGACTTCGTCTTCCACACCTTCTTCTGCACAACTTCGACTCCCTCGAACCCGCTATTCTTATGGCGGCCCAAACAGCCGCTACAGCGGCAAACCATGTATCACCCGATCATTCATTCGCATCTTTATTTGCGGCCCCTTCATCGCAAATACAGCCAAAACCAGTCCAGAAATTCAAGGGCAGTCCAATGATTTCTTTCTCTGATAAGGAAATTCAATCACTAGCCGTCCCATATCGATTCACATTGGTTGGTACGTTTTGGTACGGTCGCCCATCACTGGCAACGATCCGTTCCACCATTGACCGTATTGGATTCACCAGATCAGTAAAGGTTGGCCTTTTGGATTCCACACACATTCTTCTTCATTTTGATCTTGAACAAGATTATATTCGATGTTTTTCTCGGCTAGGATGGATGATATCCGGCAAACAAATGCGAATCACTAAGTGGACGTCGGATTATGATCCCACGATTGAAGTGCCTATTGTTCCAATATGGGTATCATTCCCGGGTCTCCCAATCCATATGCATCGTAAAGATGCTCTCTTTCAAATAGCGGCTATGCTAGGTGAGCCGTTGAAATTGGATACCACAACTGTCACGTTGAATCGGCCATCAGTGGCGCGAGTATGTATTGAATTAAATGTCTCTAAGGAATTGCCTCAACATGTATTTATTCAGACGTCATTGCGAGTGATCATGCAGAATGTAGAGTATGAAGATCTCCTGCAATATTGCGCAAGCTGCTATCGCCTAGGTCATGTCACAGCAGACTGTGGTAAACACCATGCAAATCCTACACAGTCCATTGAAAAAGATGCTGCACAGCGGATAAGCCTAAAATACATCTTTCTGACAAGAGCAAAAAGCAACGTTGGACGCCAAAAAAATTAGGCCCTTCATCAGAAGAACAACCGCCTGAAACAATTGAGACAGGTGAGGAAACGAGAAACCCTGCGTCACCGGAAATGATAATTACACATGAAGTATCAGACGTGCAGGAACTCTCAAGATTAAAAGGGGTTGATGATTGCCTCTTAGGAGATCTCCCTGGGTCTGCCATAATAGTTTCTCATTCTGACAATGAACATGAACCTGCAATGGCTGATAATATGTTGGATGAACAAGATGCGAGAGACTGTGACAATATTGCACACCTTATAGAAGCCGCATACGTTGATACACATTCTATTGAGCTGGTGGACGGAGATCCTGGTAATCTCCATCCGAGCCAGGGGCCACGCATATTAAGACGGAGCCAAGCCAATCCCACATCTCCCCGTCTAACCAGGTTACGTGCAGCGTATCTCTCTAACTCTTTTGATGTTTTATCTCAATGAAGATCCTGTTGTGGAATGTCCGTGGAATTCGTAATTCATTTAATCGCTTGCTATCATTAGTTCGAAAGCATAAAGTACATCTTATAATTATCATTGAGCCAAAGCTTAGACCCCCTGCCTTGATATCATATCAATTACAACTTGGTTTTTCAAAAGCTAAATCCGTTTGTAATGATCAAATATAGTTTTTTTGGAAGGATTCACTCCTAACACAGGAAGATGGACACTATGGTCATCAACATCATTCAATCAAGTTTCGATGGTTGGCCACGGGTGATTGTTTTTGGTTGACAGCCGTATATGGACGTCCTTCCATTACACAACGATGTATATTGTGGGAAGAATTGAGACACTTTTATATGACCAACACAATTCCATGGCTTATCGGAGGAGACTTTAATACATTTAGAACATTGGAAGAACACTGTGGTAGATCGCGACCATCGTTGCGCACATTACAAGATTTCAACGACTTCGTTCAACATTGTCATTTGCAGGAAATTCCATTTCAAGGTTCATGTTTCACTTGGTCTGATGGCCGAGGTTTAGGACGCGTATGGCGTCGTCTTGGCCGTTTTCTGAGCTCAACTTCATTTTCTGATATATTCTCAATAACACAAGTTCAACATCCATCAAGGGCCACTTCTGATCATGCGCCACTACTTTTGAAATGTGATTCAAAAGGCCCTAGAGCACCATTGCTTTTTCGCTACTTAGATGTTTGGGCAACACATGCGGATTTTGACGATTTTGTCACTCACAGATGGAAATCATATCCAATAGTTGGTGGAATGTGGGGGTTCAATCGCAAATTATCTCTTCTCCGAAAAGACTTACGACAGTGGAATAGAGATACATTTGGAAACATCTTCGATGCGGTGTCTCAAGCAGAAGCCAAAGTTAAATCCGCAAAACTATTGTTTGATGCTAATCCTACAGATACAGCCCGTGCGATGTACCATAGACGCATCACAGAACTGCAGCTTGCTCAAAAACGTGCTTTTCTTTATTGAAAGCAGAAGGCCAATGTAAAATGGTTGAAGGACGGTGATGCCAACACCTCCTTTTTTCCATCAAACAGTTAAACATAAGCGCTGTCGGCAGCTCATTCGTAGAATTTTGACGCCAAATGGTGCTGAGTTCGATCAGCCGCGTGACATTGAAGCTGAAGCGATTCGATATTTCTCGCATCTCTTCGCCGAAGAAACTGTGACAGATTGCGAATTAATTCTCCAGCACATACCATCTCTGATCACGGCAGAGGACAATAGTATACTGCAGGAGATTCCATCGCTAACAGAGGTGAAGGCAGCAGTTTGAGATCTCAGCTATACAAGTGCTGCTGGCCCAGATGGCTACCCATGGTCTTTCTACAGACTTTTTGGCACTTGATACGGCATGATGTGCATAAAGCAGTTCAAGAATTCTATTTGGTTATCCGAATGCCAAGGACGGTAGCAGCAGCATCCATTATTCCTATACCGAAGGTATGTAATCCTCAAACATTTGCGGATTACCGTCCTATATGCCTTACCAATTTTATCTCCAAGGCCATTACAAGATTACTAGCTACAAGGCTGGGAAGCATTTTTCCAAAGCTCATCTCGCCAGAACAAGCAGGCTTCATGAAAGGCAGAGACATCACTGAGCAAGTACTATTGGCACAAGAGATGGTACATGTCCTAGACAAACGCACAAGAGGAGGGCAGGTCATTATCAAACTGGATATGGCCAAGGCATTCGATCGTGTTAGTTGGAGGTATCTCCAATTACTGTTGCAGCGCATGGGAATGGGTGAGCGAATCGTGCGCATTATTATCAACTATTTGAGGGAAACAAGATGCACTATTCTTCTCAATGGTAGTCTAACGGAGTCATTTTCCATTGGTAGAGTAGTGAAGCAGGGAGGCCCTTTATCTCCATTGTTATTTATCCTATCATCTGAAGGATTTACTAGAGGGCTTAATAATCACATAAGGGCGGGAACAATTATGGGTTTTAAGGCTGGTCGCGTGCCATGTGTCTCGCATCTGGGATTTGCAGATGACTTGTTAGTCTTTCTAAATGGTTCGGCACTCAACTTGGCAAAATTTCGAAAATATTTAGACACATATCAGCAGGCTTCAGGACAGCTGGTAAATTATAACAAGAGTCGATTTGTGGCGGGGCAAGGAGTTTTGATTACTAACTTTATGACAGCTTTGGGCATTTGATCGACTTCATTGCCTATAAAGTATCTTGGGTCATATTTGCATAAGGGAATAAACAAAGCCAGGTATTGTTCAACTTTTCTCGATCATTTTGAAGCTAAATTGTCATCATGGTCGACTAATTTCCTATCCATGGCGGGAAGAATAATTCTCATCAAACACGTGCTCAACACGTTACCTACACATCTTATAGCCAGCTCCAGATTGCCAAAAGGTGTGATTAATACTTTAAATCAAAAAATGGCATCTTTTCATTGGAAAGGACGACATCACTGGCAGTCCTAGCCCTATGTGTGTCGTTCGGTTGAAGTTGGTGGTCTAGGCATTCGACATCTTTTACATGTTCAAAAAGCATATGATTGTCAGTTGTGGTGGAAGTACTTTCACTCCAATACATTATGGGCAGAATTTTGTAGAGCCAAATATGGACATCGTTCTTCTATTTATTCTCATATCTATGACTCATCTACGTGGAAAAGAATATGCAGCATACATGACTACATGGAGATGCACACTTATAGAGTTCAGGATATGCTTCATTGGGCACCAGACAAAAATGGACAGTTTTCTATACGCTCGGCTTATTCTTTAGTAGCTTCTCATGGCCATACCAAGGTTGAGACACGTTATATTTGGTGGAAAAATTCACATCCAGGTCAAAAGTTTTTCTTTGGCGGCTTTGGACACAATCTCTACCAATGGTAAATAATCTTCGTTGCTGGATGATATCCTACCCATCGCAGTGTGCATTTTGCCGTCAAAAATCATGACCACCAAGATCATGTATTTCTGCATTGCTCAACCATTCGACCGCTTTGGGTGGACATGGCAATTACATTCTCTGGGCCAATGCCTTTCTCTCGCACAATTAAGGCTCACTTACTTCGCTGGTGGCAAACGTCCTCGCAACAGACAATGTTAGGTCAGCTTAAAGTAATAGTGCCATCACTGGTAGCTTGGAAATATGGAAAATGTATGCAGCTTGTAGATTTGGAGAGGAGCAATTCAACTATGATCGGTTGTATACAAAGATAAAGGAAGCAGTATATACAAGATGTTCCTCAATGAATGGGAAAAAATTTGCTAAAACAATAACTCATCTTGTTGCTCAACAATTCTCCCCGACATTACGTATGAAGAGGCTGACTATAGTTCGTTGGCAATTTCCACCATCGGGCAAACTGAAATTAAATGTTGACACCACTGTAGGACAAAATATTACAGCAGGTGGAGCGGTACTTCGAACGGATCAAGGTATTTTTCTTTCGGCTATCTGCTTTCCACTGCCTTTGTTACGGCCGCTGCAGGCAGAGATTCAATCAATGACGATGGCGCTGCTGTACTATGCACAACAATATGACAACTTAGTTGTGGAGACGGATTGGCAATATATGATCACTTTGCTGGCTGAAAATAGACAATTATCAGGTTCCCTGGCGTCGGATGTCACACGTGCAACACAGTTCCTCAGTCTTAATCATTCAACAATTCAATTGTCCAAGAGAAGTGAATTCTGCAGCACATAGGCTGGAGAGATACGGCTACAGATCATCTGGAATGCAATTCTACAGTTCAATCCATGAATTGCCGTGTGGAGTTTGCGGAGCTTTAATCACGGACCTTCATCTGCCAGCCTTCAGAGTGTGATGAATTTCCGGCATTATATCAGCCAAAAATCCATGTCGTTGTCTGTGTTTTCGAACACAGGCAACATTGGTGCGTTTACTGTTCATACGTTCTTTCACTATGCACGTTAAAATTCGCATTATTCTTCCATATGCATATCTTTGTTTGACGCTTGCGTTTGCGTTTGCTTTGCCATGATGGACATCATTTACGGGGGAATGCATGAGTTTAATAATCATTATCAAGTGAGGCACAAGTATACTAATCATCAGCTATCATCGTCTTGGTTCATGTTGAGCCAAGGCGACTTCGGTATGGTCTGGGTCTCGTCACATACATTATATTATATTTTCACTGTTTTTCTCCTAACTACATTCTTGAATTCTCACGAGGTACATGGTACACCGGAAACAACAAGGACAAGTCAAGGCACTTCAGCAACATCTGGCGCAAGGCATGATGCATGGCTCAGTAGCGATATATATTCCCGCGAGAACTCATACATGTATTCATTCACATACAGATTAGGCGTCATTAACAGCTGTATAAATATGTATGCTTTTTCCTTCGCCAAGGTTTTATCCACAAGGGTGGTTTTACTTGGCAAGGTTTTAATGCGGCATATCATATACGACTGGAGACTCACCATTATTAGAGCGCTGTTTCATTTATTTTCATACAATGATGTTTGTAATATGTTTTTCCTCTGCCATAAGTGAGGCTTTCAATAAAGATTTATCTTTCCAAATATATATATATATATATATATATATATATATATATATGTGTGTGTGTGTGTGTGTGTGTGTGTGTGTGTGTGTGTGTGTGAAGGTTTTCTCTGACGGCGCAGGCGATTTCGTGAATTGCGGCGTCAGCCGCTGCCGCTGCTGCTGGATCGGACAATCATCATCACCGGCATCTCATTTGGCATAGATTAATCCGGTTATTGCTCTCATTGTTTCGCTGCCCATCTCACCAATTCATTTCGCTTGCGCGGTTCCAAACGATGATCATGCAAACTCCATCGCCGTCCTTTGCCGCCGTTGTGACCGACGCTGCCTCGGCTTAGTCCATCACCATCTCACCCAAAACTGTTTCTCGATATAAAGATATTCCTTTAATCTCGTTTTCGGATTCGGAAATTGATGAACTTGCTGCTCCATTCAAATATTCGTTAGTTGGTACATTTTGGTATGGGAGACCTCCATTGAAGGTGATCAGGGATGTCTTTGAGAAGATAGGTTTTCATCAAGATCTTCGTATCACTCTTATTGATCAGGCCCATATACTGTTAAATTTTAGCAATGAAGCAGATTATTTATGATGCTTTTATCGCCGATCATGGCTTATCTCTGGGTGTCATATGCGTATAACCAAATGGACAGTTGATTTTGATCCGTCCACGGATGTGCCGATAGTTCCGGTTTGGATAGCCTTTCCTGGTCTTCCCATCCATCTTCACCGAAAAGAGGCATTATTTGAAATTGTTAAACCAATAGGAAGCCCCATCAAACTTGATGTTGCAACAACAGATGGTCTGCGACCTTCGGTTGCACGTGTATGTGTGGAAGTTGATGTTTCGAAGGACTTACCGCAAAAGATTTATCTCCAAGCGAAGGGACGATTTATACTGCAAACCATCATCTATGAAGATTTGACCTTGTTTTGCACCTCCTGCCGTCGATTAGGCCATGCAGTTGCTTCATGCACACCACCGTCGGTGACAACCATACCGCCACCCCCTCCACCCCCTCCATGGCGACAACCAGCCCAGTGCTGGACTCCGGTAAAAAAGCGTACAGCTGCTCAAACAAACCTTCCAGAGACTGAGCCACCATCGACAGACATACCAGTCCCTCCAGGTTCCCCCATCCCGGATGCAGATCCTATTGCAGATAATTTAGAGGAGCCCGTGGAGCCGCTGCGGGATAATCCAGAATCCTGTGACATAGGACATTCGTCTGATAATGATTTACCAGAGACAGATAATCATGGGATACCTACTGTTCTAGAAGAGGTAGCCTGCCGCATCCAGCTGCTACCTCCCTCGCCTAATACAGACACCTTAATCTCTCGCCTACAGGATTCTACAGAAGATTTTATACAGGTGGTTCCTCGCAGGAAACATCGAGCAAAGAAGGATCTTCCTCCACTGCCACCATCGTCCATTCTAACGCGCAGTGCATCACATGCGATACAGGGAAGTGACTCTACACTTTCACAATGAATATTATGATATGGAATATAAGAGGTCTACGGGCCTCAAAACCACGTCTGCATCAGTTAATTCATGACCATCGGTTAAACATACTTGTTATCATAGAACCTAAACATGCATCAGTAACTATTTCTCGTTATGCTTTGGATTTCGGCTTTTCCAATTCATATGCATCGCATTCTGAGCGTATTTGGTTTTTCTGGCGTGACTCTCATTTTGAGCTGGTAACAGTGCAGGATGAAGGACAGGTGGTACATTTTACATTATTATATAGGCCTCTTCAGTATACTTTTGTTTTGTCGGCAGTATATGGCAATCATACTCCATCACTACGTCGTTCTTTGTGGGCTTCACTATGCACTTTCTCTCACAATACAACACTTCCTTGGGTGCTGGGTGGAGATTTTAATACATTCCGCTCTCTCTCAGATCATGAAGGACGTTCGCAGCCGTCTCTATCTGTTTTACAAGATTTCAATGATTGCATAGAGTCATGTGGTTTGATGTCGCCACCATTTCAGGGTTCCAGATTCACCTGGTCAGATGGTCGAGGCCTCGGTAGAGTTCGTCGGCGTTTAGATTGGTTGTTTCTCAATACGGAATTTCATGATAAATTTGAAGACCTGCAACTTACGCATCTTCCCTGAATTGCTTCGGATCATACCCCGCTATTGCTTAAATGCCGAATAAATGTGACTTCGCTGCGTTGATCGTTCCGATTTTTAGACTCTTGGCTCCTACATCCGGACTTTTATAATTACATGCGTGCTGCATGGACTTCATATCCTACAACGGGTGGTATGCATGGCTTCTACACAAAGTTATTCAAGTTTAAAAAGGATGTGCAACAGTGGAACAAAGAAATATTCGGTAATATTTTCTCTAGGGTTCAACAGGCTGAAATTCTGCTTACACGTGCTGAACAGTGCTGGGATATGCAGCCCACAGAGGAAAATCGGACGGAGTATAATCGAGCTAAGGCAGAATATCTTCAAGCTTCTTCTTATGAGCTGCACTTTTGGAAACAAAAGGCGAGGGTTAAATGGCTAAAGGAGGGAGACGCAAATACTCGCTATTATCATACTATTGTAAAAGGACGCCGACTACACCTTCGGATCCAACAAATACAAACAACCGATGGCCTAGTTTGTACTACCCCAGATGATATCATCGCTGAAGCCGTGTCCTTTTATACAGCCTTATTCGCACATGAACCTACAGCTAACTGTGATCAAATTCTTCGACATATTCCAGCGCTAGTTTCCGCAGAGGATAATGCCTCTCTGACGCAGGTTCCATTGCCGGATGAGATAAAATCTGCGGTCTGGCATTTGGACCCTCATAGTGCAGCGGGGCCTGATGGTTTTGATGGTAACTTCTATAGATCTTGCTGGTCCATCATTCATACAGATGTTGTTCTAGCAGTACAAGAATTTTTCCTGGGCGTTCCTCAGCCTAAAGTTATGGCTAGTGCATTGATCACTTTGATTCCGAAAAAATCCTCTCCTGCTACTTTCGGTGATTATCGCCCTATATGCCTCACTAATTTTATCAGTAAAGTCTGTACCAGAATTGTTGCTAGCCGTTTGTGTAAATTATTGCCAAGACTAATCTCTCCAGAGCAGACGGGATTCCTGCCAGGTACGGACATTTCAACTCAAGTTTTATTGGCTCATGAGATGATCCATATGCTTGATAGAGGTGGCTCACAGTTATGTCTCAAGTTGGATATGATGAAGGCATTTGACAGAGTTAGCTGGGAATATTTGGAACTTTTACTCCAAGCCTTCGGATTCTCGAGATTTTTCACTCGTATAATTCTGAACCATTTGAGGGCCACGACATTAGCGGTGTTAGTCAATGGCCAGCCCTCTTCCTTTTTTCGGCCATATCGGAGCGTTAAACAGGGTGATCCTTTATCCCCTTTATTATTTATTTTAGCAGCAGAAGGTTTTAGCAGGGGCTTGAAAGCCTTGACAGCAACTGGAGTCTTGCAACCTTTCCGCCTGGGCCGTATCCCCTTTACCATTACACATTTAGCTTATGCAGATGATTTACTGATATTTCTCTGAGATACACAGAGGAATCTACAACGCTTCCATACATTTCTTACACAATATGAAACTGCTTCAGGTCAAAAAGTGAATTTTCAAAAAAGCAGTATTATTCCTTCCGCCAGGGTAACTCCACAGCAACGTCAGACCTTTATGAATATTCTGGGCATGCATCTTTCTAGTCTTCCATTTCGTTATCTCGGTTCTTATTTGCACAAGGGTATTCCTCGTTCCCGTCACTGTGTTACGCTACTGCAGCATATTGATGATAGACTTCAAGGGTGGCACTCCAAATTACTATCTACTGCAGGTCGACTAGTCTTGCTACAATCAGTAATCGCTGCGTTACCCATTCATGTTATCGCGGGGGGAGGTATACCAAAATCGGTAATTAAGATCATTCATCGCAAGATGGCGGCATTTTATTGGGGACGTCGACATCATTGGGTCTCCTGGACTAAGATTACTAAGCCGCAGTCTGAGGGAGGTTTAGGCCTTCGAGATTTGAATGTCTTACAAAAGGCTTTTTATTGTCGCCTCTGGTGGTCGTATCACCAGAACTCAACACTGTGGAGCAAATACATGCATGCAAAATATGGACAGCGTCATGATTATCTTCCTCGGTTACCAGACTCCCCTATTTGGAAAATTATATGCCGGATTCATTCTTTCTGCTTAATGCACACTGATAGACAGGGTGACCAACTTTCATGGTTGCCAACTCAACTGGGGGAATTCTCGCTAAAAAGTGCCTATGAGATCTGCCGAACCTCTTCTCCAAAACTGCTTTCTACCTCATTTATTTGGTCGAAGCATCACTCTCCGTCTATAAGATTGTTCTTATGGCGTCTTTTCAATTCCGCATTACCTTTTGAGGATTACATTGGACAGTATATAACGGCTCATCCGACACAATGTCCGTTTTGCAAGAGGGAATCGGCCAGGGTGGATCATGTTTTCTTATATTGTTCTTATGTTCGTCCTATATGGCGCTATTTTGCTAGTGAGCTGCATTGTCCTCTTCCATCATCAATACATCTCCGTCAGTATCTTCTTTCATGGTGGTACCGATCATCCATTTCCTCTCTTATTGGAGTTTATAAAATCGTGATCCCTGCGATTATTGTCCACAATATCTGGTGTGCTTATACTTCCATGGTCTATGGCGACAAAACACATATCACGGCGTCTTCCCTTCGGTCCTCCATACATTATGATATTACTTTGTGGCACAAAAAGATCGCAGGCTCTAAACTATCTACTACCTCACAGCAGATTTTCAGTTGGCTGCCAGCAGTTCGACCACCTCGTCCATTGATCGTTCGCTGGGTCACGCCACCTTCTGGACGATTGAAATTAAATGTCGATGCTGCTGTGGGTCGACATTTCGCATCAAGAGAAGCAATACTGCGAGATCATCGGGGCTCATGCCTTGGTGCAATTTCCTTTCGCCTTCTGTTAAGTTCACCCTTACATGCAGAGATTCAAGCGGCAATTTTTGGGCTCCTTTATTTCTTTCCATTTTATCGATCCATCATCCTAGAGTCGGATTGTGCCCAATTGATTGATCGGTTGATACGGCAGAACATTGTCCATGGCAACTCTCATCTTCAAAGGCTTCACTCGCTAGTTCATTTTCATCGTCTTCCTTACAATCACATTTATCGCGAGGCAAACATGGCGGCACACTATTTAGCACAGCATGCAATGTTACACCCACGCACGGAACATTTTACATCGACCACTCTGCCCTCATTGGTCCATGCGGCAGTCACATTGGATCTTACTTCCGTTCACTTGCGGGTGCCTTGACAACAGTCTTCCAAATGGATTGGCGAGGTTTCACATCTACTGCCTGCTACCCTAGGGATGCAGGCAGGCACGGTATGGTTGAACATCCACTAATCTACGATTTATACATTTTATTTCAAATACATAACACGCCTCTTTTTTTCATTGGAGCGATTTGGTTATCACATCAACTATCTATTTACTCGTTGGTGATTGGAAGACTATGTCGCTGGATCCTACGCTATGCATGGTTTACTCGCATGGTGGATCCATTCAGATTTCATGTGGCAGGACTTTTTCCATTGTCGCCTTGGCCCCTTGGTCAATGCGACTTGGGTATGCATTTTCCCACTCTGTTTGTGCTTATTATTCTCAACACTAATGCTCTATTGATGTGCTATTCCCATTTGTGCGAGATTCTTTTACACATCACGGTGGTGAGCCTTATTCCCGAAGTGGGGCACTTTCTTCCTGCATTTTCGGTTCTCACAACTTGGACGGACATAGCGCATCATTACACTTTGTCGCCTTGGCACCTAAACTGCCAAGGCGGCTCCGGTATGTGCTTGGTTTTTCTACCTCTGATTGCTCAGTTACGTGCTCACATTGACCTCCTTTCTCTCTGGACATCTTCTGAGGTTTGGGTTTTCAAGAAAATGGCAAGACAAATATGCGGCGATTGCAACAGCTTCAACATTCTACTGTTCACACAAAAGTATACGGCATTCATGGATTTGTACACCATTTTATGTTCTTATCATATCAATGACAGTCGTATAAATATGTACGCTTTTTCCTTCGCCAGGGTTTTATCCACAAGGGTGGTTTTTCTTGACAAGGTTTTAATGCGGCATATCATATACGACTGGAGATATGACATCCTTGTTTCGTTATTTCATTTATTCGAATACTCTAACAATGTAATATGGTTTTTCCTTCAACAAAAGTGAGGCTTTTAATTAATAAATAACTTCTTTTCAAAATATATATATATATATATATATAACCGTATGGACATAGATCATGATGCACGTCATATTATGAAAATTCATTGGTTTTGAAAATGGAAAATTGCGTATTGCATTCGTTTGCAAAATCATGAACCCACCGCGGATGAGATATGGATATGGATTGGTAAATATGAATATGGATTGATCTCTGATCAAATATAGATATGGACTGGTCTCTGACCAGATATGAATTATGGATATGGACTGCTCACCGACCAGATGTGGATATGGACATGCATTGCATTTTTTATAACATTGCATCATCATTGCATCATCATGGACATGTATTATTATGGAAACTATATGGATATGGTGTTAGTGTATGTGCCCTAGGCCATGATTTGGATGTTTTATGTTATACATTTATTATTAATAAAGAGGTTTTATTATCATTATTGTTGGTTAGTATGTTACACAATTATGATATATGTCACTCGTTCATTATTGTTATAGAGACAAAATAATTTATAACCAGTATGAGTATTGATTTGATAATCATGAGATAATTATGTGTATGATGATACAAATCAATCTCATAGATACTTGTTAGAGAACAGATAGACCCATCATGAGATTACTACATGGATTAGCGTCATAAGTAAATCTCATGATAATCATGTTTTAATCCTTAGACTTTAGATTGTCATAGTTTCTAACATAAGGACTATTATATTTTGACATGATCAAACGTTATCCGTAACTGGATAATAATAAAGTCATGATTGAATATGATAGAAATTATGTGGAGGATATTGAACAATCAAGATAGAATTTGTCCCTCTCTTTTGAGAGAGATATCTTTGGGCCCCTCGATTAGTGAGACTGTGAAATGCATGGCCGTGCTCAAATGAACTGATAGTGTGATCAATATCATTTGTTTTATCAGTCTACTTAGAGATCGAGTAATCATATATTTGAACAACATAAGTGTGACGCTGACCATGACTTATGTTCAAACTAGATATCGTGTGACAAAGGGATTAATGCATGTACTATTATTAGGCTAGTTTGACTTTACTCGTATTAATTGGGTAGTCGTAATGTCTTGCTAGAGACCAATTACGACTTGTTGGTTTAATGGAGATTTAACCGACTGTCAATTAATATGGGCCTAGGGTCACACACAAGAATGCGTATGGGCTGATATTAATAATATTAATAATATTAATATTAGATATTAATTATTATTGTTGTTGTTTTCGTTTTTTTGGTGATTATATATATATATGTATTATCGGATAATAACGAAAGAATCCATATCTGATATGGATTTTTGATTGGCATCAACTAATCCGATTAGTACTCGGATTTTGATGTCTATATATGTGTATATATATCTGTGTATCTCGTATACATAGACACACGAAAAAACACAGAATCATCAGAAAAGCCCTAGAGCCGTTTTTGGAGAAAAACGAGTTCTCTCAGCCGCGCCGTTCAAGAGCTAGCACTCCGGACGGAAGCATTCGTATGGATACCGACAGAGGGTGATCGTGCCATTGCACCTCCTACGTTCGTACCTCCTACATCTGCAGATTACGAATCTACAGAGGTAAAGTTTTTGATTTCTTTCATCGAATTAAACGAACAACATGGATCTTTGGTAGGAAATCAGAGATCAAGTTTTGTTTTTCCGCTGTGCGTTTTTACAGTGATCTTGTCGGATTTTCTAACAGTGGTATCAGAGTAAGGTTGTTCTCGTTTAAATCGATTATATCATACTTATGTGATTATATGCTTTCTGTTTGAATTCGTATGGCATGATATATGTACAAACCCCAAGTCGGATTTCATATGATGAGAGAAGAATGATGTTTTTCAATATGTTTTCATGAGATGATTTGTATATGGCAGAATTCGTTTATCGTGTGATGATTAAAACGACTCTGTTTATATTAGATATAAACGCACGATATGCCATGATATGTGTAAAACCATATTCGAATCTCATCTGATGAGAGCGGATTGGTGTTTTCAAATCGTTTTCATGAGATGTTATAATTCGAGATTGTTATATGTGATATAATGTTTTCGTTTTTCAAGTGATGATCAAAACGATTATGTTTATATCGATATGAACAACCGATAATGATTCTGTAAGAGTTTATGCATATTCAAAACAGACAGATTATCAATTCGATTGATGATTCTGTTTTCGGATTTCGAATGGCAGATTATCAATTCGATTGATGATTCTGTTTCGGATTTCGAATAGCAGATTATCAATTCGAACTTGATGATTCTGTTTTGGGTTTCAAATGATAAATCTCGGTTCAATCGATGCTTCTATAAGGGCTTACAAGTATTCAAAACAGTAAGATCGTTAATATGATTGACGCGTCTGTGTTAGGATTCTGAAAAGAAAATTATCAATCTGATTGATGTTTTCTGTTTGGCTTTGAGGGTGCTGCCCCTCGACCCCGTCTAGGGGTACTACCCCTCGAAACCCCGCCCGCTGACCGGGCAGCGGGAACCCTGCCCGCTAACTGGCTAGCGGGACCTCCGTATGTGCACGCCCTATAGTTCGTTGTTGTGACATTAAGAATGTCAATATATTTATTTGTTATAATATGTTTGTGTAAGATATATTATAATTATTTGATGTCTTTGCATGGTGCATAGCATGGCCTTAGGACCTATGTGATTGACTTAGTCATATTTCTATTTTGGGTTATTATGGCCTGCGTGCCGCTGTAGTTTTTGTTGTATTTTATTATACAAGTAGTTAGGTTTTTCTTTATTATTGTAATAAATGATGAATCAAGCTACAAAAGTGGTGATGGCGACACATACCAAGGACGAGTGGATTCTATGGAGATGGAGGCACGAGCTCAATAGTAGAAGATATGTATCATTGCAAATGTTGTAATAGGAAGTCTTTCACATAGGGTTTCCTTTATGATCTTCATTTGGTCTCATGAAGATCATATTTAGTTTGACCATGCTATGTCATGTTTACAAATTTATCATTTTGTATGAGATGCGTGGATGATAGATTATATATGCATATAGGATGTTATGATATAATGATATGCAATGCAAGACATAAACTAAGTTGAACCCTCATTAATAATTTAAGTCTCGATGCCATCCATGTCTTAAACACCTATTAAAACTAGGATTGTATTAAAGTAAGTATTGCCAAAGCAATGTGCTTTAAACATTCCTAGCTACGTAGGATGAGTAATAGTGTTACTCATATGTTTAAAATTGGTTAGACTTAATTGGGCTATCAAAACGGTTTTGGGCTCAAGGCATTAGATGGAATCTAACATACAATGATATATGATGTCATTATTCCATAGATTCTAAGAGTTACATGAGATGCAATTGGTAAAGAAGTTACCTACCTAAATAACTTAATTTTAAGCGTCATGCCAAAGATGAGTTTAGAATTAAGTCAAATATGGATCTTAACTCACTAAAATATTTCTTTTGAGGGTTATGTTTTAGTGGGTGTCTTATAAATTTTAACCTCATTAATAATAAAGTGTTACTTTGCATATTTTGTAGATCATAAATGGCTGCTAATAACAATTCCACCGTATCACTGCGATCTATCCTTGAGAAGGAAAAACTGAAAGAATGTGGGACTAATTTTGTTGATTGGTTTCGAAACTTGAGAATCGTTCTCAAGCAAGAAAAGAAGTCCTACGTGCTCGATGACCTTGTCCCTGAACCCCCTCCTGCTGATGCTTCTGTTGCTGCCAAGAGTAAGTATAAGAAGCATATGGAAGATTACAATGACATAGGATGTCTTATGATGGCAACTATGTGTCCAGGAATTCAGAAAGACCTGGAACACTTAGAGGCTTATGAGATGAGTGTGCATCTCAAACAAGCATTCCAACAACAGGCTAGGCAGGACAGGTTTGACATCGCTGTTGCATTTTTTGACTGTAAGATGTCTGAAGGTGAATCTGTTAGCGCTCATGTTTTGAAGATGAAAGGCTATATAGATCACCTTGCAAGACTTGGATATCCCCTGAGTTTGGAACTCGCCACGGATTTGATCCTACACTCTTTGCCTAGCAGTTTTTCTCATTTCGTCATGAACTACAATATGAATAATATGGAAAAGTCCATTCCTAAGCTACATGGCATGCTCAAAACTGTTGAGGGGACTATCAAAAAGCCTACCCAAGTATTGAGTGTCAATATCAAGCCAATGAAAAAGAAAGGTAAATGCAAGGGTAAGACTAAAGGTGCAAAAGGGTTAAAGGGTCAAGCTAAACCAGAACCTGGTCCCAAGGCAAAGGTTCTTAAGGAAGGAACTTGTTTCCATTGCAACAAGCCTGGGCATTGGAAAAGAAATTGTGATGTTTATTTGGATGAGTTGAAGAAGCTGAAGGGTAGTTCGACTACATCTTCAGGTATTCATGTTATAGAAATTAATTTATCTACTTCTTCTTCCTGGATATTAGATACTGGATGTGGATCCCATATTTGTACAAATATGCAGGGGCTTAAAAGGAGTAGGATGCCGAAGAAGGGCGAAGTGGACCTACGTGTTGGCAATAGAGCAAGAGTTGCTGCTGTAGCTGCAGGGACATATGAGCTTGTCTTGCCCAATGGGCTTTTGTTAGTTTTAAACAATTTCTTTTATGTTCCTACTATGAGTAGGAATCTTATTTCAGTATCTGTTTTGGATGATGAAGGTTATTCATTTTTAATTAAAAATAAGAAGTGTTCTATTTTTGATAAAAATGACTTGCTTTATTGTATTGCAAGTAGTTATAATGGCATTTATGTCCTTAACCTTGATGATTCCAATGACGGTAATATTTATAACATATCTTCAAAGAGAACTAAGCCAAATGAGTTATACTCTACATATTTTTGGCATTGTCGCCTTGGCCATTTAAATGAGAAGCGCGTATCTAAACTCCATCAAGATGGATTATTAGATTTATTTGATTTTGAATCATTTGAAAATTGCGAGTCTTGTTTGCTTGGAAAGATGAAAAAGGCCCCTTTTATTGGACATAGTGAAAGGGCTAATGACTTATTGAGTTTGGTACATACAGATGTATGCGGCCCAATCAGCATTAGTGCCAGAGGAGGATTTCAGTATTTCGTAACTTTTACTGATGATTTCAGTAGGTATGGCTATATGTACCTAATGAAACATAAGCATGAGCCTTTTGAAATGTTTAGAACTTTTCAAAATGAAGTACAAAATCAACTTGGTAAGACGATTAAAACGCTTCGATCAGATCGAGGTGGTGAATATTTGAGCCAAGAATTTGATCAACATCTAAGAAATTGTGGAATCGTTTCACAGTTGACTCCTCCTGGAAGTCCACAATGGAATGGTGTTTCTGAAAGGAGAAATCGAACTTTATTAGATATGGTTCGATCTATGATGGGTCAAGTAGATCTTCCTTTATCTTTTTGGGGTTATGCCTTGGAGACAGTTGCATTCATTTTGAACCGTGTACCATCTAAAGCGGTTGAAAAGACGCCATATGAGATATAGACTGGTAAGACACCCAGTTTGTCTTTTCTTAAGATTTGGGGTTGTGAAGCTTATATGAAAAGATTAGTGTCAGATAAGCTAGCTACAAAGTCTATGAAATGTATTTTTGTGGGGTATCCTAAGGAAACTAAAGGGTACTAATACTATATTCCATCAGAGAACAAAGTGTTTGTTGCTTGAAATGGAGTCTTTTTAGAAAAGGAGTTTCTCTCTAAGAGAACTAGTGGGAGTATAGTACAACTTGAGGAAACTCAAGTTGTACAAGATATCATTGAACCGTCTTTAGAGACAATTTCAGAACCACAAACAGTTGTGGAGCCTGAAAATGTAACATAAGTCCAACGCAGATCTGATAGGATACATCATCAGCCAGAGAGAGATGGATTTTTGGTGACTGATGATAGTGAAGTTATGCTCATAGATCAAGATGAGCCTACTACCTATCAAGAAGCTGTGTCGAGTCCAGATTCAGATAAATGGCTTGGAGCCATGAATTCTGAGATGTAATTCATGTTTGATAACCAAGTTTGGTCTTTAATTGATCCTCCAAAGGGTATTAAGACTATTGGTTGCAAATGGGTTTTCAAGAAGAAAACTGACATGGATGGAAATGTGCAAACCTACAAAGCAAGGCTTGTTGCTAAAGGTTTTAAGCAAACTCATGGTATTGACTATGATGAAACCTTTTCACCAGTCGCAATGCTTAAGTCTATTAGAATTCTCCTTGCCATTGCAGCATACTATGATTATGAGATATGTCAAATGGATGTCAAAACTGCTTTCCTTAATGGAAATTTACTTGAGGATGTGTACATGACACAACCTGAGGGTTTTGTAGATCCCGAGAATTCAAAGAAGGTTTGCAAGCTTCAAAGATCCATTTGTGGGTTGAAGCAAGCATCTCGAAGCTGGAATCTTTGTTTTGATAAAACAGCTAAGAACTTTGGTTTCATCAAGAATGAAGATGAACCTTGTGTTTACAAGATGGTTAGTGGGAGTGCAGTAGTGTTTTTGGTTTTATATGTGGATGACATATTGCTTATTGGGAATGATATCTCTACCTTGCAAAAGGTTAAGGCTTGGTTAGGGAATTCTTTCTCAATGGAAGACTTGGGTGAGGCTACCTATATCCTTGGTATTAAGATCTATAGAGATAGATCTAAAAGGATAATAGGCTTGAGTCAAAGTACATACATAGATAAAATGTTGAAGAGGTTCAACATGCAAGAGTCCAAGAAAGGATTCCTAACAATGTCTCATGGCATTCATCTTAGCAAGAATCGATGTCCTCGGACATCTGATGAGCGAGGTCGAATGAATAAAATTCCTTATACTTCTGCTATAGGATCGATCATGTATGCCATGTTATGTACTAGACCAGATGTCTCATATCCATTGAGCACAATAATTAGATATCAAGCTAACCCTGGTGAAGGTCACTGGACAGCTGTCAAGAATATTCTTAAGTACCTCAGAAGGACTAAAGATGTATTCTTGGTTTATGGAGGTTTGGATGACAAGTTAGCTGTAAATGGTTACACAGATGCTAGTTTCCAAACCAACATAGATGATTTCAGATCGCAGTCCGGTTTTGTATTCACATTGAATGATGGAGCTGTTAGTTGGAAGAGTTCAAAACAAAGCACTGTGGCTGATTCTACAACAGAGGCTGAGTATATAGCAGCATCAGATGCAACTAAAGAAGCAGTTTGGTTGAAGAAGTTCATCATTGAGCTAGGAGTGGTACCTAGTATTGCAAATCATGTGGACATTCATTGTGACAACAATGGTGCCATAGAACAAGCAAAAGAGCCTAGGTCTCATCAGAGATCTAAACATATACTCAGGCACTACCATCTCATTCGAGACATCATCGATGGAGGAGATGTCAAGATATGCAAAGTTGACACAAACGATAATATAGCGGATCCATTGACTAAGCCTCTCTCACGGGTCAAGCATGATCAGAACACTAGATCTATGGGTCTCAGATACTTGTAGGCCTAATGCAAGTGGGAGATTGTTAGTGTATGTGCCCTAGGCCATGATTTGGATGTTTTATGTTATACATTTATTATTAATAAAGAGGTTTTATTATCATTATTGTTGGTTAGTATGTTACACAATTATGATATATGTCCCTCGTTCATTATTGTTATAGAGATAAAATAATTTATAACCAGTATGAGTATTGATTTGATAATCATGAGATGATTATGTGTATGGTGATACAAATCAATCTCATAGATACTTGTTAGAGAACAGTGTATTGGATAGACCCATCATGAGATTACTACATGGATTAGCGTCATAAGTAAATCTCATGATAGTCATGTTTTGATCCTTAGACTTGAGATTGTCATAGTTTCCAACATAAGGAATATTATATTTTGACATGATCAAACGTTATTCGTAACTGGATAATAATAAAGGTCATGATTGAATATGATAGAAATTATGTAGAGGATATTGGACAATAAAGATAGAATTTGTCTCTCTCTTTTGAGAGAGATATCTTTGGGTCCCTCGATTAGTGAGACTGTGAAATGCATGGTCGTGCTCAAATGAACTGATAGTGTGATCAATATCATTTGTTTTATCAGTCTACTTAGAGATCAAGTAATCATATATTTGAACAATATAAGTGTGACGTTGACCATGACTTATGTTCAAACTAGATATCGTGTGACAAAGGGATTAATGCATGTGCTATTATTAGGCTAGTTGGACTTTACTCGTATTAATTGGGTGGTCGTAATGTCTTGCTAGAGATCAATTACGACTTGTTGGTTTAATGGAGATTTAACCGACTGCCAATTAATATGGGCCTATCGGGTCACACACAAGTATGCGTGTGGGATGATATTAATAATACTAATAATATTAATATTAGATATTAATTATTATTATTATTATTATTTTCGTTTTTTTGGCGATTATATACATATATATATATATGTATTATCGGATAATAACGAAAGAATCCATATCTGATATGGATATTGATTGGTATCAACTAATCCGATTAGGACTCGGATTTTGATGTCTATATATGTGTATATATATCTGTGTATCTCGTATACATTGACATACGAAAGACACAGAATCATCAGAAAAACCCTAGAGCTGTTTTTGGGCTCAGCCGCGCCGTTCAAGAGCTAGCACTCCGGGCGGAAGCATTTGTGTGGATACCGACAGAGGGTGATCGTGCCATCGCACCTCCTACATTCGCACCTATGTCTGCAGATATCGAATCTACAGAGGTAAATCTTTGATTTCTTTCATCGAATTAAACGAACGACATGGATCCTTGGTAGAAAATCGGAGATCAAGTTTTGTTTTTTCGCTGCGCTTTTTTGCAGTGATCTTGTCGGATTTCCTAACATATGGAATATTATAGGATTGCATTATGGACATGGATTATCATGGAACATCGTATGGGTAACAACAACAACAAACATTGTTGTTGTTTTTGTTGTAATGTATGGATATGGGTTATCATGGAAATGCATTATGGATATGGATTTGACTTGTATATTTATTGTATTGATTTTTTTGCATGGACTTATTTATGTCGAATGTGTTAAATTCCTATTTGTGAATTGGAGACAGTCATGTATGTTTTTATGACATAAATTATTTGAGTACCCCGTCATCGCACGTTTGATCCCATGGCAGATCTAAGAGGTTTTCTTGCTCGGCGATTTGTATTATCGCTTGAACTTCTCATTTAAATAATTTTTAGAGAACAAGAACATGGACGTAGTATATTTAGAGGATGAGCCAGAGTTAGGCTATCCCTCATTGGAGATGTAGGCACCCGAACTTCACACTTAGATGTTTCATTTCTGGTATTTATGTATTATGGACTTATTTTGGGACTTTAATGTTCTATATGGACTATGTATTAAGGATTGTACTTATGGACATTCTGATTATGTTGTAAATGTTTAAGTTATTTTGCTTTCGCTATATCAGTCCACGTTTTATGTTATGGCGTGTATTCGATTGGTATCGATGCCTTGTACTTCTCTTAGTGGAGTACGGCAGGTGTACCATTCCAGATAGTATCTCGGGCAGAGAGCTGCATGTGGTATCAGAGCCCTAGGCTCCAGATCCACGGCGGAATCATAATTTAAACGAAGATCCTAGAATTAAGTGATGCTTTTAGACATAAGAGATGATCTTAGATAGAATAACAGTCTTAGATTAATCGGAATAGAACGGATTTAGGATGCATGCACAATAAGGAAAAGATACACTTATTTTGCCTAAGGAAAAGATATATTTATTTGGTCTAAGGAAAAGATATAATTATTTTGCCTAAGAAAAATATACACTTATCTTGCCTAAGTTGTTAACTGAAAAATATTAAAACCATCCCTTAGAGTTAGCAAAACGACAAGCTTTAGATTCTCTACGATTATAATTGTTTTTGACTAATCTGTACGTTTCCAGTAGGATGCTTCTCTGTCTGCGTGGTTGTCTGGCTAGAGTTAGGCATGAGAAGATGCCCCCGACGCCATCATCACAGCCTCATAAGTATGTACCACCACCACCACCACTGGGACCTGCTCAGAGAGGCCTTCAACATGCCTTAATAGACGCCCATATACAGATTGGACAAACGGTGGGAAATAATCATTCAGCAAACCCATCATCTGTATCTTCACCTGCCCCACAGCCGTAGCTTGATACTCGTTTTTATTATGTGGAGATAAAGAGATCTCGTGTTCCAAATTTTGCAGGAGGATTTAACCCCGACAAGGCAGAGAGGTGGCTTGACGAGATAGAGAAAATTTTAAGTTGATTCAGTTGCCAGATGAGGTGAGTGCACGAATGGTTCGACCGTTTCTAATTAGAGAAGCAAACCAGTGGTGGAAGACCAATCTTCAAATCTACCGCAGCCAGTTACGTGGACTCGTTTCTTGGGATAATTTCGTAAGTTTAATATTCCGCCATCAGTAACCTTTGAGAAAATTGGAGCGTTTGAGTCGCTAAAGCAAGAACCCAGTGTGACAGTGACGGAATACGCCAACCAGTTAACTGCTTTGGGAAGGCATATCCCATCCACTACGACTAATGAACAGCAGAAGATAATCAAGTTTGAGCGAGGATTGAATCCTCGTATCCGTACTTGGATCATGAACACGAACCTGAGGAATTTTGGAGAATTACTTGATGCTTGTTATCGGGTTGAGTGAGATTTGTTGAGACGTGATGAGGAGGACAGAGCCAAGAGGCCCTGAGATACTAGAGATGATTGGTTCGGGAGAGGGATCAAGGCCCCGAGACAGAATTTTTCTCGACCTCCACAGTAGCAGCAACGTCAACAGCAGAACCGAGTCGTTCCTCGACCACAGCAGCAGCCACAACGTCAGCAACAGAACTACGCTGGACCTCCGCCAGCAATTCCTCTTTGCCCTATGTGTGGGAAGAGACATCCCAGAGAATGTTGGAGGAAAACAGGAGCCTACTCCAAATGTGGACAGACATATCATATTTTTCAGGACTGCCTGAAACCGAAGAGGACTCCCCAGATGGATACGCTGCAGCAGCAGAATCGGCCGAGGGTCAATGCGAGGGTACATGTGATGGTAGACGCAGAGGTGCAAGATGCCCCAGATGTGGTGATAGATACCCTTAATTCTATATTCTAAATGGCTTTATAGTATGTTTATTTTAACCTTGCATGTGAATATGTAATTGTCTCAGGTGCGATTTTAGTACATAGTATACCGACGAATGTACTATATGATAGTGGCGCGAGTCATTTTTTCGTTTCCAAACAAATGTACTATATGATAGTGCCGTGAGTCATTCTTTCATTCCCAAAAGGTTCGCCAAGAACCTTAGCAAATGCCGGTATGGTTAGAGACACCCTACCGAGTCTAAGAAGCTAGAGAACACCTCATCATATCCCATCATCTGTACGAGATTTGGGAGATCGAAATGGAGGGACAATTATTCAATGTTAACCTAATTCTTATACAGATAGGAGATTTTGACATCATCTTGGACATGGATTGGCTATCAAAGAATCATGCTCACATAAATTGTCTGGAGAAACAGGTGATTATTAAAGATTCGACCAAAGAAGAGGTTACTTATCAGGGTAACCACAAGCTGAAGAAAAATCCGAAGCATATGTTTTTGACATCAGCTCAAGCACATCGACCCTTGAAGAAAAGAATGTGTATTTAACATCAACTCAGGCACATTGAGACACCCTCAATCGACGAAGTACCAGTGGTAAGAGAATTTCTGGATGTATTTCCTGATGAATTGCTAGGCTTACCCCCAGATAGAGAAGTGAAGTTTGAAATTAACATTTTTCTGAGAGCAAAGCTCATTTCTAAAACACCGTACCGAATGGCCTCGTAGAGTTAAAAGAACTAAATGTGCAGTTGTAGGAGCTAATTGACAAGAAATTCATGCGCCCTAGTGTCTCTCCCTGGGAAGCACCTGTTATATTTGTGAAGAAGAAAGACGACAGTATGGAATTGTATATTGATTACCGGGAGTGGAATAAGATCACAATTAAAAAAAGTACCCATTGCCAAGAATTTGACGATTTATTCGATCAATTGTGAGTAAGTATCTTCTTTTATTAAATTTCGCTAGTAACACCAGTAGACAATGTAAATTGTATTATGCAGGGTGCCAAAATGTTCAGTAAAGTTGATCTTCGTTCCGGATATCATCAGCTGAAGGTCAAGACAACAGATGTCTCTAAGACTGCTTTCCGTACCTGATATGGTCATTATGAGTTCTTAGTGATGTCGTTCAGACTGACCAATGCCCCTGCTGCATTCATAGATCTGATGAATACTGTTTTCCGGGAGCAATTGGATACGTATGTGGCGATATTCATAGATGACATCCTGATTTATTCGCTAGATGAGAAAGCCCGCGCAGAACATCTGAGGATAGTGCTGAGCATTCTACGAGAGAAGAAATTGCATTCTAAATTCAGCAAGTGCGAGTTCTGGGTACATAATGTGACTTTCTTAGGCCACGTAATTTCAGAGGATGGTATATCAGTGGATCCTAAGAAGATTGAGGCAGTCACGCAATGGCCGAGACCTACGATTGTCACGGAGGTGAGGTGTTTCTTGAGACTTGCAGGATATTATCAGAGATTCGTCGAAGGATTCTCCAAGATTGTGGCTCCACTGATCAGATTGACGCATAAAAAGACAAAATTTGAGTGGACATCCGCATGCGAACAAAGCATCACCGAACTCAAGAAGAGATTGACCTCAGCCCCAATTCTAGCGCAATCCATCTTGGGTGAAGGATGCGTAGTATACAGCGACGCATCCAAGAATGGATCAGGTAAATAAATAAACGACCTTACCATTGTGAATTCATATTGTGTATATACGTCTAAACTCTTTCTTTTAGGATGTCTACTGATGTAGAAGGATCGGGTAATCGCTTATGCCTTGAGACAGTTGAAACCATACGAGCAAAATTACCCTACATATGATTTGGAATTGGCAGCAGTCATGTTCGCATTAAAAATATGGCGACATTATCTGTATGGCGAAAGATGCAAGGTGTACACATATCATAAGAGCTTGAAATATCTCTTTACTTAAAAGAATTGAATATGAGGCAACGAATGTAGTTGGAGCTGATTAAAGATTATGACCTCACTATTCATTATCACCCCGGCAAAGTCAATAAGGTGACAGATGCACTGAGTAGAAATCGAGCTATGCTAGACACAGACTCCTCTTGAGCGAGAAATGTTTGAATTTGGACTAGATATGGTTGATTCCACATCGAGTATTATATCGACATTGATGATCACTCCTGCGCTGATTGACCGAATCAAAGAAGCCCAAAGAAGCGATGAAGAGTAGCCAAAGATCATAGAGGAGAGGAAGCCAGTGATTGATTTCAAGACTAGAGAGGATGGTAGTTTATGGTTCCGAGGTAGATTAGGTGTGCCATATGTTGACGATATTAGGAGGGAGTTTCTAAAAGAAGCGCACAGTTTGCTATTGGGGATACACCCGGGAGCTACAAAGATGTATTAGGATTCGAAGAAGAATTTTTGGTGGAATGGCATGAAACGTTAGATAGTAGAATTTGTTGAACGGTGCCTAATTTGTCAGCATGTAAAAGCATAACATCAACGACCCGCGATCCTATTGCAACCATTAGAGATTTCCGAGTGAAAGTGGGAATATATCACCATGGACTTTGTTGTGGGACTTTCCAGGACGAGGAGCGGAAATGGCACGATATGGGTGATTGTAGATTAACTTACCAAACCAGGACACTTTCTACCTACGTCGATTCAGGCATCCATGGAGAGATTGGTGAATATGTATATGGACGACATTGTTAGTTTACATGGCATGCCGATGAGCATTGTATGTGATCGAGATCCGCGATTCACTTCACGATTCTGGAATGCATGTCAACAGTTGGAGACTGAGATCAGGATGAGCACCATGTTTCATCCATACACATATGGACAATCTGAGAGGACCATACAGACACTGGAGGATATGTTGCATATCTGTACACTAGATTTCTTAATGGTAACTAGGACTAGTCACTAAAACTGATGGACTTTTTATATAACAGCAGTTAACATGGTTCTATTGGAATGGCGTCATTTGAAGCATTGTACGATCGAAAGTGCCAATCTCCATTGTAGTGGGATAAGGTTGGAGAGAGAGTTCTTATGGGACCAGAGTTAGTGGAACAAACTAAGGAAAAGATTAAAGTGATACGCGAGCGGCTAAAAGTAGCTCAGGATTACAACAAGAGTTAGGTAGATTCGAGGCAGCGACCCATCGAGTTCGATGTAGGCGAGAAAGTGTATTTGAAGGTCTCGACCATGAAAGGGGAGATGCGATTCGGAGTTAAAGGAAAGTTGAGCCCTCGATTCATTGGTCCCTACGAGATTTTAGAGAAGATCAGACTGGTGGAGTATCGTCTAGCTTTACCATCTTTATTGATGTAGACACATGATGTGTTTCATGTGTCACAGTTGCGATGTTATGTGCACGACTCTAGTCATGTTTTGGAGGCACAACTGGCAGAGATCAAGGATGATGTGACTTATAAGGAGGTCCCGATCTGCATTATTGATCGAAAAGAAATGGTTCTAAGGAGGCGTTCGATTCTTTATGTCAAAGTACAATGGAGTAATCGTTGCGAAAGGGAAGCGACATGGGAGCCGGAGCAACAAATGAGGAAGCAATATCTTGACTCTTCAGTTAAGGTACGTAAGTTTCGAGTACGAAACTTTTTATAAGGGGAGAATGTTACGTCTCAAAATTTCTTTTCGTCTGAATGTGTCGTATTACCGTTTTTAGTAACGCTTGAAATATGACCGAATAATAGATCACTCGATATATCGGTATACGGCTAAATTCGATAACAAACATTTTATAATTACATGCTAAAATTAAAGTAAGACTAGTAGGTAACAACTTAAGGCACTAGAATAAATTAAATCAAAAGAAAAAGACATGACACAAGAATTTTGTACTACTTAAATAAAAGAAAAAATAAATAAGACATAGGAAGATATTTTGGAAGAAAAAAAATTAAACCATAGAAAAATCCGCCAAAAGGCCTTGGAAAAGAAGATGGAAGAAAGTCTTCCAAGTACCCTAGATTTCATGCAAAAAATCCACATTTTCTCACCTTCTACCTAACCACTCCACTCAACTCCGTCTCATCCTTTCTCTTGGCTGGCCAACTCAATTAAAAAAGGGGATTTTCCCTTCTTTCTCCAATGCTCCAACACTTCACAAAATTTTATCTTCCACAAGCTTCAACCAACTCTTCCTCTTTCTTCCAAGAAAGAGAAAACAAACTCTTCAAGCCCTATTTCTTGCACTAAAAAATGAGAACACCAAGAAGGAAAGAAGAAGAGAAAGACTTCCTCTCTTCATCACACATCACTATTTCAGGATAATGGCTAAGAAACCCTCCATCTTTTAGTCTTAGAATCCAAAACATTAGTGGAGACAAGGAGGAGGAAGAACCAAGGTGAGAATCCATTCAAACATGAGTCTAGATACTTCTATTTAGCACTTTCAAAATTGCTCATCAATTCCTTCTCATGGCTCAACAAAACCATGGCCTATACTAGGAAAGGAGAAGGAAGAATCTCTAAGCTAAGGTCAAGAAGCAAGCTTGTAGGTCATTCATCACGGAGAAACTTTCAAGTCTAAGCTTGAATCAAGTGAAGTAGGCAAGTACATCTTTTAGATTCTTCATGCCATTTTCAAAACCACTATATAATTTCTATAAGAAAAATGGATCATTCATGAGAATGTTCAAGGATAAGTTTCTATGGAGAACAATTAATGAGCCTTACATGTATGTTTGACTATGATAATGACTAGATATAAGAATATCCAAGCTATGTTCATATGAAAAGTATATGTTCACACCAAAATAAGAAATGATGCCTTAATGGACGGTTTTGAGGTACTTCATGTTAGGAATGATTATGACCAAGATTAGATATGAGTATGTTTTGGTTAAAGATAGGGTGATCATATGAAAGAAAAGAAATAGAACCTTGCATGAATGATGAAGCATGGAGATGTATGAATTTTCGTCCAACTTGGAACAAGACTAGTTTATGGTGAAATATAAAGAGGATGATGCATGTATTTATGAAAGAAAAATAATGAAACCTTGCATGTAAGATGAAGTATGTAGACGTGTCTATATTTTGGCCATAAGGGAGACTGTGTACAAGATTAATTTATGAAGAAGTATGAAGATGATACATATACTTAATTAAGATTTAATGACAAGATTCTTGTACTTATATGATGATTTTGTGGATTTTGAACCCTTTGGAAACTCTCGGCCACATGACCCCTAATACCCACTTGATTGAGCATAATTAGTTTGATAATCTTTATGCTTAGTATAGTGTGACATGCAGTGGTTAGAAGACTTTTAAGGGATTAAACATAATTGTTCAAAATGAAAGCCTTAAATCCCTTGACTTCCAACACTTTGTAATTTTGAATATGTTAGTATTATCAGTAGAGGATATATGTAATTTTCGGCCATAGTTGATATTATGAACTTAAGGAAAGTAAATAATAAAGTATATGGTGTAAAAGTGATGATGCGTATGTGAATATATACATTTGGCCATAGTGGCTATTTCAAGGGTAATTTAAGCATTTTAGAAAATGGACCTCAAATATGTGTGTGCAGGAATATATTTTTGGAAAATGTTTCCCCTTTAGACTTTGCCTAAATTTCTATTTTAAGATTCACAAAGTGTAGTACATCTTTGATTAAAAATATGGATATAGTGGATAAGTATTAACTATATAGAATAGTGAAATTTACGGGTTCATGTTTACGTATATGTGGTTTTGGAGCTTAGTGTGTAACATGTTGTAATATGGATCTTGTATGGTTTTTTATATCTATGTGTAATCATATGGCATTTTTGGGTATGCAGCGGTTTTTATAGATATACATATAACTATATGGACATATATGAGTTGGTGTGTGTGTGTGCGTGTGTATATATATAGCCGTATAGACATGGATCATGATAAACGTCATATTGCGCAAATTCGTTAGTTTTGAACATGGAAAATTGCATATTGTATTCGTATTAGGTGTAGAGATAAGGGGGTTTGAGTGATTTCAAAATAAGTAACTTGAATGCATATATATATATATATATATATATATATATATATATATATATATAAACGTATATAAGCATATAAACGTGTACATGAATGCATGATATCTTGCCATTACTTGCCTTATTTAGCTATATATTATGTTGCCGTACTAACGAGCCATGAAGCATTAAAGCTTACATCATATGGCAAACATTTGTTGTGTTTATACTATTTTCAGGTGCCACCATTAATGAACTAAACTAGTTCATTAAGTGAAGTACTTAGTTTAATAAACTAAGTAGTTCATTAAAGGAAGCTACATTTGGAAAAGGCACAAAGGCAACAAGGCTAAGGAAGGAAAGTCTTCTCCTCCTCTTTTTCATTAAATATACACGCCATACATGTATATAATATATATTTTCAGATTTTTTAAATAAAGGCACATACACATGTATTCCAACGTACTACCGACACGTTATATATTTTACGTACGTACATTAACGTCACACCACTATACTTAACTCATATTTATGAGTATATTCAGGTCTTATATCATATGATATAAGATATGGTGATGATAAATTAAATACGACACAATAAAAGGTTCTAAACCGAAATTTGTTGTATCGGGCGAATACCGAAACTTCGCCAACGTGTCACGTACTTGCCATAAATAAATGGCCAGTCCCTATACTTCAAAAATCATCATAAATTTCGTGCCATACATGATATTTTCAGCCAAAAATACTTTCCATGTTGGCACACACAAATTACTCCACATTAGGGCCAAAATGTGAAGATTCCAAGTTTAATTTTGTCACATGCTAATGGTACCACTTTAAACCAGCCAAGTGCTGAGATTTAAAGTATATATTATATATATTATGTATAACATAATATATATAACATGTGCAAAAATTGGAATTTAAATTAGAGAAAAATCAGGTAATCGATAAATATCGAAAATTCGGTTTTCTACGCACACAACACATGGAACGTTTTTGGTACATCATGTGACACGTATCTAGACACTTTTTACATATGATATGCATCTTAAAGTGTTCTAGAAAATTAAATTAAGGGCTGATTGGAATATTACATGTGTGTATTATTAAATGTGCACTATTTTACATAGTTAGCAAAAATAAATTTCAGCACTTGTACATACACCTTCAAACGTCACATACAGCTGATTTGGAGCACATGTGGAGCTTTGTTGGCATCTTGATTGGTCAAGGATCAATCATACAAAGTTGGTAAATTGAAGAGAGAAGCTACAAATGGTAAGAATTCAAGGTATATCTCTCTTATGTGACATGGTGAAAATTTCAGCATACTAAACATAGGGTGGCCGAATTTTAGCTCTTAAATGTGACTTATTTTGTCATCTTTTATTAGGTGATTGATTAGAAGAAGATATGGAAAGGTTTTGAATATTATTTAAATAAATAAATGGTGATATTTTACATATCACACATGCTGAAAACTTTTCAGCATGTGTACAACTTGTTGGTCGAATTTGAAGAGCCAAATGTGTCCAAGTTCATTTGTTAATTGATAGCAATACTTACCATAAATTGTTGATTTATTTTTATGATGAAAAATCAAAGAATATTTGGTATTATTTTGAAAGAAAAGGAAGGATGCACATGCTGAAAATTCAGCATGGCAAGACAACCTTATGGCCGATTTTTATGCATGGATTAGGAAGGATTTTTTGGTCTTGCAATTTATGATGTATCTCTTGATTTATGGAAGGTATTATGTGATGATTTTTGGCACATGGTTGAGTGTAATTATCATATTTTTTCCATGTCATCATGATGACAACGTTGAACCAATAAGGAGGTGCCAAGTAAGCGAAGACTAAGTGATCATCCAATGAGAAGATGCCAAGTAAGCAAGGCCTTGTCACAATGATGTCTTACACTCTCTCAAGGACTTAAAAGATAATTTTCAAGAGGGGTAGACTTACCAAAGGGGACGGCTGCAAGGTTAAAAAGAAAGAGATGAGAGCAAACAAAACAAGAACAAGCATTGCAATTCAAAGAGATCAAAAAGCCTAGCTCTTCTTCTCCTACATCTTCTTTCTTTCTCTCTTCTTGTAAAGCCTATTGTTTTCATATCTTTCAATCTTGAATAGGCTTGAGATAAACCACCATTCATACATCTTTGTAAAAGATTGATCAAGGTGTGATCAATCTTCATTCTTGCGAGGTGGTGGTGTTCGTGCGAATTGTACTTACAATACAAGGTTTGTAAAGGGTTGGAGTTAGGTGTAACTCTATCAACCCTGTGGTAAGGTGTACTGCGTGTGTGTGATTAGTGTGAACCAAGGAAGGTGTTCCTTGAAGACTGGAGTAGGTTGTTTATAACTGAACCAGTATAAAATTCTTGGTGCCATTTATTTTCTGCATTTACTTTTCAGTTACTGCACTGTTTATCCTTCTTGTTCGCATACGTAAAAATAGTAAACGATTTTCAAAAATTACGAAAATTTTCAGAAATATACTCACACGTTCTAGGGTTAATTTGGCACAAGTGTCAACCCTTTTGGATAAGTATAAGTCAATCAAACATCAAAAGTTCTGAGACTAGTGCAGTCTGATTTTCAGACTTGCAAAGGTTGAGACTTTGGTTGTAGTTGACCTACTTCCCAAAAGAATTTTCCAAAACTGTTTGAACCCATTTAAATATAGTATAAAAAGAGTTAATGGTTAAATTTTCAGAGCATTTGGACGTTCACACAAATATGAATTAATTTTTCAAAACCATCTACCGTTTCTGGCAGATTTGCACAATCTGATTACCAACGGTTTTTGAAGAGGTTAAAGGTTGAATTTTAATTTGAAATTTTTAGGGGACCCTCATAACATCTGAGGCTAAGTTCTCTCAAAATTTCATAATTTTTGGAGACCTCTAACCTGGTTTTAAAAACGTTTTAAAACTGGTCCTGAAAACAGAATCTGTTTTCAGAACTTGAATTGTTCAAGTTTAAAGAAATTTTAAAAACCACACTTTCCGCACCATCTATTCAACCCCCCTTCTAGTGGTGCCTTGCAGATCCTACAAGTGGTATCAGAGAGCAGGAACACTCACTTCAAGGAATCCAACGATTCAGTGAGATGGCAACCACAAATCTCAAAACCGAGCAAGAAGGTATGTCGAGCCAAAGGCCTCCACTTTTCGACGGTGAGTCATTTATTCAGTGGAAACTTAGAATGAAGCTTTTTCTTATGGCTATAGATATAGATCTTTGGTCAATCATTGAAGATGGTCCTTATGTCCCATCTAAGGCATCCACTGTAGACGGAGTCACATTAGAAGTCGTTAAATCTAGACAAGAATATACGAGTGATGATAAAAAGAAACTTAGTATGAATGCTAGGGCTATGCAACTACTCTTAAACGGATTAAGTAAGAGTGAGTCTAGTTATGTGTCAAACTGTTCGAGTGCACAAGAAATGTGGAGGATACTAGAAATAAAACACGAAGGCACGAATCAAGTAAAAGAGTCAAAAATTAACATGCTTATGTCCACACTTGAGTCATTTAAATTATTGCCCAATGAGTCTATTGTAGATATGGATCTTCGTTTGACTAACATCTACAACTCTCTTGAGTCTCTTGGTAAGGCTTTTACTACGCAAGAAAAGGTACAGAAAGTCCTACGAAGCCTTCCTTCTGAATGGGACCCTAAAGTGACCGCGATAGAAGAGAGCAAGAAACTAAATCAATAAAGATGGAAGAACTAATCGGATCACTTAAAGTTTATAAAAATAAACTCATCATACGGAAATCAGAATCATCTAAATAAGGTAAAGCCATTGCTTTTAAATCAAATGAATACGTCTCCCCTCCCTCCGATCACGTAGAGGATAGTGATTCCGAATCGGATAATGATGACCTAATTCTATTGGCTAAAGGATTGAGAAAATTTATGAGAAGGTCATTTAGAAACAAAAATAAGGGCACTACTACTAAGAGAAATAAGAACAAGTCAAACGATAAAGATGTTAAATGTTATGAATGTGGCAAACTCGGACACTTATCATATGACTGCCCAAATAAAGAAAAGCAAACTACTAAGTACTCTGACAAGGAGCGGAACAAACATAGACTCGTCTCAGAACCCAAACAAAGGAAACGTGCTCTAAAGGCCTCCACCTGGAGTGATTCATCATATTCTGAAACTGAGACTGAAGAGGAGACCGCACAAGTATGCTTTGCATCCAAAGCATCTAATGAGGTATCATCTGATTCTGACTCTGACTCTGAACCTTCTTATGATGATCTTTTTAGTCAGTATCTAGAATTGCATAAATTCACTAAGACTCTCGCTAAAGAAAAGAAACGATTAATTGAAGACAAGAAACTGTTAGAATCTTCTAACGAGAATCTTGTCGCTCAATTAAGCGATTCAAAGAAAGAGTCATCATGCGTCATCACTGCATTAAAGACTGAGATTTCATCATTAACCACTCAAAATAATGAAATGAAATCCGAGATTTCAAATTTGAAATCAAGGAATACCGATTTAGAGAAAATGATGAAACAGTTTGATACAGGGTCCAACATGCTGCATCGCATCATATTATCACAAAAGCATGACAGCGACAAAACTGGACTGGGATACGTTGATACTAACGAAGTATCAACTAAACCAACCAAGTTTGTTGTGTCTAAGAAAGGTAGACACCCCTAAGCCGCAAGTGGCGTCTAAGATGATACAGAAAACGCCCCCTTCCTCACGCCCCATCTCTTCATATCATGTGAAATATAACTTTGTACCTTATAGATATGAAAAGAAGAGAATAATGCATACACGGAATTCATATCATCCACGCACTACACACACACACAAGGACATATCAAAAACGTCCTTCATTTAATGAGTATAAGGGAGTCCTTGGGCAAAGGCCCAAAGTGCATGTACCACATGTCTATTATATCGCACCCTCATCTACATTCTTGCCATTTGATAGACCGAGAAGGATCACTCAAGTATGGGTACCGAAAGGTACTTTTACCAAGAGGTGATTAACTAACTCGAAAGGACCCAAAATTAAAAGGGTACCTAAGTCATCTTTTCACATTGCAGGGAGACCACACATCGAAAGATACATCAATAAAGTGGTTCCTTGACAGTGGTTGCTCGCGGCACATGACGGGTGACCCGAGCTTGTTCTCCAAATTAAAGAAGGTCACAAAAGGCGGATCCGTGACCTTTGGAGACAACAATGAAGGCAAGATCATTGGAAAAGGTATGATTGGTAATCCGAACACACTCCAAATCTCCAACGTATTTTTGGTAAGCAACTTATCCTACAATCTTCTTAGTATTTCTCAATTTGTTGACAATGGTTTCAATGTGTGTTTTACTCACCCTTATTGCAACATAATAAATAAAAATGGAGAAACCGTTTTAAAAGGAAAACGAGAAGGCAATATTTTTACGCTATCTATGGATGATGTAGTAGACGCTAAAGTTAAGTGTTTTATGTCAAATGAACCGAATGTGAATTTATGGCATAGACGTTTAGGACACATTGGCATTTCCACACTAGAAAAACTTCAACGAAAGAACCTAGTACGGGGATTGCCTACGCTTGATTTAGACAACTTTCAGTTGTGTGAATCTTGCATAAAAGGCAAACAAACACGTGAGTCACTTAAGCCGAAAAATGAAATAAGCACGACTAGAATATTAGAACTATTGCATATCGATTTGTTTGGTCCTAGTCGCACTACAAGCCTTGGTGGGCGTCACTATGCATGCGTAATTGTTGATGACTTTTCTCGTTATACTTGGACTTTATTTCTTGCACATAAGGATGATAGCGCCATTGAGATTGCTAAATTAATTAAACAACTTGAAAATCAATACGGTATAAATGTGAAAAGGATAAGAAGCGATAGAGGCGGTGAGTTTAAAAACAAAGAAATGATTTCGTTTTGTGAAGAAAAAGGAATTAAGCATGAATTTTCGCCACCTAGAACTCCACAACTAAATGGAGTAGTAGAAAGAAAGAATCGTACATTACAAGAAATCGCTAGAACTATGCTTTGCGAAAATAAATTGCCTAGATTTCTGTGGGCGGAAGCCGTAAATTGTGCATGCTATATTGTAAATCGCCTATCTATAAGAAAGAAAATAAACAAGACGCCTTATGAGATTTTGAATGATCGCATGCCTAAGATTGACTATTTTCGTGTGTTTGGATGCAAATGTTTTGTCTTGAATACAAAAGATAATTTAGATAAATTTGAATCAAAATCAATTGAGTGCATTTTTGTTGGATATTCTATAAATTCGAAGGCATATAGATGTTATGATCCTCTCACTAGACAAATTATAGAATCTATTCATGTTAAATTCAATGAATTTGGTGAGATTGATAAAGATAAGGAATATGAAGATGATTTTGAATTGAAACCCGTTTTGAATGAAGATAATGATTCTTTTGATATGCATGATATGAATGAGACACTAGAAGTGCATGATCACATAGAAATGCATGATAACTTAGAAAATAATCAACCAAGATGGCATAGAGATCACCCACATGATCTCATCATAGGCGACCTCACTCACGGTGTGCGACCACGTAGAAGAATTACTTCGGATGAAATAAATGAATTTCATGCTATGATTTCTGAAATTGAGCCCAAAAATGTGCATGATGCTTTGAGTGATTCTTCTTGGATTGATGCTATGCATGACGAACTTAATCAATTCGTTAGAAACGATGTATGGGATTTAGTGCCACGACCACAAGATAAGACTATCATAGGCACAAAGTGGGTATTTAGGAATAAAATGAATGAAGAAGGAAAGTTGTTAGAAATAAAGCGAGACTTGTAGCACAAGGATATAATCAAGAAGAAGGAATTGACTACGATGAAACATTCGCACCCGTAGCACGATTAGAAGCTATACGACTATTACTTGCTATTGCTTGCATGAAAGATTTTAAATTATATCAAATGGACGTGAAAAGTGCATTTCTAAACGGATTTATACAAGAAGAAGTATACGTGAAGCAACCACCCGGTTTTGAAGATTTGAAACATCCCGATCACGTGTACAAACTAAAGAAGGCACTATACGGCCTAAAGCAAGCGCCAAGAGCATGGTATGATCGTTTTGCTACTTTCCTTTTAGAAAATGATTTTAAACGTGGTACTATAGATAGTACACTATTTTTGAAACAAGAAAAATCGGATTTGCTTATTATTCAAATCTACGTAGATGACATTATTTTCGGCTCTACCTCACATAGACTTGTTAAAGATTTTGAAAATTGCATGAAATCTGAATTTGAAATGTCTATGGTTGGTGAACTTAATTATTTTCTTGGCTTGCAGATTAAGCAAACGAGTAAAGGAATTCATATAAGCCAAGCAAAATATGTTAATGACATGATTAAAAAGTTTAATTTTGAAAATTTGAAACCATCCCCCACCCCTATGAGTGTCACTACTAAATTAGACAAAGACGAACATGGTAAAGACGTTGATAATGGATTATATCGATCTATGATAGGCTCTTTGCTATATTTAACTGCTAGTAGGCCTGACATCATGTTTAGTGTATGCATGTGTGCTCGTTTTCAAAGTCAACCTAAGGTGTCACACTTAAATGCGGTAAAAAGAATATTCCGTTATATTAAGCACACGCCCACCTTAGGTAATTTGGTACGATAAGGATTCTACATTTGACTTACATGCTTACACTGATGCAGATTATGGTGGCTGCAAAATAGATAGAAAAAGCACGAGCGGAACTTGCCAATTTATAGGAAATTCCCTTATTTCATGGTTTTCCAAAAAGCAAGCAAGTGTTGCTTTGTCCACTACTGAGGCTGAGTACATGGCTCTTAGCCTTTGTTGCACACAGTTGTTGTGGATAAAACAACAACTTTCGGACTTTGGAATTACCGTAAATAAAATTCCTATATATTGTGATAGTATGAGTGCCATAAATTTGTCTAAGAACCCCGTGTTACATTCTAAGGCTAAGCATATAGAAGTACGCTATCACTTTCTTCGTGATCACGTTAACAATGGTAATATTGTCATAGATCACGTACGCACAGAAGCACAAGTAGCGGACATTTTTACAAAAGCCTTAAATCAAGCCACATATGAATCTCTTCGTTCTAAATTAGGCATGATTCCCGTTGATATGATTTAATTGACGTGATTTGATTTACTTTCCTTTTGACAGGAATCTTTTGATTTACTTTCCAAAATAAAGGGGGAGAGAAAAGCATGATTTAAGGGGGAGAGTGACACTGATTGATCTTAATTGCACAAATCAAGGGGGAGCCGGATTTGAAATTCGAAATTCAAATTTCAAATTTGTGCATGGTTCAAGGGGGAGAGATAGCATTTAAATCATGTACACAAGTTATTTTGAAAATCATCAAAAGGGGGAGATTGTAGAGATAAGGGGGTTTGAGTGATTTCAAAATAAGTAACTTGAATGCATATATATATATATATATATACGTATATAAGCATATAACGTGTACATGAATGCATGATATCTTGCCATTACTTGCCTTATTTAGCTTATATATTATGTTGCCGTACTAACGAGCCATGAAGCATTAAAGCTTACATCATATGGCAAACATTTGTTGTGTTTATACTATTTTCAGGTGCCACCATTAATGAACTAAACTAGTTCATTAAGTGAAGTACTTAGTTTAATAAACTAAGTAGTTCATTAAAGGAAGCTACATTTGGAAAAGGCACAAAGGCAACAAGGCTAAGGAAGGAAAGTCTTCTCCTCCTCCTTTTCATTAAATATACACGCCACACATGTATATAAATATATATTTTCAGATTTTTTAAATAAAGGCACATACACATGTATTCCAACGTACTACCGACACGTTATATATTTTACGTACGTACGTTAACGTCACACCACTATACTTAACTCATATTTATGAGTATATTCAGGTCTTATATCATATGATATAAGATATGGTGATGACAAATTAAATACGACACGATAAAAGGTTCTAAACCGAAATTTGTCGTATCGGCGAATACCGAAACTTCGCCAACGTGTCACGTACTTGCCATAAATAAATGGCCAGCCCCTATACTTCAAAAATCATCATAAATTTCGTGCCATACATGATATTTTCAGCCAAAAATACTTTCCATGTTGGCACACACAAATTACTCCACATTAAGGCCAAAATGTGAAGATTCCAAGTTTAATTTTGTCACATGCTAATGGTACCACTTTAAACCAGCCAAGTGCTGAGATTTAAAGTATATATTATATATATTATGTATAACATAATATATATAACATGTGCAAAAAGTTGGAATTTAAATTAGAGAAAAATCAGGTAATCGATAAATATCGAAAATTCGGTTTTCTACGCACACAACACATGGAACGTTTTTGGTACATCATGTGACACGTATCTAGACACTTTTTACATATGATATAGCATCTTAAAGTGTTCTAGAAAATTAAATTAAGGGCTGATTAGAATATTACATGTGTGTATTATTAAATGTGCACTATTTTACATAGTTAGCAAAAATAAATTTCAGCACTTGTACATACACCTTCAAACGTCACATACAGCTGATTTGGAGCACATGTGGAGCTTTGTTGGCATCTTGATTGGTCAAGGATCAATCATACAAAGTTGGTAAATTGAAGAGAGAAGCTACAAATGGTAAGAATTCAAGGTATATCTCTCTTATGTGACATGCTGAAAATTTCAGCATACTAAACATAGGGTGGCCGAATTTTAGCTCTTAAATGTGACTTATTTTGTCATCTTTTATTAGGTGATTGATTAGAAGAAGATATGGAAAGGTTTTGAATATTATTTAAATAAATAAATGGTGATATTTTACATATCACACATGCTGAAAACTTTTCAGCATGTGTACAACTTGTTGGCCGAATTTGAAGAGCCAAATGTGTCCAAGTTCATTTGTTAATTGATAACAATACTTACCATAAATTGTTGATTCATTTTTATGATGAAAATCAAAGAATATTGGTATTATTTTGAAAGAAAAGGAAGGATGCACATGCTGAAAATTCAGCATGGCAAGACAACCTTATGGCCGATTTTTATGCATGGATTAGGAAGGATTTTTTGGTCTTGCAATTTATGATGTATCTCTTGATTTATGGAAGGTATTATGTGATGATTTTTGGCACATGGTTGAGTGTAATTATCAGATTTTTCCATGTCATCATGATGACAACGTTGAACCAATAAGGAGGTGCCAAGTAAGCGAAGACTAAGTGATCATCCAATGAGAAGATGCCAAGTAAGCAAGGCCTTGTCACAATGATGTCTTACACTCTCTCAAGGACTTAAAAGATAATTTTCAAGAGGGGGAAGACCTTACCAAGGGGGACGGCTGCAAGGTTAAAAAGAAAGAGCATGAGAGCAAACAAAACAATGAACAAGCATTGCAATTCAAAGAGATCAAAAAGCCTAGCTCTTCTTCTCCTACATCTTCTTTCTTTCTCTCTTCTTGTAAAGCCTATTGTTTTCATATCTTTCAATCTTGAATAGGCTTGAGATAAACCACCATTCATACATCTTTGTAAAGATTGATCAAGGGTGTTATCAATCTTCATTCTTGCGAGGTGGTGGTGTTCGTGCGAATTGTACTTACAATACAAGGTTTGTAAAGGGTTGGAGTTAGGTGTAACTCTATCAACCCTGTGGTAAGGTGTGTACTGCGTGTGTATGATTAGTGTGAACCAAGGAAGGTGTTCCTTGAAGACTGGAGTAGGTTGTTTATAACCGAACCAGTATAAAATTCTTGGTGCCATTTACTTTCTGCATTTACTTTTCAGTTACTGCACTGTTTATCCTTTTGTTCGCATACGTAAAAATAGTAAACGATTTTCAAAAATTACGAAAATTTCCAGAAATATACTCACACATTCTAGGGTTAATTTGGCTGAAGTTTCAACCTTTTTGGATAAGTATAAGTCAATCAAACATCAAAAGTTCTGAGACTAGTGCAGTCTGATTTTCAGACTTGCAAAGGTTGAGACTTTTGGTTGTAGTTGACCTACTTCCAAAAGAATTTTCCAAAACTGTTTGAACCCATTTAAATAAAGTATAAAAGGAGTTAGTGGTTAAATTTTCAGAGCATTTGGACGTTCACACAAATATGAATTAATTTTTCAAAAACCATCTACCGTTTCTGGCAGATTTGCACAATCTGATTACCAACGGTTTTTGAAGGGGTTAAAGGTTGAATTTTAATTTGAAATTTTTAGGGGACCCTCATAACATCTGAGGCTAAGTTCTCTCAAAATTTCATAATTTTTGGAGACCTCTAACCTGGTTTTAAAAACGTTTTAAAACTGGTCCTAAAAACAGAATCTGTTTTCAGAACTTGAATTGTTCAAGTTTAAAGAAATTTTAAAAACCACACTTTCCGCACCATCTATTCAACCCCCCTTCTAGTGGTGCCTTGCAGATCCTACATTAGGGGTGTTAAACAAACCGATCCATTCGCGAATTATTCGAGTTCGGTTCGTGTTCGGTTCGTATTCGTTCGTTAATTATTTGTTAACGAGCCGAATTCGGATAGGTATTCGAGTTTGTTTAGTTAAACGAGCCAAACTGTTCGCGAACAGTTCGGCTCGTTAAACAGTTATAAGGTTATCGAGCCGAACTCGAACCAATTTTAAAGTTCTTAGCTAAACGAAACCGAGCCGAACAATTCGTTTAGCTAAACGAATTCGAGTTCGAAAACTTAGTATTTGGTTCGGCTCGGTTTCGTTAACACCCCTAATTCGTATGCAAAATCATGAACACACCGCAGATGTGATATGGATATGGATTGGTCCTCCGACCAAATATAAATATGGATTGATATCTGACCAAATATGGATATGGACTAGTCTCTGACCAGATATGGACTAGTCTCTGACCAGATATGGACATGCATTGCATTTTTTATAACATTGCATCATCATGGACATAGATTATTATGGAAACTATATGGATATGATATCTTATGTAATTGCATTATGGCCATGTATTATCATGAAACATTGTATGGATATGGATTATCATAGAAATGCATTATCGATATGGATTGGACTTGTATATTTATTGTATTGATTTTTGCATGGACTTATTTTTGTCGAATGAGTTAAATTCCCATTGTGAAATGGAGACGGTCATGTATGTTTTTATAATATAAAATTATTTGAGTACCCTGTCTTCGCACGTTTGATCCTATGGAGAATCTAAGAGGCTTACTTGCTGGGCGATTTGTATCATCGCTTAAACTTGTCATCTAAATAATTTGCAGATAACAAGAACATGGATACAATATATTTAGAGGACGAACCAGAGTTAGGCTATTTTTGATTGGAGACGTAGGCACGCGGACTTCACACTTAAATGTTTCATAATTCATTTCTAATGGTTATGTATTATGGACTTATTTGGGACTTTAATGTTCTGTATGGACTATGTATCCAAGATTGTACTTATAGACATTTTGTTTAAGTTATTTTGCTTCCGTTATCAGTCTACGTTTTATGTTGTGACGTGTATTCGATTGATATTGACGTCTTGTACTTCTTTTAATAGAGTATGACAAGTATGTCGTTCCGAGCTCGAAGTCTCGAACAAGACGCTACAATAACGATATAGACGCTAGTTTGTTGAAGCTTCTCAGGGAAAAAGCTACAATGTTGTAATAATAGAATAGTTTAGTGTCTGGTATACTTTTTTTGGGGGGAAAATGGATCTTAGTGTCTGGTATACTTTGTCATAATAGTATAATACCCCCTTTACTTTCAATAAAAAAGTACTCGTAACTAATATTCCCTGAGCTCAGTGAATTAAAAACCAAAAAGGGGAGGGATTTGTCGAGGGAAAATGATACAAGATTTTGAGAAGAAAGTGGCGATATCTGAAGAAGAGCCCGAAACTATGGACGCTGAACCTAGTACTGGCCACACCTTGAAGAAAACAGTTACTATACTACGAAGATTCTCGATGTTCAGGGACGCAGGGCTCAAGCTTACGCAAATCTCAAAAGGTTAGGTTTTTCCTATATGTATCTTTCTTCTAAATCATGTTTTCTCGAGTAGGATCGCTGGGATGTTATGTGATTGATAAAAGCAGGGAAAGATGGTATGATGCTTATTTGATGAAGGAATGGTTTAGCTAAAATGTATGTTAAATCCTTACTTCTCCGGTATCTGTAGTGGATACCATTGTAATGAATGCATTAAAAAGGTTCAGATAGATGAGGGTAATGGTTAACAATGCTCCCAAGACATGTATTGTGGGGAGAACTGCTTAAATTAACTTCTTTGTGTTACCCCTCCCATCCTGTGTTATATTTGCTTGATGTTGATATATGTGGCTGCACATGATGGCAGGGTATCAGGATCTAATGTCATGTTCAAATTCACTACGTTGAAAACTTAAAGGGATCAGAATTCACCACACGCTAGTCGTTACTCCCCCTAACTTTGTGAAATGATAGTTCTTTTGCAGTTTGTTTGAATCATGAGTTTGCTAATGAGAAAAGTGCTTTGTTCTCAAGCTTTTTATCCAAACTTTGAATACCAAAAGTGGCTTCAACTATAAGGAAGCTGTCGACCAAAAAAAAAAAAAAAAAAAAACCCTACTGAACAGTAGTTTTGCAGCGGCAGAATAGTTTTGTAGCAGTAAAATTGTCTCGGAATTCAGGTTTGGTCTAATTAGAAGAAGCCTTAATTTCTCTGGTTTGCAATACTGGCTCTTAAATTTCACTCTTTTCTTGATCAATTGTCTGTCCGGCCGTATCATTCATTAGTGCTTTGGAAAGATTAATAACAACATACAATTTTTTTCCCCCACTAGTTGTATTTAGATTTATGCATCGTCCGTCCGCTTTTGCTTTACTGTAGAATATTCTATCCAATTAAAGTTGTATCATTTGATGGTTGCGTACTTCCACGTCTTCCTTGGTCCCCTCTCCCGTTTATTAACATGGCTCTCATTTTGTACCTCACAATGCCTAACATGTGCATTTACATGAAGCTGCTGCACATTATCATACCATTTTTCACATGTCTTTTTGTGTTTCCCTTCTGTCCTTTCCTTTAGTGTTTCTACGTGAAAAGAATAGCGTTGTGCTACCATGCTAAACAAGATTGTGTCTTGTAGGGGTTTCGATCAGTACATGGCTTCAGGCAATGAATTAGCTTATCAACAACTCTGTGGCCAGATTACAGCCGAGTTCAGTGATTGTTCTGTGCAAGTTAGTGGTGTTCTTTATACTTCATCTCCAGTATGATGAAGTTAACTATTTTCCACCTTTTTTATTTCTTGCGCTACTGCTAATGTATGTCTGTTATCCTTATTGAGATCGTACGCAAGTGGTTTTTGTGGACATATTCTCTTGCTTATTGCGATTTCTGTCTGCCTCGGTCATTTTCTATGCCCTGGTTTCTATTTCTACTATGCAGGGTTTTATTTCTTCCAACTGGTGCAGGTGATTGAATTGGAGTCTTGTTTACTCAGTTGTTTGCGAGGTGATCTGGCTTATTTACTTAAATCAGTCCAATTGCAGGAGAAGCAGAAACTGGAAATGGTTTGAAATTCTTTTCTCTTGCTTACCTTTTTTGCTCCTTATAGAGTTCTTCTAGTAGCTCTCTTCTTTTATTGAATTATTGAAACTACACTTTCTTATTGGAAATGTTGCTTGATGAAAATATTTGTTGTTACGAATTGAGTTCCTTCAGGAAATTGTTCTCTGCACTCAGTCTCTTTTGCTCATCCTCTTGCGCCCTTAGACTCCAAATTTCCTAGATTAGTGTGACATAGAAATGAAAAAGAGGAAAATGTAAACACAGGTTTAGGAAACGGATGCACCAAGTAACTATATACTCTCTCATAAAGTGAGTAAAGCTTTATTCTAAAGGGAAGGACAAGGTGCAGAAAGATAAGGACCCTATATCTGACATTGCACCTCTGCTTGGGAACTTTCTTTGGCTTATTTGCTTATAATATATTTTAACTCAAGGGTCGTGAACATTTTATCTAAACAGCTCTGTCTCAATATATTTTAACTCAAGGGTCGTGAACATTTAATCTTAATAGCTCTGTCTCTGAGGACGCTTCTGGTTCATCACCAAGCATAAAAGCCTGATCTAGGGGCTGGAACAAAACACCTATACAAACAGGCCAATGTGTACACCAGTGTAAAGGTTAAATTCCTGTGTAAGTTTAGAAAAGTGCTGTCTAATGGGTTACTAATAGCTATAGTAGTCCCTTGGCTTAAATAATTCCTATAATCTGGAAGAGGACCTAAAGTTTCTCTGCAAGAAAAAGAATTGCTCTGTTTATTAAACCTAGGTTTTTTTAATTGAGTGTGTTGTAATGGTGAAGCTATTAGAGGGTTTCAATATCGAGTTTGTTTTTCATCTTTGATTATGCTTTATTTATTTTTTCTTTTTTTTGATTGCTAGTAGTGGCGAGTTATTTAGCAGTTGCTGAAGCTTGATTAATCTTAAAGCTCTGGGAATTATTCTCTTCCTTGTTGCTTCAGCGTGCACATGAATTGGTACTAGCTCTTTTTAGGAATTGCGTTATTGGAGTTTGTCTATGCATGGAACTATGTAATTAAGGGTGACGAACATGTCGTGTTTCGGCTTTTTGAGTTTCGGGTTTCAAAGTGTCAAAGTCAAACACAACCTGTTTTCTTTGCGGGTTTGAGAATAGCAACCTGAACTTGAACATGTCAGGTCACATTTCGAGTTTCAGGTTTGCCTGCGGACTTGATAGGTACAATTATTTCAGGTCCTGTTTGGATCATTTCCGGTTAACAAGTCTCTCAGGTTGGTGAGTCCTTTTAGGTGTTGGGTATTTACAGGTTTCTGCAATTGAATTGGACTTTTCCCTTAAAAATTCTGCAACTGAATCGGCCTTTCCCTAAAAAAAGAGCCTATCAAGTGTGAACAGCGAATTGGATCTTTTCCTGTCAAAAATCAACTTAAAAACATGGTATGTGTAATTCTTACAGTGTGTAAGCCGACAGCAGTAGCAATATATCATTTAAACAACAACATCATTCCTGTTTGAATCTATCCATGGAAAATCAAACATTGAAAGCCAAGGGATGAAAACATTCATTCAAGGACTAGCATTCTAGCATCAAGTTTGAAACAACCAACATCAAAATTATCCAGCAAAAGAAAATTAATTCAGTCTTCATCACATTTGCCAAAAAAAAATTGTTCTCAATACAACTTTCAAGTTTGCAACAACAACAGTCTTCGTCAATCTGCGTCTTCTTATTGAACCCCAACACACTTGGACATTCCGAGAAGAAACCAACCTGCCAAACAATATCACAAGGAAGATGTCAATAAGAATGGTTTATTGAACATGATCCTATAGGCTACAAGACATCAATGTTTTTTAAGAGACCTCAAATATGCTCATAAATTAGAGAAAGGGGCGCCTCAAATGTCTCATAGACGTAAAAAGGCCTAGTGCGCTAAAGAAATAGTCAAGGAAACCCTTGATGAAATCGCAGAAGCATTATTCAAGGTTAAACTAAATAGTCTTTTTCTCCAATATTCTACCTACTAGCTAAATTGTACAATTATTCAGCTAAAACAACACCACTGTATGGGGGAGGGGGGAAGACATTTAAGAGAAGTTCAGGATTTTTTGAAGAACTAATTATTATCCATGAAATACAGTCAAGCTCAAATACCATCCATTACTGTAGAACTCCATGCATCATAAGTCAAATATATTCTACTAGGACATGAATGTAACTCATTCATTATCATATGCATTTCTTGCATATGCAATTTCTTTATATCACCTTTAGCACTCTTCCTAGAAATGTACTTCGCTTGTGGCTTAAGATATGAGCAAATATTTCTAACCCTTTTATATTCAACAAATGAAAAAGGCATCTCATATATAATTAAAGCACGCACCATCAACTTTCTAAATTTCTCTTGGTTAAACTTTTGGCTTCTTGCACCCAAGATACTTTTACCAGTAAACAGTAGATATTGTCCAATGGTCTTACTTGTTGTCTTTAGACATTTATCCATATGCTTTCTAAGGTTACTTTTCACATGTGAAACTTTCTAAAACACGTATGTGATTGCACTTAGTTGCACAAACAATTTAATTTTTTGCTTGGTTTGTATTCTAAAAGAGTGAAACTTTAGAGGTTAACCTCCTCTCTTTTCCCCCTTCAGATCGTTAGCCCTTACTGTATTGTCAAATATCTAATTATGCTACCACCCCTACTTTAGTGTCAAATCTCTTGTGCAGTACAGTTCTCCAGTCTACAAGACAATTCTCAATAAGTAAAAGCAATCAAATGTTAAAACTATCACCAAAAAAAGACTTTCTTCAATCTTCTAGCAGGTAGTAATAATTCAAGAAGTCCAAAACACAAGCACTTCTAAATGCTAAGTACTTCAAAAAGCATTTAACTTTGACCAAAACACAAGCAAATTAGCTTGAAAACTCTATACCCTCAAAATCCTACAAACTTATACTACAGTGCTAGACAATTACATACATGAATAAAAAAAATGAAATCAAAAACTAGTTAGAACTTAGAAGTTAGTATATGAAAAAATTCATAGTAACTATGGAAATTAGTTACATGGTAAGACCAATCATGATGAAGTTTGGTTTGAATATCAGCTCAGTTAGTTTGTTATAGAGAACACCAAGAAAACTTGATATTTTGTCAAAACTCATAGATGATCAAGAACTGTGTTACTAAAATATGACATCTTTAACAAAGAATGAAATTCCAAGCTTAACAAAGCACATGCATAGAGAAATCTAACCTGGTTTGGGCTGAGCAGACGTGGCTCAACTCTGCCGTACAATACAATGCTTTACGCAATAGATCAACTACCTAAAAAAAAGAACCAAATATTAAGTATCACAAAGTTAAATAAGCGATCAACTCAAACATGACACAAAATTAATGACTTTGAGCAACACAAAATCATCTCCATTCACTAGTATTTGTCTATTGGATATGTTTTTAGGCGAAATGTGAAGGGGTATGGTGATGGGTGAACTGTGAAACGGCAATAGTGAAGCCGTGTAGTGAAGGTCTAAGGGAGGAGAACGACGAAGTGGGAAAATGGAATATGTGACAGTCGGCAAAAGAAGTTAGAGCAATGAAGGAGTTAGGGTTGTCCAAAATTCCAAATGGAAATGGAAATAAGATATCAAATGCTACATTTGTGTAGAATAATTTTTTTTAAAAAAGAAAAGTTTAATAATTCACGGGTCTGGTCCGCGGGTCGAACTGGACATGACCTACTCTTTTCAGGTCTGACCCGATTTTAACCTGAAACTGTCAAAGCTGAACTCAAACCTGCGAAGAGCATGTCAAGTTCGTGTCGTGTTTTTGTATCGTGTCTGAGATTGCCGGTCTACATGAAACTACATTTTAGTTCTTAAGCTGAAGAAATTTCTCATTTTTTGAGTTCTTCTGTTTTCGTTTTTTTGGTTTTGTCGACTTAAAGTTATTGGAATATTTGTAGGGTATCTAATTTTCTTTTTCAACCTGGCAGTGTTTTGCAAATCATTTTGTTTTCCGCTAGACCATGAGATTTTATGCATAATGGCAGGATGCATGAATTTCATTTTCGGCATAATGTTTGTAAACATTTCCGTTTACAAAGTGATGATAATCATGATTTACACAATATGATTTAACTTTTTTTTGGATTTGTTTATTTAAATCATCTGACTGAGTAAATTTGGTACAAAATGCTTAGTTTGTGGATATTATAAATATTCAATGTGGTACTCATTTTAATTTAGATAATGTGATCTTGAATATTAGGTAATTGGGTTTTTCAAATAGTGTCATTATTTTGTCCACAAGTTATGTGTTTGGGGTGAGAAAGTGTGAGAGAAAAAACTGAGTTAATTTTATTGAGAACTGCGTTTTGGTTACAATCATTATAATTGTGGTTCCAAATGGTAGGTTAAGACCACCGTATCTCATATTGGGTTAAAAACCTTGCTGACATTAATACTATACATTTTCAATTAGCAAAACTTCTTCCTCATTGTACTGCCATATTTGTAATCGACCAGCTATTCTTCATGTGTAATGCATCTCCTAGTTTTTATGGTTGAAAGTCTTGGTATCTGCTCCGGCTCGTCTTAAAAGATTGGTATGCCATGTGTTAGTTTGCGTATATTGTTTGCTTATGAATGCAGAAAAATATAAGACAGCTGATGTATACCTTAAAACAGAATTATTGTACACATCATAGCTTACAACCAAACTTAATGGCAAAAAGTACAGGCGTAAAGTCGTTAGCCATTCTCATTGTTGTTGATTTGTAGGCAGCATTTTAGGTGTACCTGTAGAGGGGGCCGATTGGAGAAAAAGACCCCTTGTTGAAGTTGCAGGAGTTAGGGAAATTTGGACTACATTATCAGCCTTTAGTGACAGTTTTATGTAACAGAATTATAGGCTACTGCAAAATGAGATTACTTCTAAAACCTACGAGAGTAACCGGTCATATAGTGCTATAAACCATCCTCTTGGAGGAGCCTATCAACAACAGGGTGGAGTGTTATTTTTCATGGGTCAGGGCTAATCATGAATGATGGTTCAGAAATTTAGACTGGTTTGTGCATTGATAGACAGCTGACGAAGAAGAGCACATATAGTCTGAATTGGAATGCAACCTGTCGTTGTGGCTTTTCTGGCTATGAGTGTAATTATCATTGCAGTTTTTGACCCATTGTTGTGGTGAGTAACGTATTCTTTTTCCCTTTCAGGACAATTGTTGCATTTTCTTTTTTCTAGAAAGTGTATTATAATATAGACAGCAAGAATTACTAGATTAGGGCAAGGGTCCATCTGTATTACCGAACTGTGTAGATCAGTCCCAGAAAATCATATTACTTGCATGCATTATTGCGGGATAACTTGTTGAGGAGTGGAAGGTATATGTGTGTGATTTTGATAATTTTACATGGTCAAACGATGTTAATATCTAGCATATTAAGGGTTAGGTTACCACTTGTTGCCTTGCTTAGGAGGAGGATTGAGGAAACCTGGTAGCTACTTTCTCAGTCAAGCTTTATTGGTTTCTGTTTGCTTTTGTACTTACAATATCTGCTCTTTTTCGAATTGTATTTGTTTTTATTTTGTTCAATTGATGTTAAATTACCAACTTATTTGAAAAACTTAAGTTTGTAAATAAAAGAGTAATTTATATATTAATAGATTTAATACGCCACTTCATGCGTGAAATTACCACGTTAATCTATTTATAGTCTTAACACACCCCTTTCATGTGTCAACTTGCTCCACATACAAATACATTTATATTTGAGGGATAATTATTTTTACATCCTCTGTGTTTAGGCGTAATTATCTCTAGACGCCTTCTAATTTAAAACTCGGCTTTAACATCTCATGTGCTTTTGAACTAAAATGGAAATGAGAGGTAACAAGAATTATACTTTTGATTCAAAACCATAGAGAAAGGTAAAAGGTTTTAAGCCAAAGGAAGTGGAAAAACATATGTCAAACTACAGGGGGTATTTTTATTAACTTTGATTCGGAAACTCTTGTTTCTAGTGTGGTCCAAAATCACATAGGTTGTAAGGCTCTAGTTTTCAACTAGAGACCGTATAAAGATAATTATGGCTAAAAACAAGAATGTAAAGGTAAATGGACTTGCCATAGATACATTTGTAGGCTTAACACGTCTGTTCACGTGTGGACTCATCACACATGCAAATACATCTATAGACTTCGGGCCCCAAGTGTAGGATTTGAACCTAGGGGCTCATGCACGAATACCATGTTAAGTTATTATATCATATAAAAACTTAAGCTTGTAGGAATGACTAATTTATGCATTCATAGACATACTTGGTTTGTATATGAATTGTCTGGTGCTGGCCTTTGGACAAATAAATTTTGTAAAACGATTCCATGTTCACTTATATGAGGATTTCTCTGTCTAGTTGAATGCGTAAAAAGTGTAATTTGTTTAGTTGAATATCCTATTTGGCATCCCTTTTGTAGGTATTTCCATTTGTGTGTGTTTTTTTTGTATATATTTTATATATTGGTGGATGGAGTTATCTGATATCCAGTTGTCCCACTTGCTTGTAGACAGTGAAGATTCAGGTGTTAAAGAAGGCTGGTCGTCCTTCAGAACGTCTTGTAAGCCATGAAAGTTGCAGATATAATCATCAAATGGGACACCAGTGTGTCCATATCCACAAGATAACTGAGGGTTCTGGAACAGAAGAAGCAGAAGCAGACTCAGAGGTACGATAACGCATTCAAGGATGCAATCAAGGGTTTACCGGATGCTGTGATGAAAATTACTGGACCATTTGGAAGAAGTAAGGTATGAGATAGCTGCTCTTCAAGATGATTGATTCCTCAGGTACAAGCGTATCATGTATGTATGATGCATCGTGAAGAATTGTCTGCTACATGTAATTGGAATGCTGAACTTGCTTTGTGAATGGCTTTTGGTTAGTGGTTAGCAGCGTTCTGAAAGCGTGTTTTAGTACTTCTCATGTTTGCAATCAGAATCATGGAAAAGATATTAAAATTTAAAAATAAAATTAAAGGCAAGGTTCATGACCGCAGCTGTCAGTAATTTTATTGTGTGACCCAATAAAACGATGACAAATAAGCTTTATCTACATGAGTGATTGGCGAAAACAAGAGGCTCATAAATATTCTAGACAATTCATTAGTTATGTATCAGTTAATCATATTTACTCTTTAACCATTTTAAAATTTGTGCCGCAGCTGTTGGGAGTATGGAAGCATTCATGAAGGAAAGAAATTTAGTTAATCCTAGCGAGAGAAGGGCTTTGATATATGGGTACTCTATTTTATCCCTTTCTGATCGTAGTGAGAGAGAGGGAGAGGGGGGGGGGGGGGGGCTCAATTTTCAAGGGCCTTTATAGAGCCGACGAGGTATTATTTGACATCGAAGATCCTTTCTATACCGTTAGAATAATCATCATCAACACCACCACCACCATAAAAACCATACCAATGTGTTAAAAACAAACAGGTTATTTCCAATAATCCATAATAAAAATTACGTCAAGATGTGTCGATCAACTGTTACTTTACAATATAAGAATCGTATGCAATTTAGTGAGTCATTTGTTTTATTCCATTATATTTCAAAGTAAAAGAAAAAATGTGTCATTCAGTTCATTAAAAAGGAAAAGGATAATGAATCAATGAAATCCTCTTTTATCATGTCGTTTGTGCTCACGAATCGATTGTGAAGCTTAATAGAAAAAATCTCGTTGTATAATAACAGTCAACACAGTAACTGTAACGTCGGTCAATTTTTCACAGGCATTTATAGAGCTTTAAGTCTTAGCTTAGCGGTTAAAGTTTGTCTATGATGATGATCACTGATTATGGTTATAAATTTATTGCGATCATTATGAATTTACTGAAGAATACTGGAATCTTTAAGAAACAATATGGTCGGTATAATCACCAGGGATTCTTAAGATCAATAGATATTTGATACAAACATTATCCCACAAAAAAAAAACAAAAACAAAAACAAAACAAAACAGAAAGACAAAAGGGAAGAGCCTTTATTTTTTTTTTGGGAGAAATGGGATCTTTATTAAAGCACAACTGAACTGTACATGATACCTACCAGTGCTATCAACAATCAACTACTCGTTTCGTTCTTGTATACCAATTTGCCAAGCAAGTCTAATGTTCTAACCCTATCATATACATCTGCAACTATAGCACAAGTATCAGGTCTCATGTACTCCTCATCAAACAATTCTTTATTTCGAGCATACCATATAGAGCTCACTGCCTCCTTGAAGACGCAAGGCCACTGCTCCCCTCGATAATCCTCTCTATGTCTGAATTCTAAATTGCGATCAATCCATCCCGTTAGTCCTCTCTCATTCACAAAGAAGTCCAGCCTATTAGTTCGGGGTAACAATCGCAGCCATATCCCTCGAGCACGAGAGCAGTCCCGCAAAACATGTGCAATCCGTCCTCCATCGCTTGTACTGCAAACCCGCAAGCCGGAGATGTCACCAACTGCCGCGTCCACAGCAGTTCCCTTGTAGGCAATCTATCATGTCTTGCTTGCCACAGGAGGAAGTTGCCTCGTTGAGGGCCTTTTAGTTTCCAGATATTCTGCCATTTTCTGTTGTCATCATCACCACCGTCTGGAACTTGGATCGCATAGGCCGACCTCACCGAAAAACTCACAGACGGCCTCCCCTGCCACGTGATCCCGGTACTGTCCGCTTCTCTATTTTCCTCCTGTTGACTTGTCGCCCTCAAACCTGCCAAACAATAGGAACTGTGCCAAGATGCTCCGCCATGTATGTGTTGTGGACTGGCGTAGTGGTGAAGCCCTTAGTGGAGATCCATTACTTCGCTTTGAGTACCTTGACCCATAATACATCCTCCTCTAGTATCAAGCGCCATAGTAGTTTTGCTAGTAGTGCCAAATTCATTGAGCAGAGTCTCTTTATCCCTGTCCCTCCCGTATTCTTGGATCGACATATAGTTGACCAAGCCATCGCATGCATCTTACGTTCCCCATCAAATTCTCCCCAGAAAAATGCTCGATTTAACTTTTCAAGAGATGCAATCGTGCAACTTGGTAACAAGGATGTCTGCATGGAATAATATGGCACCGTTGCAATCACCGACGGATCAAAATATTTCTTGCCGCCTTAGATAACAGCCTCCCCCTTCCAGGCAGCCAGCCGGCTCTTAACTTTCTCTACAAGCCCACCATATGTGTTCGTCGTAACCTTCCCATGCAGCAAAGGCATCCCCAAATATTTTCCCAAATCATGCGTAGTGGGAATACTGAATCTCAACCCAACGCCTGCCTTTGGGTATATGGCGTGTTAGCAGAGAAGTGTAACTGTGACTCCGTGATACTCACCTTCTGGCCAGACACCTCGCAAAACTCGTCCATAATCGAAGCCATCAGGGCCCCTTGCGCTTCTGTTGCTACTCCGAATAATAGCAGATCATCCGCAAACATCAGATGCGATATAGCTGGCCCATTACGGCTTACTTGACAGGCTTCCATTCACCAGACTCTACTGCCCTCTGAATACACTGACTAAGCCAATCCATACAAAGGACCAACAAGTATGGAGCAAGAGGATCACCTTGACGCAGCCCTCTTTTTGGTTGTATTGGATCAAGTACTTCGCCATTCCATATGACTCGCAGTTCCACGGAAGTCACAAGGTGCATAATAATGTCCAACATAGGAGCTTCAAATCCGGCTGCCATAAGAACTTGTCGTAGGAAGCCCCAGCTAATTCTGTCATACGCTTTTTTCTAGATCTATTTTCACTGCCATCACCCCTTTTTTTCCCTGTTTTTTTCCGCATGGAGTGAAAAACTTCCTGTGCCACAATAATATTATCACTAGCCTGCCTCCCCGGGATAAAACTACATTGACAAAGATTCACCAATTTACCAATCACCATCTTTACTCTATTCGCTACCACTTTCGAAATAATATTCACTGCCACATTGACTAAGGAGATTGGTCTAAATTGCGAGACCATCTCTGGCTGGTCCACCTTCGGAATAAGGCTGATATAAGATGCATTCATATGATCAGGAACCGTCGCTCAGCAAATGCATTGAGAATAAATCGTGTGGACAGTCGTACCTGTTAGGAAATCGAACGAGATCACTGCAAAAACGCGCAGCGAAAAACAAAAATTGATCTATGATTTCCTACCAAGGATCCATGTTGTTCGTTTAATTCGATAAAAAAAACAAAAAAATACCTCCGTAGATTCGAAATCTGCAGATGGAAGAGGTGCGAAAATACGATCACCCTCTGTCGGTATCCACACGAACGCTTCCGCCCGGAGTGCTAGCTCTTCAAACGGCGCGGCTGAAGAACTCGTTTTTCTCAAAAACGATTCTAGGGTTTCGTTTTCTGTTCTTTCGTTTTCTAATTGCTTGGTGTATTTTCGTGTGTCAAGTGTATATGAGATACACAAATACATATACACGTACATAGACATCAAAATCCGAGTCCTAATCGGATTAGTTGATGCCAATCAAAATCCATATCAGATACGGATTCTATCAGGATATTCAAAATCCATATCAAATATGGATTCTCTCGTTATTATCCGATAACACACATGTATATATAATCACCAAAAAAACGAAAATAATAATAATAATTAATATCCAATATTAATATTATTAATATTAAAAACGATAATAATAATAATAATAATTAATATCCAATATTAATATTATTAATATTATTAATCTCAGCCTTACGCATTCTTGTGTGTGACCCGATAGGCCCATATTAATTGGCAGTTGATTAAATCTCTATTAAACCAACAAGTCGTAATTGGCCTCTAGCAAGGCATTACAACTACCCAATTAATACGAGTAAAGTCCAACTAGCCTAATAATAGTACATGCATTAATCCCTTTGTCACACGATATCTAGTTTGAACATAAGTCATGGTCAGCGTCATACTTATATAGTTCAAACATATGATTACTCGATCTCTAAGTAGACTGATAAAACAAATGATATTGATCACACTATCAATTCATTTGAGCACGGCCATGCATTTCACAGTCTCACTAATCGAGGGGCCCAAAGATATCTCTCTCAAAAGAGAGGGACAAATTCTATCTTGATTGTTCAATATCCTCTACATAATTTCTATCATATTCAATCATGACCTTTATTATTATCCAGTTACGGATAACGTTTTGATCATGTCAAAATATAATAGTCCTTATGTTGGAAACTATGACAATCTCAAGTCAAAGGATTAAAACATGACTATCATGAGATTGACTTATGACGCTAATCCATGTAGCAATCTCATGATGGGTCTGTCCAATACACTGTTCTCTAACAAGTATCTATGAGATTGATTCGTATCACCATACACATAATCATCTCATGATTATCAAATCAATACTCATACTAATTATAAATTATTTTATCTCCATAATAATAATGAATCAGGGACATATATCAAAATTGTGTAACATACTAACCAACAATAATGATAATAAAACCTCTTTTATTAATAATAAATGCATAACATAAATATCCAAATCATGGCCTAGGGCACATACACTAACAATCTCCCACTTGCACTAGGCCTACAAATATCTGAGACCCATAGATCTAGTGTGCTGATCATGCTTGACCCGTGAGAGAGGCTTAGTCAATGGATCCGCTATGTTATCGTTTGTGTCAACTTTGCATATCTTGACATCTCCTCTATCGATGATGTCTCGAATGAGATGATAGCGTCTGAGTATATGTTTAGATCTCTGATGAGACCTAGGCTCTTTTGCTTGTGCTATGGCACCATTGTTGTCACAATAAATGTCCACAGGATTTGCAATGCTAGGTACCACTCCTAGCTCAGTGATGAACTTCTTCAACCAAACTGCTTCTTTAGCTGCATCTGATGCTGCTATATACTCAGCCTCTGTTGTAGAATCAGCCACATTGCTTTGTTTTGAACTCTTCCAACTAACAGCTCCACCATTCAATGTGAATACAAAACCGGACTGCGATCTGAAATCATCTATGTCGGTTTGGAAGCTAGCATCTGTGTAACCATTTACAACTAACTCGTCATCCAAACCTCCATAAACCAAGAATACATCTTAGTCCTTCTGAGGTACTTAAGAATATTCTTGACAGCTGTCCAGTGACATTCACCAGGGTCAGCTTGATATCTACTTATTGTGCTCAATGGATATGAGACATCTGGTCTAGTACATAACATGGCATACATGATCGATCCTATAGCAGAAGCATAAGGAATTTTATTCATTCGATCTCGCTCATCAGATGTCTGAGGACATTGATTCTTGCTAAGATGAATGCCATGAGACATAGGCAGGAATCCTTTCTTGGACTCTTGCATGTTGAACCTTTTCAACATTTTATCTATGTATGTACTCTGACTCAAGCCTATTATCCTTTTAGATCTATCTCTATAGATCTTGATACCAAGGATATAGGTAGCCTCGCCCAAGTCCTTCATTGAAAATGAATTCCCTAACCAAGCCTTAACCTTTTGCAAGGTAGGGATATCATTTCCAATAAGCAATATGTCATCCACATATAGGACCAGAAACACTACTGCACTCCCACTGACCATCTTGTAAACACAAGGTTCATCTTCATTCTTGATGAAACCAAAGTTCTTAACTGTTTCATCAAAACGAAGATTCCAGCTTCGAGATGCTTGCTTCAATCCATAGATGGACCTTTGAAGCTTGCAAACCTTCTTTGAATTCTCAGGATTTACAAAACCCTCAGGTGTGTCATGTACACATCCTCGAGTAAATTTCCATTAAGGAAAGCAGTTTTGACATCCATTTGCCATATCTCATAATCATAGTACGCTGCAATGGCAAGGAGAATTCGAATAGACTTAAGCATAGCTACTGGTGAAAAGGTTTCATCATAGTCTATACCATGAGTTTGCTTGAAACCTTTAGCACAAGCCTTGCTTTGTAGGTTTGCACATTTCCATCCATGTCAGTTTTTCTTCTTGAAAACCCATTTGCAACCAATAGTCTTAATACCCTCTGGAGGATCAATTAAAGACCAAACTTGGTTATCAAACATGGATTGCATCTCAGAATTCATGGCTCCAAGCCATTTATCTGAATCTGGACCTGACACAGCTTCCTGATAGGTAGTAGGCTCATCTTGATCTATGAGCATAACTTGACTATCATCAGTCACAAGAAATCCGTATCTCTCTGGCTGACGATGTATCCTATCAGATCTGCGTTGGACTTGTGTTACATTTTCAGGCTCCACAACTGTTTGTGGTTCTGAAATCGTCTCTAAAGACGGTTCAATGATATCTTGTGGAACTTGAGTTTCCTCAAGTTGTACTATACTCCCACTTGTTCTCTTGGAGAGGAACTCCTTTTCCAAAAAGACTCCATTTCGAGCAACAAACACTTTGTTCTCTGAGGGAATATAGAAATAGTACCCTTTAGTTTCTTTAGGATACCCCACAAAAATACATTTGATAGATTTTGGAGCTAGCTTATCTGACATTAATCTTTTCACATAAGCTTCACAACCCCAAATCTTAAGAAAAGACAAACTGGGTCTCTTACCAGTCCACATCTCATATGGTGTCTTTTCAACCGCTTTAGATGGTACACGGTTCAAAATGAATGCAGCTGTCTCCAAGGCATAACCCCAAAAGGATAAAGGAAGATCTACTTGACCCATCATAGATCGAACCATATCCAATAAAGTCCGATTTCTCCTTTCAGAAACACCATTCCATTGTGGAGTTCCTGGAGGAGTCAACTGTGAAACGATTCCACAATTTCTTAGATGTTGGTCAAATTCTTGGCTCAAATATTCACCACCTCGATCTGATCGAAGGGTTTTAATTGTCTTACCAAGTTGATTTTGTACTTCATTTTGAAAAGTTCTAAACATTTCAAAAGACTCATGTTTATGTTTCATTAGGTAGACATAGCCATACCTACTGAAATCATCAGTAAAAGTAATGAAATACTGAAATCCTCCCCTGGCACTAATGCTGATTGGGCCGCATACATCTGTATGTACCAAGCCCAATAAGTCATTAGCCCTTTCACTATGTCCAGTAAAAGGAGTCTTTGTCATCTTTCCAAGCAAACAAGACTCGCAATTTTCAAATGATTCAAAATCAAATGAATCTAATAATCCATCTTGATGGAGTTTAGATACGCGCTTCTCATTTATATGGCTAAGGCGACAATGCCATAAATATGAAGGGTTTAGTTCATTTGGCTTAGTTCTCTTTGAAGATATGTTATAAATATTACCGTCATTGGAATCATCAAGGTTAAGGACATAAATGCCATTATAACTACTTGCAATACAATAAAGCAAGTCATTTTTATCAAAAATAGAACACTTCTTATTTTTAATTAAAAATGAATAACCTTCATCATCCAAAACAGACACTGAAATAAGATTCCTACTCATAGTAGGAACATAAAAGCAATTGTTTAAAACTAACAAAGCCCATTGGGCAAGACAAGCTCATAGGTCCCTACAGCTATAGCAGCAACTCTTGCTCTATTGCCAACACGTAGGTCCACCTCGCCCTTCTTCAGCATCCTACTCCTTTTGAGCCCCTGCATATTTGTACAAATATGGGATCCACATCCAGTATCTAATACCCAGGAAGAAGAAGTAGATAAATTAATTTCTATAACATAAATACCTGAAGATGTAGTCGTACTACCCTTCAGCTTCTTCAACTCCTCCAAATAAACATCACAATTTCTTTTCCAATGCCCAGGCTTGTTGCAATGGAAACAAGTTCCTTCCTTAGGAACCGTTGCCTTGGGACCAGGTTTTCGGTTTAGCTTGACCCTTTGCCCCTTTTGCACCCTTTGCACTTTTAGCCTTACCCTTGCCTTTAGCTTTCCTTTTCATTAGCTTAGTATTGACACTCAATACATGGGTAGGCTTCTTGATATTCCCCTCAGCAGTTTTGAGCATACCATGTAGCTCAGGAATGGACTTTTCCATATTATTCATATTGTAGTTCATGACGAACTGAGAAAAACTGCTAGGCAAAGAGTGTAGGATCAAATCCGTAGCGAGTTCCAAACTCAGGGGATATCCGAGTCTTGCAAGGTGATCTATATAGCCTTTCATCTTTAAAACATGAGCGCTAACAGATTCACCTTCAGACATCTTAGCAGTCAAAAAGTGCAACGGCGGTGTCGAACCTATCCTGCCTAGCCTGTTGTTGGAAAGCTTGTTTGAGATGCACACTCATCTCATAAGCTTCTAAGTGTTCCAGGTCTTTCTGAAGTCCTGAACACATAGTTGCCAACATAAGACATCCTATGTCGTTTGAATCTTCCACATGCTTCTTATACTTGTTCTTAACAGCAGCAGAAGCATCAGCAGGAGGGGGTTCAGGGACAGGGTCATCGAGCACGTAGGACTTCTTTTCTTGTTTGAGAACAATTCTCAAGTTTCGAAACCAGTCAACAAAATTAGTCCCACATTCTTTTAGTTTTTCCTTCTCAAGGATAGATCGCAGCGATAAGGTGGAATTGTTATTAGCAGCCATTTATGATCTACAAAACATGCAAAGTAACACTTTATTAATAATGAGGTTAAAATTTATAAAACTCTCACTAAAACATAACCCTCAAAAGAAATATTTTAGTGAGCTAAGATCCATATTTGACTTAATTCTAAACTCAGCTTTGGCATGACGCTTAAAATTAAGTTATTTAGGTAGGTAACATCTTTACCAATTACATCTCATGTAACTCTTAGAATTTATGGAATAATGATATCATATATCATTGTATGTTAGATTCCATCTAATGCCTTGGGCCCAAAACCGTTGTTGATAGCCCAATTAAGTCTAACCAATTTTAAACATATGAGTAGCACTATTACTCATCCTACGTAGCTAGGAATGTTTAAAGCACATTGCTTTGGCAATACCTACTTTAATACAATCCCAGTTTTAATAGGTGTTTAAGACATGGATGACATCAAGACTTAAATTATTACTGAGGGTTCAACTTAGTTTATGTCTTGCATTGCATATCATTATATCGTAGCATCCTATATGCATATATAATATATCATCCACGCATCTCATACAAAATGATAAATATGTAAACGTGACATAGCATGGCCAAACTAAATATGATCTTCATGAGACCAGATGAAGATCATAAAGGAAACCCTATGTGAAAGACTTCCTATTACAATATTTGCAATGATACATATCTTCTTGTCTTGAGCCCGTGCCTCCATCTCCATGGAATCCACTCGTCCCTGGTGTGTGTCGCCATCACCATTTTGTAGCTTGATTCTTCATTTATTACAATAACAAAGAAAAACCTAACTACTTGTATAATAAAATACAACAAAAACTACAGCGGCACGCAGGCCATAATAACCCAAAACAAAAATATGACTAAGTCAATCACATAGGTCCTGAGGCCATGCTATGCACCATGCAAAAGACATCAACAATTATAATATATCTTACATAAACATATTATAATAAATATATATTGACATTCTTAATGTCACGGTAACGAACTATAGGGCAGCGCCCCTCGAAGCCAAACAGACAGTATCAATCGCATTGATAATTTTCTTTTCGAAACCCTAACTAAGACGCGTCAATCATATAACGATCTTACTGTTTTGATTACGTGGTAACCCCTTATAGAAGCACCGATCGAACCGAGAGTTATCATTCAAAACCCAAAACAGAATCATCAATCGAATTGATATTCTGCTGTTCGAAATCCGAGAATCAATCTGCCATTCGAAATCCGAAAACAGAATCATCAATCGAAGCCATAATCTGTCTGTTTTGAATATGCATAACTCTTAAGAATCATTATCGGTTGTTCATATCGATATAACATAATCGTTTTTGATCATCACATGAAAACGAAAACTTTATATCATATATAACAATCTCGAATCATAACGTCTCATGAAAACGAATTGAAAACATCAATCCGGCTCTCACAGATGAGATTCAAATAGGGTTTTACACATAGCGTGTGTTTATATCTAATATAAACAGAATCGGTTTTGATCATCACATGACAAACGAAAAACCGCCGTATACAAATCATCTCATGAAAACGATTTGAAAAACACCATTCTTCTCTCATCATATGAAATCCGAGTTGGGGTTTTTTTTTTGGTACATTATCATGCCATACGAAAAACAGTAAACATATAATCACATAAGCATGATATAATCGATTTAAACGAAATCAACAAGTGTCTCTGATACCACTGTTAGGAAATCGAACGAGATCACTGCAAAAACGCGCAGCGGAAAACAAAACTGATCTCTGATTTCCTACCAAGGATCCATGTTGTTCGTTTAATTCGATAAAAAAAACAAAAAAATACCTCCGTTAGATTCGAAAATCTGCAGATGGAAGAGGTGCGAAAATACGATCACCCTCTGTCGGTATCCACACGAACGCTTCCGCCCGGAGTGCTAGCTCTTCAAACGGCGCGGCTGAAGAAACTCATTTTTCTCAAAAACGATTCTAGGTTTCGTTTTCTGTTCTTTCGTTTTCTAATTGCTTGGTGTATTTTCGTGTGTCAAGTGTATACGAGATACACAAATATATATACACGTACATAGACATCAAAATCCGAGTCCTAATCGGATTAGTTGATGCCAATCAAAATCCATATCAGATACGGATTCTATCAGGATATTCAAAATCCATATCAAATATGGATTCTCTCGTTATTATCCGATAACACAAATGTATATATAATCACCAAAAAAACGAAAATAATAATAATAATTAATATCCAATATTAATATTATTAATATTAAAACGATAATAATAATAATAATAATAATATCCAATATTAATATTATTAATATTATTAATCTCAGCCTTACGCATTCTTGTGTGTGACCCGATAGGCCCATATTAATTGGCAGTTGATTAAATCTCTATTAAACCAACAAGTCGTAATTGGCCTCTAGCAAGGCATTACAACTACCCAATTAATACGAGTAAGTCCAACTAGCCTAATAATAGTACATGCATTAATCCCTTTGTCACACGATATCTAGTTTGAACATAAGTCATGGTCAGCGTCATACTTATATAGTTCAAACATATGATTACTCGATCTCTAAGTAGACTGATAAAACAAATGATATTGATCACACTATCAATTCATTTGAGCACGGCCATGCATTTCACAGTCTCACTAATCGAGGGGCCCAAAGATATTCTCTCAAAAGAGAGGGACAAATTCTATCTTGATTGTTCAATATCCTCTACATAATTCTATCACATTCAATCATGACCTTTATTATTATCCAGTACGGATAACGTTTTGATCATGTCAAAATATAATAGTCCTTATGTTGGAAACTATGACAATCTCAAGTCAAAGGATTTAAAACATGACTATCATGAGATTTACTTATGACGCTAATCCATGTAGCAATCTCATGATGGGTCTGTCCAATACACTGTTCTCTAACAAGTATCTATGAGATTGATTCGTATCACCATACACATAATCATCTCATGATTATCAAATCAATACTCATACTGATTATAAATTATTTTATCTCCATAATAATAATGAATCAGGGACATATATCAAAATTGTGTAACATACTAACCAACAATAATGATAATAAAACCTCTTTTATTAATAATAAATGCATAACATAAATATCCAAATCATGGCCTAGGGCACATACACTAACAGTACCCACAATGTCCACAGTTTCTCTGATAGATTATCAGTGAGAAACCATCTGGTCCAGGACCCTTATATGCTCCCGTTGAAACAATGCCGATACAACCCCCCATCCACCACTGCCGATTCAGAGCATGTCACTCGGTATGGGATAATGTCGGAAATCGATGCACGCCCGTTGGGGATTCCCACCTTCTCGTCCGAGCACAATTTGGCATAGAACTGAACTACCATCTGGCGCAACATGTGGCATCTTTAACCCATACACCTGTTCATCTTTCACCAGATATATCACGTTCCTGTGCTTCTTCACTGATAGCAGTGGCGTGGAAGAATCTAGTATTCGTTCCCCTTGCATTAACCAGTTAGTTAGCTTTTTGCATCCAATAGATTTCTTCTTGTTTTAGTAAATATGCAGCTCCTCTCGTAATCATGCTTCAACGGTTACAGATAATTTGATGGGTGAGTGTACCCTGGCCCTTTTGCAACCCTCCAGCCTCGCATAGCACTCCTCTTCTTCTGTTGTACTACTCCCGAATACGTTGACCTCCACCACATTAGGTAGTAGTACACACTTAGATAATACCTCATATAAGTGGCCACCATCTTTCTCCCAAACTGATTCCAGGAAAGGTTTAAAAGCTTTGTGTTCAAGCCATGATGCTTGAAATTTGAATACCATTCCGGTTTTTGGACCGGGCTCCTTACGTGATGTGGTCGGACAATAACAGCGGATAGTGATCTGAACTTGTCAATGATAGATGTTGTAATGAGGCAGTAGGAAATTTACTACTCCATGATTCATTGCATAGATTATAGTCAATTACGCTCCTCGATTCGGCCAGCTCCCGTCCACCCATTCGTCCATGTATATTTAGGACCTGAGTATGGCATCTCCATAAGCTTACAACGGTCCACTACCCGACTCAGACCTCCCCCACTGACCAACTCTTCTACCACCCTGCTGTCTCGCTGCGATATAACTTCATTAAAGTCTCCTATTAACGTCCATGGGCAGCGAAATATGTCCACCATTTGCGACAGTCGCTCCACAACAGACGACAGACGAAGGTATAGGGGAAGCATATATTATCGTCGTATCCAGTCAACTTCGCCCTGTCGAAGTACAGCCACATGGATATATTGATTAGAGAACCTCCAGTATTTCCAAAACAGTGTCATTTGCAACCAAAAAACACCACAAACCGCCCGCAAAGCCGTCGGCCTCAACTGCAACAAACTGAGTGAAAGAAAAGTTGCGGAGTATCCTGCCGCCCTTATGACATTGAACACGTGGTTCCATAATAAACAGCACAATCAGGTTGATGTTGTCTGAGCATCTCCTTAAGCATCGATAGAATCTAGGGGATATTGACCCCTACAATTCCAGGATAATATCTTCATAGGACTTTTAGCAGCGAGGTGCAGACTCACTGTCTGCATAGCAACACCCATCCCTTGGTCGAAGTATGATCTTCTTCAATATACGTCGACCCGTCAAGCCTACCTGTCATTTCTTGAATTTCACTGTACTGTGTCCGACTGTTTTTTGCATCTCCACCATCCGGGGGTTTTTGTTTTAATTTGGTTGCCAATGTCGTTGTTCTTGCAATCACCCACGCCAGAGATCTCCATTGTAGATGTCATGGTGCTTGGAGTTGTTCGTGGGCGTGGGGTTCACATTCGTAAGATCTCACAAAGACACCCTCCCATCCAAACCTTCGCATACGTCAGGTTCACCCCTAACCATCATTCTCGGAGCAACTTTATTCCCTTGTGTTACCTTACCCAAGGGTTTCACCTTGGGTGCAGGTTTCACCATCACCCCCTTCCTGCTCTTAGGTTTTCCGTTGTCAGGGTAGCTTCTTGTTTAAGGTTGTGAAAGGTACACCAGGGGTTCGATCTGGTATTGGCCAATTCTGCGTCTGATCTCCTCAACACTTAGCACCTCCTGTTCATCTATGTCATATTCCTCCACTGCAATAGACTGAAAACGAGACCCAAAGGATGTTTGTTTAAAGCCGATGGAGGCACCCAGGGCTTTTTGCCACCCCGACCCCTGAGTCTGCATGCGCAGTATCTTCAATGGGGCGTTCCTGCTGGTCCTTGCCTTCTCATGAGCCACGACCCCTTTGGTCTGTCCTCTCCTACGCTGTTATTTGAGGCGATCATCCATGGGCCAAATGCGGACTTTCTCCTCTGAATGTCCTCAACCGGCACAGACGTAGGTGCCATCGACGGTTCTACTACCTCTACCACATTCACCGCTGCGATGACCATACCTTCCACACTCACAAAGATGAGGTGTAAACCTTCGACTCTACCCTATACTCCTCGCCATCCCAACTCTACTACTGAACCAAGAGGTTTTGTTAAGTCCACCTGGATACAGATGCGTGCAAACTTGCCACGTGAAATCCGAAGGGTTGTTAAGATCCACCTTAACTGCTAATCCCATTTGGTTCCCAATATGCATCAACATGTTTTCGCTTTGTAATATTCCACCGGTATGCTAGACAATCGCACCCATGCCATGGTAACATTGATGGGATTCTTTTTCAGGCAAAAGCACGGTTCCACTTCATAACCGTCAATAGTGTCCTTTTGAATAAGCCACGGTCCACCCTCGAGCACATGACGGTAATCTGCTTTGAGTAGAGCGAACTACATAGTACCCTTCTTCCAAATCCACTATGCACATCCATCCATCAAGTTCAATAATGTTTGCAGTCGTTGTTCCAGAGAGCGAAACGAAATGGTCCGGCCCAACAATTTAATAATAACTGTGCGCTTCCAGGGATTGTACATTTCCCTCCGATCATCCGAAGTCGTCACTACAGACACCCTCCCCGGTTTCGGTTGGCCAGCATGATCGTGTGCACCCCGCTGCGTTGGAATTTCCTCGATCATCTCCTCCTCACTCTCCTCCCCATCTCCAGTATAGAACTCCCTCTCTACCAGCATTCCCCTAACGGCCACGGTAAAGCTTTTCCCCCACCTATGATCCCGGTGGTCGGGATCCCTCCGCCACCGGTTGCACAAGGTCACCATTGATGTGCCTTTTATATTTCTTTACACTCCTTGCTAGCAAGTCTACTCTTCTGTCGATCTTTGTTCCGTCCCATGCGGATTGTCAACCTCCATTGTCCGGCACCGGGAGATCTGTGTCTCCGTGTTCAGCATAGTAATTAGCGGATTTTTAGGAGCGGATTTTCAGGAGCGAAAATACTAAGAGACTTTGCCGTCAGATATTAGGTCGAAGAGCCTTTATTGGTCAAACTCTCTTCTCTAGTTAAGTAAAAGGAAGAAAGGTTTGTTACTCAGGTATACAAACTAAAGAAGAGTGATCTCATGGTATCTTCTATCAGAATTCCTGTTCCCCTCTCAAAGTCTCGGAGAGGAGGGGGAGGGATGGAGGGGTCTCTCTCAGTTTTTTTGGGGGAAATAGGAATTCATAATCCAAGAAATGACTTTGGCAAATACCAAAGTCTATCAAAAGTTGCACTAAATGGAGGTGTCACCCGTACATATAGACCTATAAAATCTGATCAATTTTTCCTACTGGGAATTTTCAAGATGGTCCCTGGATATGTAGATTAACCATACATCTGGGCTCGGATCTCATATTATTTTCCCCAATTGACAACGTGGTTGTTTCACCATAAAGAAGAAAGGGAAAACAAAATATCGACAACTGCACTGCCTATGGGATGTGTTCATCATTATCTAGGGTGATTGGAACTCCTCCAGCAGCGACGATGATGACTTCTCAAGAGATTCCATCGCTCCAAGCAATGATCTCCCTCGCCTTCAGTTTGAGGCTACGAAGCTTTGTTTCAGGAGGCAACAAGAAGAAGCTTCAGTTGGAAGGTAGAGTGCCAGTCCGGCGAAGACGGACCTATTGTTAAACTCAGTCTACAGACGTTAAAACAAAATTGCTTTGACGAATTTTTATTTTGCGATCAACAAAATGTGATGAGGCATAGATTAAAGCAAAGTTCATAAGTGTAATCAGGGCGCCATGTTCAATGTCTGGACAGATAATTTTTTGGAGACGGTGTGATAACCACCAAGTATGTGCAGGTCGGCATTCCCAAGTAAGGTAGCAATGACCTCACAACGACATAGGTCGTTCGAGGTGCATGTCAGCCATACTAGTCTATACACGTAGTCAAGTCAGAGTCGTCAAAGGGACACATGACAGTCCTTCGACATCGACCACATACTAGTCAAGATCAACCATTAGGTTGGCCATACCGGTATGCCACCAAAACCAAAATAAGTAAAATATCTCGCTCAGGCCCCTCAGCGTGACATGTCAGCTCAGCTCAGCTCGGCCAACGCAACCCTTTGCTATGTAAGCAGCTTCGCCTAACACTACAACATGTGACGCCACTCATCAACTCAGCCGGCAGCACCTGACAGCCACAAATATACATTGACCTAATCAATAACTAAAAAAGCATTTTTTATTAGCAGACATAAAGAATGTATGTTAAAACATATATTAGACAACTCAAAGGAAACATATTCCACTCAAAATACAAAAATTCTCGCCAAAGAGACATGTTTCTCTAAATTCCAGCATAAGTTAAAAAGCCCTAAATGGGACAACCGGTAACTGGCTTGAGCATCAGAGAGTTTTTTCTGGAATAACAACTCTAGGATCTCTATCCGTTGCTAGACAATCGCACCCATGCCATGGTAACATTGATGGGATTCTTTTCAGGCCGAAAGCACGGTTTCCACTTCATAACCGTCAAATAGTGTCCTTGAATAAGCCACGGTCCACCCTCGAGCACATGACGGTAATCTGCTTTTGAGTAGAAGCGAACTACATAGTACCCTTCTTCCAAATCCACTATGGCACATCCATCCATCAAGTTCAATAATGTTTGCAGTCGTTGTTCCAGGAGCGAAACGAAATGGTCCGGCCCAACAATTTAATAATAACTGTGCGCTTCCAGGGATTGTACATTTCCCTCCGATCATCCGAAGTCGTCACTACAGACACCCTCCCCGGTTTCGGTTGGCCAGCATGATCTGTGCACCCGCTGCGTTGGAATTTCCTCGATCATCTCCTCCTCACTCTCCTCCCCATCTCCAGTATAGAACTCCCTCTCTACCGGCATTCCCCTAACGGCCTCGGTAAAGCTTTTCCCCACCTATGATCCCGTGGTCGGGATCCCTCCGCCACCGGTTGCACAAGGTCACCATTGATGTGCCTTTTATATTTCTTTACACTCCTTGCTAGCAAGTCTACTTCTTCTGTCGATCTTTGTTCCGTCCCATGTGGATTGTCAACCTCCATTGTCCGGCACGGAGATCTGTGTCTCCGTGTTCAGCATAGTAATTAGCGGATTTTTAGGAGCGGATTTTCAGGAGCGAAATACTAAGACTTTGCCGTCAGATATTAGGTCGAAGAGCCTTTATTGGTCAAACTCTCTTCTCTAGTAAAAGGAGAAAAGGTTTGTTACTCAAGGTATACAACTACAGAAAGAGTGATCTCATGGTATCTTCTATCAGAATTCCTGTTCCCCTCTCAAAGTCTCGGAGAGGGAGGGGGAGGGATGGAGGGGTCTCTCTCAGTTTTTTTTGGGGAAAATAGGAATTTCATAATCCAAGAAATTGACTTTGGCAAATACCAAAGTCTATCAAAAGTTGCACCTAAATGGAGGTGTCACC